>CM021100.1:758540493-758841772 GCA_007115665.2 Sequoiadendron giganteum
CCCTCAACCCTTAAACCCTTAAATCCAAGAAAACTCTCTACCCTAATCCCTATACCCTCAAACCTTAATCCCTCAACCCTTAAACCCTCAACCCTTTACCCTCAACCCTCAACCCTTAAACCCTAAGCCCTCAACCCCTATACCCTTACCCTATACATTGAACCCTCAACCCTAGTCCCTCGACCCTATACCCTATACCCTCAATCCTCTACCCTCAACCTTAAACCCTCGACCCTCAACCCTCAACCCTCAACCTTAAACCCTAAACCCTAAACCCCTAAACCCTTTACCCTGTACCCTGTACCCTATAAATTAAACCCTTAACCCTTAATTCTCAACTCTCAACCCTTAATTTCTCAACCCTCAATCCTTAAACCCTAAACCCTCAACCCCTATCCCTTCTACCCTTTACACTGGAACCTCAATCTAATCCTTCAACCATATACCATCAAACCTATACCCTAAACCATCTACCCTAAACCCTTAACACTAAACCCTTTAACCCTAAATCCTTAAACCTTCTACCATATACCCTGTTGGTGGTTTTTCTAGTGCACTAAAGGGAACTTCTAAGGAGTAGCCAGTTCCTATATTCGAAATTCCTAAAAGTGATTGGCCAACTGACAAGATCTATTCATAGAAAGAGATCTTCTGCACTTTAGGCTTTGCGGGACCTAGGAGGGTATTCCTACCAGTGGTCATTAGTAAAATATTCTATAGAGCACATCATATTCATAGATCATTTTGACTAAAAGGTAATTATGCAAAATTCACTAAGGAATTGGCTCATTCCTAGTTAACTCGCTATCATTCAACCAAAATGATTCCCCACATGACAATTAAAACAAGATTTATGTAAGATAAAATAAATATGAAATGAATTCAAACTTTCACCCAGGCTGGTCACCCTTCGACAACTTGATTAACCCATTCTAAGGTGAATCTTTAAAGAAATAGACTAGTGCCTTATTGAATTGCGTAATGGAGTCACACATAAAATGCTCAGTAATACATAGGTGACCATAAATCCTAATAAAATGGACTACCCACATAACAAATTTGCATTAAGGAGCTCACTGTTTCTGATACACAACTACTTAACAAATCCACTATAAATGATCATAAACTTATGACTCCATTTGAGCATATAATTGATTATTTAAACCAAAGAAGAAAATAGAGACATACATTTGAAACAATGTTCGAAAGAAAATGAAACTATGATTAATAATTTCATTCAAGATTCACTCAAATGCACCCAAGAAAATATATCAGAATTGCACTTTCATTTATATTTATCATTCAAATTTTTATAACAATTTAAGATACCATGTACGTGTTTCTCTAGAAAAGCTCAAAATAGACCCACTATTCTATTCCTATCACAAAATTATTTATACAGCTAACCTAGACCTGACTAGAATTTTTCTTTCTCCCTCCTTCATGAGCCTTGAATTCCCCTTTTATAAATCAGGGGAGCGAAACAAGCTTCAGGTTTAAATGTAATTTCATTACGAAATTCATTGCATGCATCATTTCAACTCTATTTTCTTTACATTACATGAAAATGATGCCAAATGGGAAAAACCAAAACTGTAATTGTTATCAGAAAAGGAACCAAAAAAGGCTGTCAAAATTCCTTTCTTCACCATCCGTGCTAGAATGAACCGAACATCCATAATGCCACATGGGGAAACCATCAACGTCCAACACCAAAATATGCCACACATGTCAAAATGAAACAACCACCCCAGCACACATTGACCCTTCATTTACCAGTTGCCTTACCCTTTCCAATGTCCAAGCCATGATACACACACCCACTCCGATTCATCACCAGAGGAGGAGAAGAAACCTCAGCTTCTTCCTCCTTGTCCTTATGCGGGATAGTACTAGCCCACCCACTTGGGGTTCTAACCGCCAGTGGCGAAATAGACATAGCTTCCTAACCAGGAAGTAGACCCTAACACAGAATCTCAAGGTACCAGGCGTAATCGGAATTGGTCTCAGATTCACTATTTGAAGCATTGCACGTAAGATCAATAGGAGAGTGTTGGCATCCATAAGAGGCACCTCAATATCTCAATTTCCTCTTAATTCTGGCAATGGACTGCATTGGTTGCTTTCCCTTGTCGTTAATCTCCTCCTTATCTGCATGCTGAAATTGTAGCCCCCGACTACACCGGGTGGGTCTCTTCACTAGTTTTGATGGCTTGCTCATTTTACGACCAAAGAACACAATGTACTTAACCTCTGAATGTAGCAATAATCTGAAAAACCTTGCAGTTTAATTACTATAGTGTAAATAACAATATATCACCTCTATTATTGAACAAAGTGATAATACCGATCACCAATATTTAATCGAGGCACATGCAAATAGATCAATTCATGGCATGCATAATGCCACCATTTAATTCTCAGGTGCATGAAAACCAGCAAACCACTCTCAATGATTACCAACGCTTGCATCTCCACATGAGTTAAGAACAACTTAATCATTTTGTAGGACGTTAGCCATTAATGTGAGCTAGCTTACATAGGGTAAAACAACCATCAAATGTTGTTCATCAATTTTGAATGCTAACTATCAATCATTTTCCCTGGTGGATAACAAATAGCCAGCCCTCGTTTGACCACCTTTGATATACAGCGATGCTTCACTAAGACATCCACAACAAACAATATTTGTCCATGTCGGATGACACCTTCATGGTATGGGGCCCCATAGGCTAAACAGGTGAGGACAGATGTCGTTATATCACTGATCTTGCTGGTCTTAACCATTTTGCACTTCCACTCAATGAGCAAGCGAGGAATAGTGAAGATCGTTCCCACAACTTAATCACAGCTGCTCGTTGAAAGTATCAATCCTTGAGAGCGGTAGTGGGAAGTAGGCCCTGCATCATATGTAGACACATGTCCACCTTTTTCCAGCCTCATTGCATTTAACTTGCCATCACTTAACTCTCATGAGTTGGTGGGGTACGGTTCAGATCTCATCCCAAATCCACAAATCTTAAAACCCGCACTTCACACAATATTAGCATTTAATGGGAGTGACATGATCTAGCTGGTAATGATATGACCACTAGGGAATAAATGACTTAAGCTTAAGTCACTAGATTAAAAATTTAAATTCAACTTAGGAAAATGGCCAAGACCAACGAGAAACCTGGTGACCAATACTTTGGGTTAACGGGTCCGGTAAATCGACGAGCTGGATGGCTCAATGGATGACCTAAGAAGTTGGTGACCGATGAGACAATTCAACTTCAAAATATAATGTTTACAAACACTTGCAACTAAAACCCTATTCATTCCTAGGGACCAGGGTTTACAATGGATACCAAATCCATGGAGGCAAAGAGAATTCCCCAGAATTTTATAAGCTCCATCAACGGCTCATGCTCGGGGATGCATACCCCTGGTGGGTATGGTGAGAAATAGATCTCTAGTTGAAATAGGCCAGGGAATAGGACCAAAACCAAGGGGCTTACCTAGACTAGGCAAGAAAACCAGCAAAAAATAGATCAACCAAACCAACAAATATATAATACCTACAAAATACACAATGAATTATTTTACAAGGTAGGGACCCTAAGCCCCAAAATTCAGGGATAATCTTTTCCTCTATCAAAAAATTTATCCTCTTTACTCTGTAATGAATGCACATGAACTGTATGTAACTTTAAATCAACAATGGCACCATGATCAGTATCAAATATGTCACTCAAAGCAACACTGCTAATTTTGTCCCTTTCCATTACAAGTTCCTCAAACTGAATCAAGAAAAATGAATCCTTCATACACCTCATTGTCATGAAATGTAAAATCATCTTCAATCTGTTAATCAAAATTGAAAATCTCATAGGCATTCTGGCTCAAGTTAAGCCAATCCTTGATGAATTCAGGAAAAAGAGTATAAATAGGTTCATCATTCACATGCTTACCATGAGTTATATCTTCATGAGGTGAAAGAAGTCGCACAATCAAATCCATCAAATAAGGAGTATCTACAAATAATTCCACCGTAGCTTCATACTGTCCTATATTATTCTCACAATCACAAATATCTTTGGATTTCCCTTCACCTGGGTGAAAAGGTACTGCAATGCTTGCACACTCTACAAAATTATTAAATAATTCATTCTCCTTAACACAACTTTGATCCTCACATGAACAATCAACAACATATCCATTGATAGTATATGTTAGAGGGTCAGTAGAGGTGTCTTCAAAAAGTGGATTGCTCCTACACCAATAAGGATTGTCATTTGTAGCTTCATCATCCGAAAAACTTCATCAAATAAAACATTTTTCCATACATTAATTGGATGTATCTCATCACCTTTAAAAGCAAGATGCCAATAATCCAGATTATCAATGCAATCAAGATCAATGAATTCATTTGAAGAACACAAAGAAGAAATCTCACTATGCTCCTCATCTTTTATAGCAATTGATTCATACTCAGAACATTCATCACATGATGAGAACTACTTGATGTCTAGGAAACATATACCTTCCAGGCTATTAACATATCCCCTACTAGAAGCAAGGGACTCCATCTCCACTTCATATAGAGAGTCATATTCACTTGTAAATTGCCCCATTTTAGTCTCTTCACTTTGGTTCCTCATGTATACCATAGCATAAAGATTAAGTGCACTCTCTTCGTTAACAAGTACATGATGATAGCTGACTGAATCAACTTGGAATTGCTCATCCTGCACCTCTTGTGTATGTTCACATTTCATGACATCTTAGGGAAGATAATTATACACCACCTCATTATTTTCATATTCTATCTCTTCATCCTTATCATGACTACATGCATCCATTTCTAAGTTACTAGTGAGATGGCAACACTCAACAGTCAATTGTTCTACTTCTAGTACTTCTCTCTGACCTGACAATCTTAGCCCTAGATCTTCTTCAGCATGGCAATTGTTGCTAAAATCATGAGTAGCAGATAAAGGCATATGACCATGCTCAGTATTTTCTACAACATTAACCCAATCTACAACTTGATCCAGGGTGGGTGCATGGAAATGGGTAGCCATTTCATGGACACCTTTCAATTTTTTTTGAAAAGTCATAACGTGAGCGTGTTATAATGTGCTCATGTTATGGCTTGTTGTGCCAAGCTTGAGGCTCTATCGATCTTGAGGCTCAACAACAACAATCCAATAAAGTGAGCACATTATAACGTGAGCACATTATAACAAGAGCACATTATAACATGAGTGCGTTATAATGCGCTCACGTTATTGCTTGTTAAAAGCAAAAAAAAAGGAGAAAACCTATCATTCTTACTTTGACTATTTTTTTCTTCTATTCATGGCCAAAACCCCCATATTTCATGCTCACATTGGAGGAGGAGCAATTCAGAAAATTTCTTCACCAACAATTGTTATTTCTTCACAATGATGGTGCCATGACGAGGAGGAGGTGTGAGAGGTAAGGATTCTATGCTTTTTGTTTTGAATTAGTTAGTTTTAGGTTGAATTTCAAAAAACCTTTTGAAAAGTCATAACGTGAGCATGTTATAATGTGCTCGTGTTATGGCTTGTTGTGCCAAGCTCGAGGCTCTATCAAGCCTGAGGCTCGACAACAACAATCCAATAAAGCGAGCACATGAGCATGTTATAACATGAGCGTGTTATAACACACTCACGTTATTGCTTGTTAAAAGAAAAAAGAAAAGAGAAAACCTGTCATTCTTACTTTGACTATTTTTTTCTTCTAGTCGCAGCCAAAATCCCCATATTTCGCACTTGTGTTGTAGGAGGAGCAATTCAGAAAATTTCTTCACCAACAATTGTTATTTCTTCACAACGATGGTGCCATGACGAGGAGGAGGTGTGAGAGGTAAGGATTCTATGCTTTTTGTTTTGAATTAGTTAGTTTTAGGTTGAATTTAAAAAAAACTTTTGAAAAGTCATAATGTGAGTGTGTTATAATGTGCTCGTGTTATGGTTTGTTGTGCCAAGCTCAAGGCTCTGTCAAGCTTGAGGCTCGACAACAACAATCCAATAAAGCGAGCACGTTATAATGTGAGCATGTTATAACACAAGAATGTTATAACATGAGCACGTTATAACACGCTCGCGTTATTGCTTGTTAAAAGTAAAAAAAAAAGAGAAAACCTGTCATTCTTACTTTGACTAATTTTTTATTCTAGTAGCGGCCAAAACCCCCATATTTCGTGCTCATGTTGTAGGAGGAGAAATTCAGAAAATTTCTTCACCAAAAATTATTATTTCTTCACAATGATGGTGCCATGACGAGGAGGAGGTGTGAGAGGTAAGGATTCTGTGCTTTTTGTTTTGAATTAGTTAGTTTTAGGTTGAATTTGATATATATTTGTTTGAATTTTTAGGAGATGCAAATCAACATACAAACCCTCAAGATCCTTAATAGGAAGACCAACCAAATCCTCAAGATAAAAATCAACCACAACAACAACCTCCTCCACCAATCACTCAACCCCCTCCTGGCACTCAACAAAATTTAATGAGTGAAATTGAGAACAACAAAAAAAAATTGAGGATTTTATCATTAGGTTGAGTGATCCAAATGGTTCAATCACAAAAATAATAACCCTAGAAAATTCATTGAAAGATATGTTAAAAGATGTAGATTCAATTAGCAAAAAAATAATCAAATTGCAAGATAGGAGGTAGGCGGCTAGGGATTATTACATAAATAAACTATCATACAAAGATGTAAAGGATTTAAAAATTACAAAAGGTGATTTGTGCTCATTATTCACTGACCCACACACAAATCAAAATCTTACCCTCAATGCGAAGAGGTTTCCTATCCATTGGTGCCACCACCAACAGATTAGGAACTAGTTTTATGATAGATGGTGCATGGTCTTCAATTACCCACCATGCAACAATTGTGAGGTCCCACAATATTTCCTTAGGAAACTATACAGTGAGTTCATATTGAAAAAAATCCTAAATTATTTTGATATGAGGGATTTCCAAGGGAGAGGTGGTGGGTTAGGTCAAGATAGATCCGGTGCACAGCTGGATCCTACGCGGGAAGGTAGATGACCTCTCACTAGGAAACCTTGTGAGCACGTTGTTATGCCTTCCATTGTGAAGGAAAGTGATGATGTAGATACATTGCAGGCGATCAAAACTTTGACCTAGAGTGTCATTCATCATACTAGCCCTATTCTACAGTGCCATCCAGGGGAGTCTTCGAGTGGTGGCCTTCTAACACATGTGTGTCAATCTTGTGGGGCTACTTGTTCATATGACCCCACCAACACTCAGGAGGCTGCTACACAAGATCCATCTATAGCTATGGAGATGAAGAGTGCAGCTGACATTTTGCATGAGGCATATGGCATTGATAGTCAAGTAAAATTTAGTGCATGTTCATTGAATTTGATTTATTAAATTTTGATTTTGAAATGCAAGATTAACTATTTTTTTTTATGATTTTAATAAAATTCTAGGGTCACAGTGTTGAGACTGGATACACCACCCCCCCACCTACTTATTTCTATAGTACACCTATCGTTGGGGTATGTAACTAGTAAACAATTATAAATTTATTACATGTTAATAGCATTGTTTTATGAATGGTAATTTAATATGCGATTTTGGATGTTGAAAAGACTAATATTGCAGGTTTTGATGGAACACTTCCTAGTGGCAATGGATTTACTCAAACCTACATGGAGGTAATAGAGTAAAGAGTTTAACTAATGAATTGTACTTAATCGATTTGTGTAGTTTATATGCACATCGTTGATTACATTGAATAATTTGTTGTTTTATTTTCAATTGTTACAAGTTGAAACACCTCTAAATGTGATGAGGGCAATGGAGATTGGTGTGTCATCTGCTATACAATCCTTGATGGCTTTGATAGGTGAGGTATGAGGAAAAGTAAATTTCAATTTATATTTGTTGTTATAGATGTTAGTTAGTGAAAAATCAAACCATTATTGATTCACGTAGTTTAATTTCTATTTGTATGGTTTATACAAGGCTTGAGCATGCTTGAGCATGGGCATGAGAATACATCCCTCATGAAGAGTGATCATGAGATGGCGGTTAGTGATTATTTTGTCAAAATATATCATTTTCATAATGTAATTTATATGTATTCATGTCTTTACTTCTTATTGTAACAGTTAAAAATTCACCATGAACTAAACACTGGGAGGAGCAGTAGGAGCACTCCTCAAGCATAGTAGAAAAGAGTGACAAACCTATCGCCATCCAATCGAAGAGAAAAGGGAAAGATTTTATTTGCAGAGCATGGAGAGAAATGAGTTTTGATTCCAGAACCCTTTGTTGTATGGTTACATGGCAATTTTGTACGTATTTTGTATTGGACATATTTGACATTGTATGCCTATATGGCATTCTCATAAGCCTATATGGCTATTTTGTACATATATTTCATAATTATATCGACATATATTGACGTATGCCTACATGGATTTTTGGTTAATACAAATATCTTTTATCGATGGTGTCCATATTTGCATTCTAAATTGATGGTTCAATAGATATGAGTTATGTGTATTCAAGTGTATACTTTACAACTTACATGTATACTTTGTGACTTACACGTGTTCGAATGTATACTTTGTGGCTTATGTGTTTTCATGCGTATACCTTGTATTCGTGCATATACTTTATATTAATTTGTGTATACTATGTATTCGTGTGTATACTTCTTGAGGCTTACATGTTTTTGAGTACTTGTGCTTTCCTTATTGACATGTACATACTTGAATTATTCATGTGTACAATTATTAATTGGTTAGCCCTAGCATTGCTCATTGTTGTCCTTCATGGTTTGTCTTGAATATTAATTGATCGATGCTAAACAAATTTATCTAAAACAAAAAAACACATTTTCAATTGGTATTCCGTGAAATGATTCATAAAAAGATTCCAATATTTTCTTGATGCGTCATGATCGAAAAATTTATATGTTAACTTTTTGCAATATTATTTCTTGTATATGAAATGGGCTCGGGAGAAAGAAAGTTATAATTTATAAAAAAAATAAGAAATGGACTCAACGTTGTCCTAGACCCCTGAATATGTCTATTTAACAAATCAACATGCTCTCAATCACTCTTCAAATTTCAAAGCACCATTGGTGATTCAAAGTGACTCAACTAAGTTGTGATTTGACACAGCTTCTCTCAAATATGCCCACTAAGACTCCAACATTCACTTGACTCAATGATAAGAACTCTCCTATTCCTTTATGGTTTTGCACCAAACCACTACCAAAAGAAATCCAACTCAGCCCTCTTTCAATCCATGTCAACCTTGGGACCATACAGGAAACCTGCAGGTCGTACCAAGTATGGGATTAGCATGTTTGTATCAAAAATCTGAAAAACAGAGAACAATGTGAATAATTCTTATTAGATCTTCTCCAAATGTTCAACAAAAACCTCCATTCAATCCTCTCAAGGCTTTACATAGTATTTTACACCCTTCTCTAATTGATCCATTCCCTCAAATAACTAAAAATCAACTTTCAAAACAAGTAACCATTGCACTTCAAATTTGTTGCTTTAAGCAACTTACAAATTTGCAACTTTAGACTCCTCCAACCTAATGACTACAAATAATGACCTCTAAACCCACACAAATGGTGTACAAATAGCCTTATTACATCAACAAAACTCCATTCTTTCACACTCATATACAAATTCACAAATTTACCTTCAAAGGCTAGAAAGACAACTTCTAGTACAAGATTGAAATTTTCACATTTTTTATCAGTAGATCCAAAAGTCACCCTAAAACATACCTAATGGTCTTAATTGACCTTATTCAAGACAAAGAATGCTCAAAATACCCACAACAACCTATTGACCAACCTATTCATCATCGGATAATCACTAAAACCACTGAACTAGACCTTCTTCATCAAATGGAGGAACAAGGTGCTCTGCACCAATGATCATACAATATTTTTTTGGAATACTTAGACTTCTCAATTGTCATTTGTATGTTTCTCTTTTCCATTGTTTTGCATGCCATCATAAGGGATCAAGCTGGTTGAACGCAATTCAGATCAATTCCACATGTTTGGGTGCAAAAGAGGACCATGCCTAGCATAAACCTACCTATTGGGATGCATTGGAGCAGTTAGTTTGGTCACACGAATTGCAAAAATAAAGTTGCACCACACTACTTCCATTTGACACTTTTTTCATCAAGTGAAAATCCGCCGCCACGGGAAAACCACCCCAAGATAGCCAAAACTGAGAGAGGTTTTTGTAGAGGGGCCCAATGCAAACCTATAGGATCAAATGATAAGTTTCTAAGTGTCATGGTATCTGAGTAATAGCATGTTGAATTTTGCTTCCATTTAGCACTTTGGACCCTTAAGGGATCAATTTGGTTGAACATACCTCAGAGCGATTTTGCGTGTTTGGCTACAAAAGAGAGAAAGTCCTAGCGTAAAAATACATATTTAGACACAGTGGAATAGTCTGCTTGGTCACATGAGTTGTAGAACAAAAGTTGCACCACTTTACAACTTTGCATTGCTTGCATTTGATGCTTTTTCCATCAAGTGAAAATCCACCGCCACGGGAAAACCACTCCAAGATAGACAAAATACCTCAGAGTGATTTTGCGTGTTTGGCTATGAAAGAGAGAAAGTTCTAGCGTAAAAATACATATTTAGACACAGTGGAATAGTCTGCTTGGTCACATGAGTTGTAGAACAAAAGTTGCACCACTTTACAACTTTGCATTGCTTGCATTTGATGCTTTTTCCATCAAGTGAAAATCCACCGCCACGGGAAAACCACTCCAAGATAGACAAAATACCTCAGAGTGATTTTGCGTGTTTGGCTATGAAAGAGAGAAAGTTCTAGCGTAAAAATACATATTTAGACACAGTGGAATAGTCTGCTTGGTCACATGAGTTGTAGAACAAAAGTTGCACCACTTTACAACTTTGCATTGCTTGCATTTGATGCTTTTTCCATCAAGTGAAAATCCACCGCCACGGGAAAACCACTCCAAGATAGACAAAATCGAGAGAGGTTTTTGTAGAGGGGCCCAACACAATCTTGTAGGATTACATGATAATTTTCTAAGCATCACGATATTCAAGTAATAGCATGTTGAAGTTTGCAGGCATTTTGCACTTTGGACCCTTGAGGGATCGATCTGGTGGAACGTAGCTCAAAGTGATTCCACGTGTTTCAGTCTGAAAGAGGACCATTCCTAGCGTAAAAATACATATTCAAATGCATTGGAATAGTCCACTTGGTCACACGAGTTGCAGAGCGAAATTTGCACCACTTTGCAACTTTGCACAACTTGAATTTGACACTTTTTCCATCAAGTGAAAATACGTCGCCACGGGAAAACCACTCTGAGATAGCTAAAACCGAGAGAGGTTTTTGTAGAGGGGCCCAACACAATCCTGTAGGATCATACAAAAATTTTCTAAGCATCATGGTATTTAGGTAATAGCATGCTAAAGTTTGCAGCCATTTTGCACTTTGGACCCTTAAGGGATCAATCTGGTGGAACGTAGCTCGAAGCGATTCCACATGTTTTGGTGCAAAAGAGGACCATGCCTAGCATAAACATACCTATTCAGATGTGTTGGAATAGTCCGCTTGGTCGCATGAGTTTTAGAGTGAAAGTTGCACCACTTTTGCAACTTTGCACAGCTTGAATTTGACACTTTTTCCATCAAGTGAAAATCTGCCACCACAAGAAAACCACTCTAAGATAGCAAAAACTGAGAGAGGTTTTTGTAGAGGGGCCCAAAAAAATCTTGTAGGATTAGATGAGAATTTTCTAAGCATCATGGTATCCGAGTAATAACATGTTAAAGTTTTCAGCCATTTTGCACTTTGGACCCTTAAGGGATTGATACGTTGGAACGTAGCTCAGAGCAATTCCGCGTGTTTCGGTACGAAAGAGGACCATGCCTAGGATAAAAATACCTATTCGGATGTGTTGGAATAGTCTTCTTGGTCACATGAGTTGCAGAGCGAAAGTTGCACCACTTTGCTACTTTGCATAGCTTGAATTTGACACTTTTTCCATCAAGTGAAAATCTTTCGCCACGGGAAAACCACTCCGAGATAGCCAAAACTGAGAGAGTTTTTTGTAGAGGGGCCCAACGTGATCCTGTAGGATCATATGATAAGTTTCTAAGCATCACGGTATCCGAGTAATAGCATGCTGAAGTTTGTAGCCATTTTGCACTTTGGACCCTTAAGGGATCGATCTTGTGGAATGTAGCTCAGAGCGATTCCGCGTGTTTCGGTATGAAATAGGACCATTCCTAGCATAAAAATTCCTATTCAGACATGTTGGAACAGTCCACTTGGTCACATGAGTTGTAGAATGAAAGTTGCACCACTTTGCAACTTTGCACTACTTGCATTTGACGCTTTTTCCATCAAGTGAAAATCCACCGCCACAGGAAAACCACTCCAAGATAGCCAAAACTGAGATATTTTTTGTAGAGGGGCCCAATGCAATCTTGTAGGATCAGATAAGAAGTTTCTAAGCGTCATAGTATTCAAGTAATCACATGATGAAGTTTGTAGCCATTTTGCACTTTGGACCCTTAAGGGATCGATCCGATGGAACGTAGCTCGAAGCAATTCTGCTTGTTTCAAAGTGAAAGAGGACCATGCCTAGCATAAAAATACCTATTCAGAGGTGTTGGAACAGTCCACTTGGTCACATGAGTTACAAAGTGAAATTTGCACCACTTGCAACTTTGCACAACTTTAATTTGACACTTTTTCCATCAAGTGAAAATCCGTCTCCACGGGAAAACCACTTTGAGATAGCCAAAACCGAGAGAGGTTTTTCTAGAGGGGCCCAACATGATCCTGTAGATTTAGATGAGAAGTTTTTAAGCATCATGGTATCCGATTAATAGAGTGCTAAAGTTTTCAGCCATTTTGCACTTTGGACTCTTAAGGGATCGATCTGGTGGAACGTAGCTCGGAGCGATTCCGCATGTTTCGGTGTGAAAGAGGACCATTCCTAGGGTAAGAATACCTATTTGGATGTGTTGGAACAATCCACTTGGTCACATGAGTTGTAGAATGAAAGTTGCACCACTTTGCAACTCTGCACTGCTTGCATTTGATGCTTTTTCCATCAAGTGAAAATCTACCGCAATGGGAAAACCACTTCGAGATAGCCAAAACTGAGAGAGGTTTTTGTAGAGGGGCCCAACGCAATCTTCTAGGATCAAACGATAAGTTTCTAAGTGAAAGGTAATAAGTTTTATGGGGTTTGTGTTGCTGCCCCTGTAGATTTTGATGGAAAAGGGCACGAAAAATGAGGTTTCACCCTAGGGTTTGATAAAATATTGCATGTAGAGGTTGGGTGATTGTATTTTGAGTTTGTGCAGGTTATTTTAAGAAGGTCTAAGGTAGTGGCATGTTCTAGTAAGGTGTGGAACCATTCCTTTCAATAAACCCTCCTTATACTAGCATAAAATAAGGGTTTTGGTTTGGCATGGTGGAGTGAGTCTATCCTAAGAAAAATTGTGGATCTGAGGGTTTGGATACATGATAATTGCTGCCCCAACAAGTTAAGGGTTTTTTTTAATGTTTACAGGTATGTTCCTTGTAAATTAGTCCTAGTTAGCCTAATGAGGACAACGAAGAAGGTCATTTTTGATGCACATGTTCCAAGATAGTCACTATTGATTTTGAAGTATGTGTTGTAACTTAATAATAGCTATCTAGATCAATCATTTTTTTGTGAAGTCATTTGAGAATTTTTCCTCAAAACACTACTTGGAGCCACACTTTTCACTTGAAAATTCATCATAAAACCCTTTACAAGTAACTCCACCTTTGTTTCTTGAATTTCCCTACACAAATAAACACACACACACCTAAAAATCCTAATACTAACTTATTGGACACTGATCTAAACTATCAAATTTGGTGGAGTAGTCATTATTGGTTTACAGACTGAGTTGAGTAAAATCAATTCAAACTAATGATAAACTCAATGGATACCCTCCTAAATAAATTCAAATGAAAGATACTTCACTATTATACCTTAAACAATAAGATTCAAGTACTTAAACTAATGTACATTCCATACAAGTTAATGAACAACTAAAAAAACTCATAAAATCACTAAAATAGGGACTTTATTGATTGTAAATATTCAAGAATACAAAAGATCTTTGTTTTTCTCGACCTTACATGCTTCATATCACTTCTCTAATCACCTAATGGCCTGTTTCAGACTTTGAATACATTATATATCACCTTTACATTACCTTTTTCACATTTTTTACATTTCAAAATTCATGCAAATTTGTCTATTGAAGGAATTTACAGAACAAGGTGCTACTGCACCAAACATGAACTCCAAAATTACAGTATTTGAGTAAATCTCATTATGTAATTAAATCTCATTATAATTCCTTAGGTACTTCGTTCTCACAAATCTTTTACAATGTCACTCATACATTCAAGATTCTCTTTAAATGTTTACATCATAGGTGCTCATTATGAGGTTAACTTCAATTGAGTAACTTGAGATTCCCTCACTAAGCTTCACACGCTCTTTTATAATGGCTTGAAATCAAAATTGGGATTTGTCAAGATCATCAAAATAAGGATGTTGCATTTCTTTTTTGGTTGAGATTCTCTTTGATGGCTCATAAATCAACATTTTCTGCAACGAGAGATCAATCAATTTTTAGTAGTTTACTTACAAATATACAAAGTAAAAGAGAAAAAGAAAGAGCATCCAAAATGGAAAGGAAAGAAAAATAGATGGAAGGAACTTACAGATAGGCATGCAGATCTCACAACTTAGTCACTCCTAGTCATACATCTTCATTGGGAATTTCAACATACCTATTACACACAACAAATCTCATGAATACCCCTATAAGCTCTTAATCCCTATAGATAGAGGGTAGATGGAGATAGTGGGAGATATGGATACCCCTATAGCCTCTTAATCCCTCAACCATCAACCCTCAACCCTTAAACCCTAATCCCTCAACCCCTATAGCCTCTTAATCTTTGAACCCTCAACCCCTATACCCTCTTAATCCGTCAATCCTCAATCCTCAACCCTTAAACCCTAATCCCTCAACCCTCAACCCTCAACCCTTAAACCCTAATCCCTTAATGCCTATACCCTCTTAATCCCTCACCCTCAACCCTCAACCCTTAAACCCTAATCCCTCAACCCCTATACCATCTACCATGTAACCTCTTAATCCCTTAACCCTAAACCTTGAACCTTTAAACCCTAACCCATAAACCCTCTACCCTCTACCGTCAACCCTAATCCCCCAACCCTTAAACCAACTTAGTAAACTCTCTACCCTAATCCCTCAACCCTCTTGACCCTTAATCCCTCAACCCTTAAAAACTCAACCCTAAACCCTCGACCCTCAACCCTCAACCTTTAAACCCTAAACTCTTAAACACTCTATCCTCTACCCTCAACCCAATACCCTCTACCCTAAACCCTAATCCCTCAACCCTTACACCCTTAAATCAAAGAAAACTCTCTACCCTAATCCCTAAACCCTCAACCCTTAATCCCTCAACCCCTATAACCTCTACCCTATACATTGGACCCTCAACCGTAATCCCTCGACCCTATACCCTATACCCTCAACCTTAAACCCTCAATCCTCAACTCTCAACCCTTAAACCCTAAATCCTTAAAACCCTCTACCCTCTACCCTATACATTAAACCCTCAACTCTCAATTCTCAACCCTCAACCCTTAATCCCTCAACCCTCAATCCTTAAAATCTAAACCCTCAACCCCTATACCCTCTACCCCTTACATTGGACCCTAAACCTAATCCTTCAACCATATACCCTCAAACCTATATCCTAAACCCTATACCCTCAACCAAGTAAACCCTTAAACCTAAAACCTTCAACCCTAAACCCTTCAACCTTCTACCCTATACCCTCAACCAAATACCCTCTACCTTTGACCATATTCCCTCAACCCTCAAACCTTAAACCCTAATACCCTAGAAACCATAAACCCTATAGGTTCTCCACCCTAATCCATCAACCATATTCCCTCAACCCCTATCACTTTCTCTCTATCTATACATCTCACTTCTCCCTCCATCCCTACCTCCTACCCTCTCTAACTGTCTCTATCTACTGTCTCCCTCTTTCTACGTACCTCTCGTCCAATCAATCCCTACCACCCTCTCTTACTCCCTCTATCCATCTCTCTCTATGTCCCTCCCACTCTGTCCCACTCTATCCCACTCCCTCTCTCTCCATCTCTCTCATGTCTCTCCCTCCCACCCCCTCTCTCTCAAGTATCTCCCTCTAGAAACCTACCTAGGTAACTCTCTCTTTGTCTCTCTCCCGTCTCTCTATCTATCCCTCCCACCCTACCTAGATAATTCCCTCTCACTCCACCACCCTCTTTCTCTACCTCTATCAGGTCACTCCCTCCCACACCCTCTCCCTCTCTCAGGTCTCTCACTCAAACTCCCTCTCTCTCCCACTCCCTCTCTCTCACACTCCCTCTCACTACCTATCTCTCAAGTCTCTCCCTCTCACCCCTCTCACACTCTCAAGTCTCTCCCTTTTTCACCCTACCTACATAACTCTCTCTTTCTCTCTGCCCCCTCTCTCTCTCCCTCTCTCTCAATTCTCTCTCTCCCACCCCCTCTCTCTCTATCCCTCCCTCTATCCCTTCCAACCTACCTAGCTAAGTCCCTCTCACTCCAACCCCTTCTCTCCCACTCCCTCTCTCTTAAAATCTCACTTCCACCCCCTCTCCATCTCTCCAGACTCTCTCTCTCTAAGTTCCCCCTCCCTCTAAAGACATATGTAAATACATACACACTTACATATAGAAAGGAATGCATACAATATACATGCATTGATACATACAGGCATATGTACATACATACAAGCATGCATACATGCATATATACATGGCATACAAAGCATACATGTACATACAAATATATCGGCATACATTCAATAGATTGGCATTTAACATAAAGGAGGACATAATGTGAGCACGTTATAACGCGCTCATGTTATGTCTTAGTTGACATGTTTCCCGCAAAAGCAAAAACCATGTCAAAACTGAGATATAACACGAGAAAGTTATAGCTTGCTTGTGTTATATCTTTCTTTTAGAATTTCCAAGCCTTAGGATTGGTATTTTCCTTGGAATACCAACCCAAAGGCTTGGAGGGCATTCTCAATGACTAGAGACGTGTTTTTAAAAAATCTACCATATTTCACATAATCGAGTTTGTGCTCACCATCAGGATTGCACGTGGTTCAATATCAAAAAAATCAAACACATGGGTAACATTGGGTTCTCTCTTAGCTATCCAACGATGTAATTTTTTGCACTTTCTGACAATGTTAAGCCTTTCATCCATAATTTCTTTTATTTGTATGTCTTTTTTTTGCCAAAAAGAAGTGTTTGGTATTTTTTTCATTATAAATTAACCGTTCATCGAATTTTCAAATAAATTACATTTTTAGAAACTAGAATCCATTCCAAAAATTTAAAAAAAAAATAAAAAAAATTTCAATTAGTTTCCAAAATTTGTAGGGGTATCACGACCAAAATTTTGTTTTTCAGGAAGTGTCCACTTCGAAAATTAGTAAAAAATCAAATATTCATTAAAAAATTATCAGAAAAATTGTGCATCAACTACATACTATTAGCTAACTTCTGACTATTGTGATTTTAAAAATACTACAAAAAAATTCACCGTACGAGGGTCGTACAAGAGTTGCTATGTTATGTTTTTTTGACAAAAACAACACAAATTTGTGTACATCCTTGTTTTGAACCCCTTAATATCAACCATTTTAAAAATAAATTAGTAGTTTAGAAAATAGACTTGGATCACTTTGATCCTTGTTTTTGTTCTATCAAAATTTTAAGTGTAACTATCCTCAATTTCACGTCCAAGGTCAGTATTTCCTGATTTTAGAAAAAAGCTGTCCACTTAAGTCCCATTTTTGGGAACCATCTTGGTGCACTTACCCTCCAGGCTATGAGGCCTTAGCTCCTCAGACCATTGACTAAACCCTGAGACATATTATTTACAAAACAAGTTGATGCACTTTAGCTCACTAGGTCTGAGATATTTGGGTATTTCCATCAGAACATCCAAAAATATTGAAAATAGGTTATAGGGTGACTCATTTGCATGTCTTCTCATCTCATATAACTTCTTGATAATAAGGGTTGTATCAAATTTTCCCTCTTTGGTTGATGTGAAGAAGATGCATGCTCACATTCTACACCTCTTGGAAGAAAAGTGGATACAAAATTAGTGAGATCCCCTTCTTGACAAATTCTTTTACCTTTTGACCAATTTAACCGAGAGTCTGGGGCAATGATAGAAAAATTATTAACTAGAACTTTCATCATTAAGTATCTTAAATTGTTCTCAATATCAATGGCAATGCGATATGCCTAAATTAATGTTGCAAGCTCTTTATCTCTCAACAAGAAGCTCATCTTCTTATCAAAATCCCCTAGATATACAACCAAACATTTTGCATCATTAGGCCTTATATCCTCTGGAATTTCTTTGATGTGCTTTGCAAATTGGAGATTGAAAGAAGGAATTAACTCCCCCTCATTTATGTGGATTTCCAAGAAAATCTTCCTCACCATACTTGGATTTACCCTTTCACCAAATTGTTCTACAAAAGCTGCCATAAATTGACCCCATGAAGCTATGGAACTCACTGGAAAATATGAATACAAATCCCTAGCATCATTCTTCAAGGATTGAACAAACAATTTCATGACGACATCTTCATGATTCACTTCATAGTCCCACATCACATCCATGAATATTTGCAGATGTTTAGAGGTTGATTCAAAAAATTTCCTAGTGAATTTGGGCAAATGCTTCCTAACATTCTTAGGAATTAAGTGTGGGAAACCTCTAATTCCACTAAAAACCAATGACATATACCTTTCAACAATAAAATCCCTTTGAGTGCATGACATGGCTTCTTCACCCTACATACTTTACTTGTTTCTGTACAGGGAGGTTCTTTAAACGGTAATGCTTAAGAGAATATGATACTTATCGAAGAATTACAAATTTTGCACACAAGAAGTATGAGAAGCATCACTACTATTCCTTGTCTTAATGCAAAACCATCTAATAGGGAACCATTTATGATCTCAAGTCTTGAAAATTTCTCATAACTTCTTTCAAACAGAGTAATACGTGCTTTAGATTTATGAGAATACCTGGAAACTTTGCAGCAGTTATTGATCTCTCTTCCTGACTACAAATTCTACAAATATGGGAATCTTCTACATAATTCAGCTGGTTCTCGAGACAGAGTCGCCACCTCCTTTCACAGGGGAATAATTTTGACAATTAAATCTCATTTTGGGTCTTCTCCAACAGTGGAGTCACACTCATATCCTTTGATCCTTTCTGCAATAAAACTTTTCCAGGCTCAAGGCATTAAACTCAGAATAAAAAACAATAATATGACTTTGTAGCTAAGCAGTATGCATTTGGAGATTCCATATTTTCCCCAGCAAAGTCGCCATTTTGTTGGTGTTTTTTCTAGTGTATTAAAGGGAACTTCTAAGGAGTAGTCAGTTCCTATATTCAAAATTCCTAAAAGTGACTAGCCAACTGACAAGATCTATTCATAGAAAGAGATCTTATGCACTTTAGGCTCTATGGGACCAAGGAGGGTATTCCTACCAGTGTTCATTAGTAAAATATTATATAGAGCACATCATATTCATAGATCATTTTGACTGAAAGGTAATTATACAAAATTCACTGAGGAATTGGAACATTCCTAGTTAACTTGCCATCATTCAAGCAAAATGCTTCCCCACATGACAATTAAAACAAGATTTATGTAAGGTTAAAGATATATGAAATGTGTAAGTGTGAATAAGTAACAAGTAAAATAACACTTCTTAATAAGACATTATATCAAATATTCTACAATTAAACTAGTTTAAAAGAAGAATCTATTGAAAGCATCCTATTTTTCCTATCTTTAAAGATTTATTAAGTTATAGGAAGCTCTCAGATTTGATAAGCTTTGTGACTGTTAAAATTCCAATCTAAAGAACTAAATGATGCTAAATGCAATGGTGAAATCCTATATGATTATATCTAAATGATAAAGGAAACTACTATAATCTAAATTGACATGAAAACTATGATGAAAACTACAGTAAAACTACTTATGCAGCCGTGATATGAAATCTATTGATGCCATGATGGTAAAATGCTATTGCTATGATGCTTGATTGATTGTTTGATTTCTTTCTTGCAGAGTAAGATTGCACAAAGATTTGGATCCATTTCCTCTATTGTGAGGCTGTATTTATAGATTTCCCAACAACACATTTGCACAGGGGTAGCACAAAAGGGCTTGGATTCAATTTGGAGGATTGAATGGTGAGAGATGGAGGGGCTTGAGCTGATTATGGGAATGGTTCCTCCCCATGAAAACATCAAGCAAGAGGATAGGAAGGATCAGAGGTAAAAGATTGAGAGGATTGCCTGCAAGCTTTCCCGTGAATGCCAGTTGCATTTAATTTGACATATGATATTTGATTTGATAGGTGAGTGAATAGAGGAATATTGATTTATGCCTTTATTTAAATATTTTGATTTATTTAAATTAGCAAAAGAGGAATAAATAATTTAATAAAAAAAACTATAGAAGTTGTTTATTAAATCAAATAGAAGAAATATGATAATTAAGCAATAAATTATTTAACCTTTGTTTAATTTATTTGAATGATGTGATTAAGATAGAATAAATAGGGAAATTTGATAATTAAATAAAACAAAGTATTTAATTTTGTTTATTTAATTAAGATGAAGTAATAGTAGAATTAGAAGAATTTAAATAAGAATTTAAACGTGAACTATATAAATAAATATTTCTATTTATTCAATAGTAGAGGAATTTAGGGTAATTAATCAAATAAGTTGTATTTAATTAATTGGATTCTCCAGACCAATTTTAGGTGTATACATTTTCCCCCTCTTTGAAGTGATTTGTTTACACATTTCTTCAAAGAAATTTTTGCTATTGTTGCTAGTATTGACGAATTTTTTTCAATATGCCCCAAACATTGATTTTCAGGTGATTAATGATAATATGCCCCCTCAGGAGATAAATTTATGCTTTTTTGATTTTTTTGGATAGTTTGGATATTTTCAATTTTTATTTTTTTTAATGATTTTCCAATGATTTGATGAAGATTTGATGAAATTTTGATGGTAAAATAATTTATCTCCCAATAATTGATGTAAAATGTTTGTCCCTGGATGAATTTCAATTAATCCCCCAATAAAATGAATTGAAAAAAAAATCCCACCATAATCCATCTTTAATAACCTATAAAAGGTTAAAAGGGTCCTTTTCAAATTCATTTGTGCATTTGACCTTTGAAAACTTTGTGAGAGAGAGCTATTTGAGACACTTGGAGCAAGATGTTGATCCCTTACCATACCCACCAGTTCGAGCGTGTGTGATGTCACCAGTGCCTGGCTTCTTACGGACCTCTGGTATGTACCCCTAAACCACCTTGTAATTCTCATTTTCTTGTTTTTCGTTCCATTTCTATATTTTGATTTTTTTTGTAGTTTTAGCGCTTCAAGAATGCGTTCTAGCGCTTTGACACTCTGATGTAGCGCTTCTAGGAGCTGTTTTAGTGCTTCGGTGAATTAGCGCTTCAAATAGATATTTTAGCGCTTTGATAGGTTAGTTTAGTGCTTCAAAAATATTAGTGCTATGGTAAGATAGATTAGTGCTTCGATCATTTAAATTAGTGCTTCAAAAATATTAGCGCTTCTATTTCGGTGCTTTGACCTTCCAAAATAGCTCTTTGAATGATGTGGTGCTTTGATAGTCTATTCTAGCACTTCTAACTACTGAAATGGGGCTTCTGATATTTTAGCGCTTTGAATGCCTGTTTTAGCGCATCCAAGTCAGAGTTGATAAAATTTGTCAAATTTTTCCTTGTTTTGATCGATTTTGATCATGTTAGCCATTTGATTTGATATGATTTGATGATTGAATGACCCTGATTATGTTCCACCCTATGATGAATGATTCAGATGATTGATAGACAAGAATTATCCTCATGATAGGCGAGGAATAAATTTAAATGCGATGAACCTCATGATAGGCGAGGTTGATTTTAATAAATTGACCTCATGTTAGGTGAAGTACAATTTAAGATTGATAATGATGACCTCATGATAGGTGAGGTTTGATGATGCTTATTCATGAATTTTGATCAAAATTCATACCAAAAGCTGATTAGATTTGATAGGATAATTGACATGTGATATTTGACATAATGTACTGATTTTGATATTTGGATAACCTCCAGATACGAGAGTGTTTTGCATGGGAAATTTGACTTGATACCATAGCTTATGCCACATGAGACACAACTCATTTTTCAATGTGGACTTGCTTCTCTTCTTGACATGCCCCAGATTAGGATTAATCGGGGTCTCCTCACAACTTTAGCTGAGTGGTGGCATATTGATGATAACACCTTCCACCTACCCACTAGCAAGATGACAATCACTCTAGAGGATGTCTAGCATATTTTACAAATACCGTTTGTTGGAGAGATCATTGTGTATGATTCACAGGAAGTGTGTGGGATAGATGCTCTTCATATATTTTTTTACTATGAGCATATTGTTGGGTTGTGGATCCCATGGCGAGAGAAGGTGGACTCATATGTCACCCTACCTTTAGTTCTAGTAGAATTTATTGGAGGGTTCCTTTGTCTTGATCACAAGTCAAAGGGACTATCTGTTGGGTGGGGTCGTGTTCTTGAGAGTATGATCATGCATGGGACCAGATATGCTTGGGGGATGTGAATGTTGGCACATCTTATCATGACTTACATTCAACTATATATTTGAGCAGGCACAACTTATCATTGGGAGCTACTTTACTTCAAGTTTGGGCATGGGAGCATATTGTTGTCACGCGACCACTACCAGTATGAGATAGACCTGCCACCAGGCCTTATGTTTTCAGATATAGAGGTCGACTTACCCTATCTAGGATGGGTAAGTTGGAGCATTGGAGACATGTACTGGATGACTTGGAGGTTGTGACATGGCATCCCTATTTGGATTGCGAGTACTAGGATGAGGATGATGTGAAGATGGGTTATTTGTGCGACTCTATGTACTCGATTGGCCAGAACCACTTTATTTAGAGATATTTTTAGTGTGGAGGGTTTACAGACAATATGTAATTGTTTAGTGCATGCCCAAGGGTGTTGCACATTATGCCTGTCGGCAGAGTGATACAATGGATTTGGGGCCATCTCTATCTTATGATACTATTTTGGAGGGATACCATGCCTTACAACCTTCAACCTAGGATATACGTTGTGATATCATGGAGGCACCAGTGAATGAGGAGTATGCTACTTATCTTGCATTACATCCATGCCCTCAGATCACTATCCCTAATGAGCCAACACCACTACCCATAGAGGAGGAGGTTGTTGTTGCACTTGGTCAGTGACGTAGATGAGAGGAGGATGTGGAGGAGGATCAAGTTGTAGATGTTGAGGTAGAGAATGTTGGTGGGGAGGAGGATGTGGGTGATGAGGATGGTAGTGGTGAGGAGGAGGATAGTGGGGAGGATAGTGATGAGAGTAGTAGTGATGATGGAGATGATGAAGGGGACAGTGGTAGAGAGGTTGTAGTAGGTAGCATAGGTCCATCCACTAGTGTGCCTCATAAGAGGCAAGCATTGGATACATCTTCTTCTAATCGAGCACAAATTTCTTGCCTATAGGTGCAGATATAGACTCTGCAGGGGCATCTTGTTTAGGCACATGATTTACTTACATAGAAATAGACATAGTTACAGACCCAGGCACAGGCTCATGCATAGGCCATGACATAGATACATGGATAGTTAGTTGCCACTCAGATGCAGATCGGTACACTGATAGCTGAGAGGGATAGTGCTAGGCAGATAGCAGAGCAAGCTTAGATGACTGCTAAGAGATTACAACAGATTGCTGATGGTACCACTGTATCAAATTATATGAGAGAGGTTCTTCATGTGGGCCGAGAGGCTGATATTTACAGAGGTCGTTATCATGATGCAATCCCTGCTGAGTAGAGAGTGAGTTATCCCCTTCACGATCAAGCAAGACACATACCAAGACTGTTAGTGAGGGTGTGACCCAGCCACCTCGTAGAGATCCAAGAGGTCTCTGTCTTTCTGGTGGTGGAGGAACTGGTCCTAAGATGCCTGCACCATCCGGAAACAACAGATCTTAGGTGCCTGATATAATTCTATGATATTTTTGAGACATGATGTATACTTCGATTCAACCAGTTTTGATGATATATCTCTTTTATCTTAGACTTCATTATATACTTGACATTGATTATATATATGATCTATATGATATGCAACCGAATTTTATCAATCTATGTTGTGTTCTATTAAGATTCTATGATGAATGCATTCATTTCCCATGTCCTATATGCCATGTGTTGATCTATATTAAATTATAGATGATCATGTGATATGCTATGGTTTATGATGCTCTATTTAATGAATGATGTATGGATTTATGATGTATGATGTGAGTGGATGATGTATTTTTGTATGGTTATTTGCATTTTATATGATGATCATCTTTATACATGGATGTGGATGCAATGTTTTTATGAAATGCGATGTAAATGGGATGTATGTTCTTATTTTGATATAAATATAAATTAGATGATGCAAATAAATGGATGATAATGATGTAAAATAGATGACGCAAATAAATGGATGATAATGATGTATGATAGTAGAATGTGGATGGATAATGCAATGATTTGATATGCGAGAAATAATTAATGGATGAATGGAAATGCAATGATATGATTTAATTTTGAAATTTTCTTTTAGAACTTTTATGTGATATAGAAAAACGTGATATGATGAATGCAAAATTTATTCAATTGAAATGTATGAATGATGATATGATAAATAGAAAATGATTTCTAATGTATGAAAATGATGATGCTACTACATGGTTATGATGATTTTTTTGTTAATGTCAAGTATACTCAGTTTTAATGAGAAAAGATCATCATCAATTTGAATCTTTCACAAACTTTTGTAACACATACTCTGCATATGTAGAAGTTATTATGAATGCAATCTAATTTTATCATGAAACTACATGCAAAATATTGGCATTTTAACAGTACTTTTGTGCTTTGTATCATCATAGATCCTTTTAAAATGTTGAAAGTGAGTACAAGCATCAAATGTATATTTTAGACCAATGACGACCTGAGTATTACTTTCATGATTTTTTGATATTGCAAGCGAACACAAGCATCTAGGTATAATTAAACCGAGATAACCTGATAATTTCTTGCATAAAAAAACAAGGATCAATCATTTTAGTGTGTGAATTCTACATGCCATCAGTGATACATTTGTAGAACACATCCCATGACAATTCACACATTAAATAATTAATTCACAAACAACAGACAAATGAAAATACCATTCTTCTTCCTAGCTTCTCTAGTTCAATACATCATCGAGTTACTCCAAATAAATGATAGATAATAATAAAAAATACAACATATGTAACCTTTACTTAAAGTGTTTCAACCATTAGTCAGATTAGATCATCCATCCTGATTTTATGATGTTTTTGTGATTTTTTGAGATTTTGGATCTAGCCTAACCTAAAGACCTATCCTAGGGGCCTCGGGGGTTGATCAAAGATTGGTCTTGCCTACGTTATACACACATAGACCAATTAGTTCAACTGACACATACTCATGTTGTTTTGAATTTTTTGAGATTGACTCTTTTGATTTTTTTTATTTTTTTTGGATTTTTCTTTTGTGTCATGGATGTCTAATGTGCCTCTGAATGATGAATGTTTTTCCAACTCAAGTTGTGTTTCGATCATTGTTTTTGTTGTGTTTTGTTAAGCTCGATGTTATATTGCCCCCAGTGATGTGTAGATGTTGCCCCTAAGCTAGGGTGAGACACAACCATTTGCAATGATAGGATAATTGATGCAAAGTGATGGTGAGATTAACGACCATGATATGTATCTAAATAGATGGAAAAGTTGGTTAATTCACAAATAGTGCCTATTTCCAGGTTTTCACTATATGCTTTTATTGCACTTTTTCCTATTTTTGTGATGGTTTTTTTTTTTGTATTTTTCTTTGTTATTTCCTTGTTACCAAGATGCCTATTTGCCAGGTTTTCATCAAGGAAACCATTTTTTAGGACTTTGAACCATGCACTAGGTGATTCAGGTGTAGAATCTTCTGAGATGGATTTTTTTGATAGGTTCATCGAAAAAATCCCCTTTAGGTGTTGACAGTTGATAAGTGCCTAATCCATAGACCGATATGATGACAAAGGGACCTAGCCAATTAGGTTCAAACTTCCCTTTCTTTTCTTTGTCCTGCTGATTTCTAGGGTTCTCTTTTAGGACCAAATCACCAACCTGAAAGACTCTAGGCTTCACTATGTGATTTTAGCTCATGGACATTCTTTATTGATACATCGTTAGATGATTCACAACTTGTTGACGATGTTCAAATAGTTCTAGTTCTTGAAGCCTAGACACTCTATAATCCTCATTTGAAATGATTCCCTTTAGTGACACACAAAGTGATGGAATCTCCACCTCAATACATAGTATGGCCTCTGATCCATAAACCAAGGCATATGGTGTAGGTTATGTCGATGTTCTGATGTTGGTTCTGTAGGCCCATAATGCAGGATTAAGTTGAACATGCCAATCACGTCCAACATCGTTAACCATTTTCTTGAGTATTTTCATAATTGTCTTGTTAGAGGCCTCTTCCTGGCCATTTCCCTGAGGATAATATGGTGTTGAGAAATGATGTTGGATATGAAATTTTTCACAGAATTATTGGACATCCTGGTTTTTAAATGGTCATCCATTATCAGTGATAATGGATTGAGGTATTCCATACCGATAAATTATGTAGTTTAGTATGAATGACGAGATCTTTTTTCTAGTGATGGTTGTGAGAGGAACTGCTTCTATCCATTTTGTAAAGTATTTTGTCACTGTGATTATGAACTCGTGTCCATTGGATGAAGATGGATTTATATTTCCTACTAGATCCAATCCCCATTAACCAAAGGGCCATGTTGATGTGAATTGGTGTAATTATTGAGCTGGTGCATGGATCAGATTACTATGAATCTGACACTTTTGGCACTGCTTGACAAACTGATAAGATTCCTTCTCCATACTTAGCCAGTAATACCCCAAACAAAGGAGTTTCTTTGCTAGAGTTTTCCCACTTGAATGAGTTCCAAAAATTCCTTCATGAACCTCACATCAGGCTATCTTAGGTTCGTTATGTTCTAAACACTAGAGAAGAGTACCATCTAGACCTCGACGGTAAATTATATTGGCTATTAAGGTGTGCCGAGTGGATTGGCGGATAAAGTTACATTTTTGGTTTCTAGAAAGATCAAGAGGAAGGTTGTTGTCTTTTAGGTAAGCATAAGTCTTTCCATAGATGGAGGATTCAATGACATATAAATGGTATATGGTTTTGGATTTTGAACTATTATAAGAGGGATTAGATACTTGTTCTACCATAAACTCATAACAACCACATTTCTTTGGTAATTGTAAAAGAGAAGCAATTGTCACCATAAGATTCATCGCTTTGTTTTCTGCCCTTGGAATTTTCTCAAATTTGATATTGACAAAGTATTTTTTGAGATCATCAATTAGCTACTTATAGGGCATCAAATTCTCATCTTTCATTTGATATTCGTCATTCACATGATAAATGACTAGTTGAGAATCCCCATATACTTGTAACTCTGTGATATTCCATTCAATTTCCACCTTGATGCCAATGATTAATGCCTCATACTCTGCCACATTATTGGTACATGGAAACATTAATCTGTAAGACCTAGGGATGGTGTGTCCTTGGGGTGTAATAAACAATAATCCTACACTAGATCCTCTTTGTGTGTATGATCCATCAAAATAAAGTATCCATTGTCGTGTTGTTACAGTAAGAATGTCTGCATCAGGAAACTCCATTATCATAGGACGATCATCAGTTAGTGGAGCTTCAACTAATTGTTCATAAATCACTTGACCTTTGATGGCCCTCCTTTCCACATACTGAATATCAAATTCACTTAAAAGCATGACCCATTTGGCCAGTCTACTTGTTAAAGCAACCTTGCTGAGTAGATATTTTAACGAATCAATCTTTGTTATGAGCCTGACTGTGTGAGTCAACATGTAATGTTGTAGCTATTGGGTAGCAAATACCACCACCAAACAAGATTTCTCAATGAAGGTGTAATTTATTTAATATCCATTCAAAGTCCTACTGATGTAGTAAATGGCTTTTTCCCTTCCCTCATAATCTTCCTATGCCAACAATGCTCCTAAAGCAATGTTTGTTGTTGCAATGTATAGTAGTAATGTTCTTCCTTCTGTAGGTGGCATGAGAATAGGTGGCGACATAAGATATTGCTTTATGGGTTGAAAGTTGTTTCACACCCTTGATCCCATTTGAACAAAACATTCTTATGCAATAAGTAATTAAATGGGAGAATTTTGTTTTCTAACTAGGAGATAAATCTCTTGATTGATTGTAGCCTTCCTTGTAGGGATCTTAGTTGGATGATATTCTTTGGTGGTGACATTTCCATTATTGCCTTTACTTTTGCTAGATCCACTTCGATACCCTTCTCTGAGACTATGTATCCTAAGAGTTTTGTTGATATAGCCCCAAAGACACATTTCTTTGGATTTAGTCAGACATTGAACTTCTCTAGCCTTGTAAAAATTTTGTCCAGGATATCTAGATGTCCTTCTCTAGAATATGACTTTGCTACGATATCATCCACGTAATCTTCCATAAAGTTATGCATCATATCATGAAAGATAGTGGTCATTACTCTTTGATAAGTTTCCCCTGCATTCTTCAACCCGAAGGGCATGACATTCCAACAAAAATTTCCCCATGGACATCTGAATGTAGTTTTCACCTGATCATTTCGCGCTATCTTGATTTGGTTGTAGCTGGAGAAAACATCCATTATTGATAATATTGCATGCCATACTGTTAAGTCCAAAATGATGTAAATGTTAGGAAAGGGGAAATCATCCTTGGGACATGCCTTATTCAGATTCCTGAAGTCTATACATATTCTGATACTATTGTCCGACTTTGATACAAGGACAATATTTGATATCCATTCAGCATAATCAATAGACTTGATGAATCCTGCATCTAATAATTTCTTCAGCTCAACCTTTACCATCAAGGTGATATGTGGATGCATCTTCCTTATTTTTTGTTTTATAGGTTTGATTCCAGTAGGTAGAGATAAATGATGCATCAAAAGATTTGGATCTAAACCTAGCATATCAGAGTATGACCAAGCAAAGTTAATGCTTCTTTCTTCAAATAACTTGATAAATTCAGGTCTTTCTTGTTCCATCATAGATGTTGCTAGATGCAAAATATTTTATTTTTCTTGTGTGCCAATGTTAATAGACTGTGTAGGCTCTACCAGAACTGATGATCTTTAATGATAATGCTTTGGAAGGGTGTCAAATCCCCCATCTTTCAGTGCCTCAAAGAGGTTTTCACCATCCGATGCGTTCTTTATATTTAGTTTTTTGAGATCTAATGCTGCCATTGAATGGTTTTCACCATTAGATCCATTATTCCTATTTTCCATTTTGCAACTGGAAAATTTGACACCCTCTTGTCTTATCATGTTGTTATGAGATTTATGAATAGAACTTGTATCAGGTTCATCACAACAAAGGAAATTTATGATAACATCATCATTCGCAAATATGGGTACATTTATAGGTTCATTTGGTTGCCAGTTGATAAGGTTAGGATGGACTAAGGGCAGAAAGTCATCAGATTGACTTGGGTCAGTGGCAGTAAGGGTTCAAACAATTATGTTGTCAAGATTGTCATTAGGGATATCGAGGTCTATGATATTACTTTCCTCCAAATCATCTAGCTCACTCGATGTCTATCCATCCTCACTTGAGTCATCAATATTTTGTGATTCAAATACAAGTGGTCTAGTCCTCGAGCTTTGTCCCTCCTCATGTGTGGGTGAATACTCTTTTATGACATCAATTTGTACATATGTGTATGATACATCAGAATAATGATCCCTTTCATATTCATTAGAATCTATTTCAGAGCCATCTCTCATTTGAAGGATTCTTTCAACTACCTTTTTAGTCATTTCTTCTTTTGATTCCTCTATATAACCTAGTCATGTTTTGTTATTCGACTGAAGTGTGAGAGGTTGGATGGGTTCTATGATGCCTTCTTTCCTTTTTCCAATAGGTCCTTGTCCCTCATAACACATTTTTTCTAGGATAGCTTTTCCTTTCCCATACTGATATGTCTTTATGTTGATGTTTGATGATGTTGAGGCTTCTTTGTCTTTGTATAGCCAATTGAGGATGGCCTTGTCTTCTGTTTCATCTTCTAGAGTACCATCTTTTACAAAAATTTCATCTAGAATTGTGTTAGTTCATGATGGTTGTTGTGTTCTTGATGTCAGTTGTCCATATGACCTTGGGGATGGCAACAATTGTGAAAGGCATAGTGATTTCCCAATGGAATATTGTCCCATGCCTTTGTCATTTAACTCAATATTTTCTTGAAACTATTGTGAGAGAATTCATAGGAACCTTATTGTCTGACAATGTGGGATCAATGAAACTTGTTTCTTTTGATTGATCCTTTTTCTCAACCCATTTAGATACAATGGTTGGCTATTTTTCACCATTAGATGAACCATAACTATTTGCTTCATTATTATGGGGCACAAAAGTTTCTTGAGATTTTTTTAGCATGTTACAATGTTGGGGATTATTGTAGTCAGCTGACATAGCCACCTCTTGTCCATTGATTGGGAATTTTAAACACTGATTATAATTTGAAGGCACTGCTTGCATTTCATGTATCCATGGACGACCCAAGAGTATATTGTATGTTAACTCCTTTTCTAGCACTTGGCATGCTATATTCTTCACCATTGGTCCTACTTGAATAGGCAACACGATCAATCCTTTAGAGGCTCTCTATTCTTCCCCATAGGATTTTATTGTCATTTTCTTCGAGCATCAATGGCATTATCAAAATAACCTAGTGCACGAACCAATTTCAAAGTGCAAATGTTTAATCCAGCTCCACCATCTATGAAGACACGTTTAACATGATGTTTGTGGATTAAGACTTCAATGTGAAGTGCGGTATTCTGTGGATGATTAAGAGATACATCATCTTGTTTGGAGAATGATAGACAATGAGGCATGGCCAAATGTCCCAGCATAGCTTGAAATTGACAGACATCTAGATTGTTGGGTACCGTGGTGGCCATAATAGCTTGTTCCAAAACTTTCTAATGGGATGGTGAAAGTTTAAGGAATTCTAATATTGATATCTGGGTTGGTATTTTCTGTAGCTGATCAACAATGTTGTATTGAATTGGTGGAGGAGTGGTTTTTTTAGGTGTAACTCCTTTCAATACTACCTTGGATTGCCCCCTTGTCATTACATTAACTAGTTGGTAGTCTTGTCTTTCCCTTATTTTTAAGACATTTATCTGATTGTCAGATGTGTCTATGTTTGGGATCAGATCTAAGGGTATAATGCCTTCGGTTCCCTCGTTACCATTTTGACTACTAGTGATAGTATCACTCTCAGCTTCAGAAATACAAAAGATTGTGCCATCATAAACATAGTTAACACTTTTACCTTTACCATTTGTAGAAGAAGACTCCCCCTTTTCATAATTTGGTAAAGGATCTTTACATGTGGTATGATCATAGTTGGTTTGATGTCCTTCTACGTATAACTTCTTATTATCAATCAGATATTGGACTAGATGCTTTAACTCCATGCAATCATTTATCTTATGTCCCTTGTTATTATGAAAGTTACAATAGTTTGCATCATTCCACCAAGGTGGTTTTACTTTTAGATCCCAAATTTTTGCTTCACGTGTGGTGATAAGTCCATTTGTAATAAGTTCTCTCATTGTTGATTCAAGTGTTTGGCCTAATGGTGTGAATCTATGCTGGTTTGATGATTTTTGATATGTTTGTGGTTTTGATTCTCCATTGTTCAGATTATTGTTTTGATTGACATTTGGCTTGATGTTTTGGTCACTATTTTGATTTGTCTTTGCAATAGTGGTCATCAAATTAAATACTGGTTTTGAATTTTGTATGTCATTTGTATTATCATTGTTCCCAGTATTTCTATTCTTTTGCCAGAATTTAGGCTTGCCATTGTTGCCATAATGATTTGAGGAGTTTGTGTTGTTTTATTTTTCATTGCAATGTTTTATCACCCCTCGTTTGACCAAAGCTTCTTCGATTTTAAGGCCATTTTCAATCACTTTTTCAAATTTTGGAGGATATTGTAATTCAATCCTATAGCTCATTTCATCAGTCAGGTTGTCAATGAATAGTTCCATTTTCTCTTCTTTAGGTATGGAATGAGGATACCTAGAAAATAGTCTTCGCCATCATTGTAGAAATGACAAGAATGTCTCACCTTTGTTTTGCTTCATGTTGTAGAGGTCCTTTATTATGACATCATGTTGAATATTAAAGGAATATTGTGATATAAACTTGTTGACCAACTCTTCAAAATTTTGAATCCCTGGTTGTAGTTTAGAAAACCATTCCATACATTGACCTCCTAAGGTTCTTGGAAATAACCTCATTAGGTAAGTTTCTTCTTGTGCAAATTCTAAACTCATGGTTCTAAATTCCCTTACATGGTCAATTGGATCTATTTTACCATTATATTTGTCATATTTCAGGAATTTGCAATGTCTACGGAATGGTATCATGTCCACACATGGGTCAAATGGATAAGGACAAATGTCTTGTAATGAGTACCTTTTTGTGGTTCCATTTTGTATGTCTTGAAGTTGTTGTTGTAAGTTTTGCATTTGATGTGTTAGGGCCACCACTTGATCTGTGTTTTGCATGTGTTGTGTGTGTTGTGGTGTTTCGGTTTCATTTGCTCTAGGTGTTTCTTTAAATTGATTGACATCAAAATCTTTTGGAAGTTTTGCATCTAATTCAACTAGAATTAAGAGGTATTTTTCCATGTCTTGCTCTAAGATCTTTTCCATAAATTTATGGAGTTTTTGTTCCTATTGTGTTGTTTGTATGTCCTCTGCCGTTATTTCGTTCTTGTCATTTTGATGTAAGTTATTCCAAGGATATTCTTTAGCCATGGTGTTTGATGTTTCAAGTTATTTTTCTATGAGTCTCTGTCTTTACAACTTTGTCAAGATTGGCATACAAGTGTTTGTTTTTCCCACTAAACTTTGATCTTCTATGTTTGGATGAGTGTCTAATAAATTTTAACCAAGTCAAATAGGATGATATATCCTATTCATGAGACTAGGTTAAAAAATCTGATTACTATGCCTCATTTCGTGATAGCACGATGATAATATCCTAATGAAGAAACTTAGCCTAATAACCAAGATTTTGGTTTTGATTTGTGGACACTTTATAGTTTGCAAGATCTGGGTTCAAGTTGAAAAGAATTCTAACCTGTAAGAACCTATTTGTTTCTAGTTTAAGACACTATATGTTGTGAGAAGATATTTTTAGCTAACAAAAATTTGAGTTTTAGATGTCAACAAATCTGATAGATGTGTTAAGAAGCTCTATTTATCTGCTCTTTGGAAGTGCTAAATTGAGTGCAAAAGTGCTAAAACAAATTGTGGAAGTGATATTTTATAAGCGCTAAAATAGAGTGTGGAAGCACTATAATAGATTGCAGAAGCGCTAAAATAGAGTGTGGAAGCACTATAACAGATTGCAGAAGCACTATTTTGTAGAAGCACTAAAACAAACCTTTGATGCACTAAAACAAAGTGTGAAAGTGCTACTTCGAGTTCAAAAGTGCTAAAAAAGACCTCAGAAGCACTAAAATAGGTCGTCAAAGCGCTACTTTGGAGTTCAAAAGTGTTGTCTAATTTTTTTCTTCCCGTGAAGAGACTGTCTTTTAGTGGTGTAAATTTCTAGATTTTTGGTATTTTGGTAGAATATTTTTGCTGATAACTCCCTAATTTTGGATGAAAAACCTAATGTTTCCAATATTTTCCTATCGTAAGAACTGACCTGGTCTATTGGAGTATTCTATCGCTAGTTGTGGGATGGAAGATTGACAAATAGGTTGACTACAATTAGATTCCTATGAAAGAGCTCTTCTTTGAAAATAGGCTTGTGAATAGAGAGGCTCTAAAGCATAATCATCAGTATAACCTCTAGTGAAATCGTGAAACCTATGGATGAAATTTCTATGATGAAGCAAGATTTTTCTACTTTGATATAAGAAACGTCTTCTTTTCAAAAGTTTTTTGTAACTAAGTTGTTTCTTCGGTTTCTTGACTCTTGTTTTGAGGGATTTCTTGAAAAACTTTATGGATTTCCAATCTCTAATCATAAATTTCACTATTTGGTTTTGTTTGACTCCTTTTTTGTTTTTCTGGATGATCTTTATCTGAGTTTAATGGTTTGAGAACACAACAATCAATTGTAGAACAATTTTTTTTAATCTAGAATCTAAACAGATAGTGTATGTTCTAAGAACCACGCAGTGTTCTATTTTCACTAGTTTCTTTGACAAAAATACACTTCAGACAGACTCACTCTTAAGGTCAAAAAGGTCATCGTTATACTCAACAAACCACATCTTAAAATTGCAATGACTCATACAATCGTGTCACCCCCTAGAAGGCACCCATGTTTTTGTCTTTTCCAGGCGCGTACTCAAAGCTGGATTTCTCATCCCTTGAGAAAATGGTCTATGGAAATTATATGGTGAGTGTCTTGGGGGAACAGTTTTCCCTCCCCTTGCACTATGAGTATTACAATGTCTCATTACTGACTCAACTAGATACTACACTATGGTTTTTAGATAGGGTTTTCATGTGTTGTGGCAAATCATAAACTCCCTCAGGAGACCTCCCAATCTTTAGAACAAATATTTTAGGGATGGTTATCTTGCACACTACTGTCGAGTTGGACTTTCATCAACAACTCACATTTTTAAGTTTTGAGTCAGATTGGAGAACTTTGTTAATCATGGGGTTTTTGAGAATGTTTGTATCAAACTCATGAATATTTAGAGTTTATTTTATCTCTTATTGTGTTATGTTACATGGATTATTAATTAAATATCGATCCAAGATGATTTTCATTGATCTTCATTTGTTATTTACTGTTAATTATGTTTAACTATAGCTCTGGTTCAAAGGATCGATTAAATGCTTTAGTTAATCAGTAAGTTCATGAAACATAACAAATAAGATTCATAAAGAAGTAATAAACTCAGGTATAGACATATGTATTGTAATGCAATTCATAATAGATCATAAGTTCCCAAAATGAAATCTACCCTATAGTTCAGTTTTCTCTTTTGACTCCGTGCATTGGGATATGGCACTGGAATTCTGATTATGTTTTATTCTTGCATGTTTTGTGTTATGGCCTCAGAATATTTTACTCAAACATTTCCTATCAAATTACTTTAAGTTGAGTTCATGATTCTCTGTTAATTGGACCTGAGCCTTTTCGAAGAATAGCCAATTTCTTAAAGGATTTCACCCATTAACAATAAATTGGGGATCTATCTATTGCTTACATGTGTGTAAGTGAATCAATTGAATGCTATATGGCAAGAGCACATATTGGGGAATACCCTCCCGGATTTTACAGAGTCCGAAGTGTAGGAGAATTAGTCTTATTGCTATTCTTGTTAAGTTGGCCATATTGTTCCTAGTCTTTTATTATTGAATGTGGCAAGTTCATAGGAGCTTCTAGGAAATGTGTATGGGTTGCAGTAAAAGTCACCAACAGTTATCTTGCACACTACCGTCGAGTTGGACTTTCATCAACAACTCACATTTTTTTAGAGTGGGTTGGAATCCTTGGGTTTAGGCATTCCCACTTAGGTCATTCCCATAGTGTGAGTTCTTTTTCCCACTATGACAGGCCTGCTAAAGGTTTTAACAAAAGCATAAATTGCATGAAAAAGAAAGGATGATTCTAGCGTTTTTATCACCCAGTTAATGGGAGAGAATAAGCCTATTCACCACGCAAGCACGACAAATAATGATTTATTTTAAGCCCAAAAGACGATGTAATATTCTAGGTGAAGATGTTGCTTCACAAAATTAGGCTATTTAATTAAACTAATACAACAAAAGTATGATGACTATCCTAGGATTGGTATATTTTAAATTAAGTATCTACCCTAGGATTGATTCTTTTTAGTCCAAAAGCATCAAAATAACATTCTGGTTGTGGTCACGTTAGATCCAGATAAGAAATACAAAAGCATTAAAACATAGGTTAGAAGGAATATAGTTTAGATCAGAAGCGTTATATCTTTCATTAGAAGCGCTACAAAATTTCGCAGATGCACCATAGAATTTCGTTGAAGCGCTATAAAAAAATTGAAGAATGGAGGCTAACTATGCTAGGAACATTTGGCTGATGCACTGAAACAGACTATTGAAGTGCTATAGTTTCCTCAGAAGCACTATAGTTTTTGTTGAAGCGCTGAAACAAAGCTCCAAAGCGCTATATTTTTCTTTGGAAGTGCTATAGTTTTCGCCAGAAGTGCCAAAAAATCTCTCGCTCGTGCTAAAATGAACACACCAAAATCCTGTACGACACTTTTCAAAGAAAATTTGTGAAATATGGGGTTATGCCCCATCGTGGGTACCAAATTGTAAGTGTGAATAAGTAGCAAGCAAAATAACACTTCTTAATAAGACATTATATCAAATATTCTACAATTAAACTAGTTTAAAACAAGAATCTACTAAAAGAGTCCTATTGTTTCCTATCTTTAAAGATTTATTAAGTTACATGAAGCTCTCAGATTTGATAAGCTCTGTGACTATTAAAATTCCAATGTAAAGAACAAAATGATGCTAAATGCAATGGTGAAATCCTATATGATGATATCTAAATGATAAAGGAAACTACTATAATCTAAAATGACATGAAAACTATAGTAAAACTACTTATGCAGCTGTGATATGAAATCTATTGATGCCATGATTCTAAAATGATATTGTTATGATTCTTGATTGATTTTTTGATTTCTTTTCTGCAGATTAAGATTGCACAAAGATTAAGATCCATTTCCTATATTGTGAGGATGTATTTATAGATTTCTCAACAACACATTTGCATAGGGGCAGCACAAAAGGGCTTGGATTCAATCTGGAGGATTGAATGGTGAGAGATGGAGGGGCTTGAGCTGATTATGGGAATGGTTCCTCCCCATGAAAACATCAGGCAAGAGGATATGAAGGATTAGAGGGAAAAGATTGAGAGGATTGCCTACAAGCTTTCCCGTGAATGCCAGTTGCATTTAATTTGACATATGATATTTGATTTGATAGGTGAGTGAATAGAGGAATATTGATTTATGCCTTTATTTAAATATTTTGATTTATTTAAATTAGCAAAAGGAGAATAAATAATTTAATAAAATAAACTATAGAAGCTGTTTATTAAATTAAATAGAAGAAATATGATAATTAAACAATAAAGTATTTAAACTTTTTTTAATTTATTTGAATGATGTGATTAAGATAGAATAAGAAGGGGAATTTGATAATTAAATAAAACAAATTATTTATTTATTTATTTTTAATTAAGATAAAATAATAGCAGAATTAGAAGAATTTAAATAATAATTTAAACATGAACTATATAAATAAATATTTCTATTTATTCAATAGTAGAGGAATTTAGGGTAATTAATCAAATAAGTTGTATTTAATTAACTGAACTCTCAAGACCAATTTTAAGTGTATACAAAATGAATTCAAACTCTGACCCAGGTTGTTCACCCTTCGACAATTTGATTAACACATTAGGTAAATCTTTAAAGAAATAGACTAGTTCCTTATTGAATTGGTAAATGGAGTCAAACATACAATACTCAGTAATACAGAGGTGACCAGAAATCCTAATAAAATGGACTACCCACATGACAACTTTGCATTAAGGAGCTCATTATTTCTGATATACAACTACTTATGAAATCCACTGCAAATGATTGTAAACCTATGACTCCATTTGAGCATTTGATTGGTTATTTAAACCAAAGTAGAAAACAAAGACATACATTTGAAACAATGTTCAAAAGAAAATGAAACTATTATTAATAATTTCATTCAAGATTCACTCAAATCCACGCAAGAAGAGAAAATGTATCAGAATTGCACTTTCATTTATATTTATCATTCAAATCTGTATACAAATTTAAGATACCATGTATGTGTTTCTCCATAAAATCTCAAAACAGACTCACTATTCTATTCCTATCATGAAATTCTTTATGCAACTAACCTAGACCTGACCAGAATTTTTTTTTTCTCCCTCCATCATGAGCCTTGAATTCCCCTTTTATAAATCAAGGGAGCGAAACAAGCTTCAGGCTCAAATGTAATTTCACTACAAAATTCATTTTGTGCATCATTTCAACTATATTTTCTTTACATTGTACGAAAACGATGCCAAATGGGAAAAACCAAAAATGTAACCATTATCAAAAAAGGAACCGCAAAAGGCCACCAAAATTCCTTTCGTCACAATCCATACTACAATGAACCCAACATCCATAATGCCACGCGGGGAAACCATCAACATCCAACACCAAAATATGCCACACATGTCAAAATGAAACCACCACCCTAGCACACATTGACCCTTCATTTACCAGTCACCTTACCCTTTCTAGTGTCCAAGCCACGATACAAACACCCACTTTGAGTCATCGCTAGAGGAGGAGAAGAAACCTTAGCTTCTTACTCCTTGTCCTTATGTGGCACAGTACTAGCCCACCCACTTGGGGTTCTAACCGCCAGTGGCGAAACAAACATAGCCTCCTGACCAAGAAATAGACCCTGATATAGAAGCTCTAGGTACTAGGCGTAATCAAAATTGGTCTCAGATTCATTGTCCAAAGCACTACACATAAGATTGATAGATGAGTGCTAGTGTCCATAAGAGCCATTTCCATATCTCTCACTTTCCTCTTAATTCTGGTAGCATACTGCATTGGGTGCTTTCCCTTGTCATTAGTCTCCTCCTTATCAACATGCTAAAACTGTAGCCTCCGATTATACTGAGTGGGCCTCTTCACTGGTTCTAATGGCTTGCTCATTTTATGACCAAAGAACACAATGTACTCAACCTCTGATTGTAGAAAGAATTTGAAAACCTCTTAGTTTAATTACTATAGTGCAAATAATAATATATCACCTCTATTTATTGAACAAAGTGATAATACCGATCACCAATATTTAATTGGGGCACACATGGATAGATCAATTTGTGGCATGCATAACACCATCGTTTAATTCTCAAGTGCATGAAACCACTCCCCACAATTACCAATGCTTGCATCTCCACACGAGTTAAGAAAAACTTAATCATTTTGTAGGACGTTAGCCATTAATGTGAGCTAGCTTACATAGGGTAAAACAGCCATCTCATGTTGTTCATCAATTTTAAATGCTAATCATCAATCATTTTCCATGGAGGATGATCAAACAACCAACCCTTATTTGACCACCTTTGATTTCCAGTGGTGCTTCACTGAGACATCCACAACAAGCAATATTCATCCATGTCAGATAACACCTTTGAGGTGTGGGGCCCCATAGGCTAAATAGTTGAGGACAGATGTCGAGATCTCGCTAATCTCGTTGGTCTTAACCATCTTTCACTTCCAAGCAATGAGTAAGCGAGGAATGCTGAAGATCGCTCACACAACTTAATCACAGTCGCTCGTTGAAATTATCAAACCCTGAGAGCGCTAGTGGGAAGTAGGCCTCATATCATACGTAGAAACGCATCCACCTTTCACCAGCCTCATTGCATTTAACTTGTCATCACTTAACTCCCACGAGCTGGCGAGGTATGGTTCAAATCTCATCCCAAATCCATGAATCTTAAAACCTGCGCTTCACACAATATTAGCATTTAATGGACGTGACATGATCTGGCCGATAATGATATTACCACGAGGGAATAAATGACTTAAGCTTAAGTCATCAGATTAAAAATTAAAATTCAACTTAAGAAAATGGCCAAGACCGATGAGAAACCTGGTGACCAGTACTTTGGGTTAATAGGGCCGGTAAACCAATGAGCCAGATGGCTCAATGGATGACCTAAGAAGTTGGTGAACGATGGGACAAGTCAACTTCAAAATATAATGTTTACAAAAAGTTGCAACTGAAACCCTATTCATTCCTGGGGACTAGGGTTTAAAATGGATACCCAATCCATGGAGGCAAACAGAATTCCCGAAAAATTTATAAGCTCCATCATACCCTCAACCCAATACCCTCTACCACCAACTCTAATCCCTCAACCCTTAAACCCTAATACCCTAGAAACCATCAACCCTATAGGTCCTCCACCCTAATCCCTCAACCCCTATCGCTTTCTCTCTATCTATACATCTCAGCTCTCCCTCCCTCCCTCTCTCCTACCCTCTCTCATTGTATCTATCTAGGTCCTCTCCCTCTTTCTATGTACCTCTCATTCAATCAATCCCTACCACCCTCTCTCGCTCCCTCTATCTATCTCTCTCTATCTCCCTCCCACTCTCTCCCACTCCCTCTCTCTCCCTCTCTCTCTCGTCTCTCCCTCCCACCCCCCCTCTCTCTCCCTCTCTCTCTTGTCTCTCCCTGCCACCCCCCCTCTCTCTCAAGTATCTCCCTCTGGCAACCTACCTAGGTAACTCTCTCTCTCTCTCTCTCTCCCCTCTCTCTATCTATCCCTCCCACCCTACCTAGATAAGTCCCTCTCACTCCACCCCCCTCTTTTTCACCCTCTCTTAGGTCACTCCCTTTGACAACCTATCCCTCTCTCAGGTCTCTCACTCACACTCCCTCTCTCTCTCCCACTCCCTCTCTCTCGCACTCCCTCTCACTACCTATCTCTCAATTCTTTCCCTCTGACCCCCCTCACACTCTCAAGTCTCTCCCTTTGGCACCCTACCTACATAAATCTTTCTATCCATCTCTCTCTCCCCCCTCTCCCTCTCTCTCAATTCTCTCTCCCTCCATCCCCTACCCTACCTAAGTCCCTCTCACTCCAACCCTTATCTCCCACTCCCCTCTCTTAAGCTCTCCCACCCCTCTCCCTCTCTCTTGACTCTCTCTCCCCCCCCTCCCACCCTACCTAGACAACTCTCTCTCTCTCTCTCTCTCTTAAAATTGTCCCTCCCTCTAAAGACATACATAAATACATACATACAAGCATAATACATATGTACATACATACAAGCATACATGTACATGTGTAGATACAATCTTACATACATATAGGCATACATACAATATGCATGCATTGATACATATAGGAATACATACATACATACAAGCATGCATACATACATACATACATGACATACAAGCATACATGTACATACAAACATACAAATATATAAACATACATTTAATAGAGTATAATTTAACATAAAGCAAGACATAATGTGAGCTCGTTATACCATGCTTGTGTTATGTGTTGCTAGACATGTTCACCACAAATGCAAAAAACCATGTCAAAACTAAGATATAACGCAAGTGCATTATAATGCGTGCGTGTTATATCTTGCTTTGGGAATCCCCAAGCCTTGAGATTGATATTTGCCTTGGAATACCAACCCAAAGGCTTGGAGGGCATTCCCAATGACCAAAGACGTGTTTTTGCAAATTCTATAGTATTTCACATAATCGGGTTTGTGCTCACCATCAGGATTGCATGTGGTTCAATATCGAACAAACTGAACACTTGGGTAATGTTAGATTCTCTCTTAGCTATCCAACAATGTAATCTTTTCACTTTCTGACAATGTTAAGCCTTTCTGACAATGTTAAGCCTTTCATCCATAATTTCTTTTTTTTGTGTCTCCTTTTTGGAAAAAAGCAGTGTTTGGTGTTTTTTTCATTATAAATTAACCATTTATCGAAATTTCAAATAAATTACATTTTTAGAAACTAGACTCCATTCTAGAAATTTATTTAAAAAAAAAAAAAATTCAATTAGTTTCCAAAATTTGTAGGGGTAGAACGACCAAAATTCTATTTTTCAGGAAGTGTCCACTTAGAAAATTAGTAAAAAAATCAAATATTCATTAAAAAATTATCAGAAAATTTGTGCATCAACTACATACTATTAGCTAACTTCTCACAATAGTGATTTTAAAAATACTGAAAAAAACGTTCACCATGCTAGGGTCGTACAAGAGTTGCTATTTTATGTTTTTCTAACAAAAACAACATGAATTTGTGTACATCCCTCTTTTGAACCCCTTAATCTCAACCATTTTCAAAATAAATTAGTAGTTTATAAAGTAGATGTGGAGCACTTCGATCCTTGTTTTTGTTCCATCTCAAAATTTTGAGTGTAACTATCCTCAATTTCACATCCAAGGTCAGTATTTCCTAATTTCAGAAAAAAAGTGGCCACTTAAGCCCCCTTTTGGGAACCATATTTTTGCACTTACCCAAGACAGATATACCTAGGAAACCCTAGTGTGGGGAAAAACTTGCAAATGTTGGGTCTTCTATTCAGCCTAACAACAAAAGTTTCTTCCAAAAATACCATATAAGTTTGCTACAACAATATTACATATATATAGCCCTATTGATTTACATCAACGTGAAAGAAAATAAAATTTCCTTACATTACTCAGCTAACTCACGAATAAAATCCCTCTCGGTCATATCGAACACTACCGTCCATAGTCATAGAAGAAACTGGATTCGAAATTCTATTTTTTTCTTGAAATCTGCGTCACACATCTTGGCTTTGTACTTAGAGTTTAGAGCTTTGATACCATGTTAATTTCTTATAACCCAACAATAGATTAATTTCACAATAAAATCACAAAAAATAAATTTGATTTATAACAATTAATATACTGGGTTAATTAACAACTAATAATAGCAGAAGCAAAAATAACAAGAAACCAATCACAAATAGACAATAACACAGATATACCCAGGAAACCCCAATGTGGGGAAAAAACGATAAACGTTGGATCTTCTATTCATCCTAACAACAATTTTTATTTCTGAAAATACCATATAAGTTTGCTACAACAATCTTACATATATAGAGCCCTATTGATTTACATCAACGTGCAAGAAAAGAAACTTTCCTTACATTACTCAGCTAACTCACACATAAAGTCACTCTTGGTCTTATCTCAACATCACAAACCCATAAATAGTTTGGGGTGGATTGGGATATGTTCTAGTGGTTGCAGAGATGTCTTGTCCATGTGATCTTCTTTGGTGAACTCAATTTTATCATTCACTTGTATTTTGCTCATGGTCAATCATTGATGATTTCATGGTGACATCATACTTGATTGTTGATTGTTGATGTCACTTCTTGGTGGGAATTTGATCAACATGTGGACATTGCATAGATATGAAGCGTATTCACAAAGTTGTTGATAGTGAAAATTTTTGGGGTCCAATAGGGATAAATTCTAATGTTAAACAGGGCTCTAGGAAAATTCACTGCCATGACAAATTCACCACAAGTAAAATTTACCACCAAAAATTGACCACCACAAAAAATAAATTCACTGCCAACAATTCACCCTGGGAAAATTCACCACCAACAATTCACCACTGCAGAAAATTAATCACATAAAAATATTAATGCGATTAATTTTTTGTGGCGGTGAATTGTTGGTGGTGAATTTATCATGACAGTGAGTTTTCCCATGATGAATTATTGGCGGTGAATTTTCCATTTGTGAATTTTTGGTAGTTAATTAATAGATATTCACAATGTGTGAAGACCTAGAAAGTGTTGAACCAATATCTGTTGTTAGCAGAAATTTGATTGTTGCAGTGTTGTATTGTCAAGTTTCTATGGCATTGAATCTAGTACATCTCATTTCATTGAATGACTTGAAGTAATTATTTGTTGTTCGGTTAGTTGGAAGAAATGTGTTTTTAAATTTTAATTAATAGTACAATAGGGTAGACCTAAAGAGAGAAGTGATTGATGTGTTTCTTTCAAACATTTATCCATGTACTATTTAAATATTTTGGGAAAGTGAGCAGTTTATATTAATTACTATTAAGTATTAGCAGAGACATCAAATTTAAAATTAAGAATAACCACTTGATCTAATATTTATTTGACATAAACTAGATGAAAGCATCACTCTTTTCTTCTTTTCATTAAACAAGGTACAATCCTCTTTCGAATGATGAAAGAATCACTCGTTTCTTCTTTTTGTTAAACACGATACAATCATTTTTCCAATCCATGTTTATCATGTTTAACAATATCCTCAAACTTAAATTCAGTTTGTATATATGTTTTCTCACTTGGAGTATTTATCTTCCCTTAGGAACTCTTCCACTGTAGTGGTTTCAATTTTCATAGTATTATCTCTATGATATTTTTATTTTTGCAAATTTTTTTTGTACTCGGTATTGTTGATGAAATAATTTTTGTTTTGGGTATTAAATTTTTGCTTGGATTTTAATTTTCCCCTCAACCTATTTGTTGGATGTGATGAGGGAGAAACATCACACAATGGTGATTTTTTTTTTTTCATTAGAAGGTTGTGAATGACCATCAGAGTCTTGCGAGGGGATTAAGGTAGTTACATGTGCAAGCTGCACGAAAATTGAATTTCCTAAAGAAACTTGCGATGAAGAGGGTCCAAACTCATGTCACCACGTAGGATGATCATGATGTTGTGTGGGAATTAAATTCCCACATCATGCAATGGAAAACACACTTCATGTGATGGTGAGGGAATAGGGAAAGCGACACGGGTAGGCCATGTGGAGATAAATTCATGAGAAAACTGTGAGGATGATGTAGGGGGGATCCCTTTGAGAAATGTGTTGGAATTAAATGATCCAAGGAAGATGCACACAATGGTGATGGGACAAAATTGTTTCCCATGGTGGAGGAAAATTCATATTTCTTGTTAGGTGAACAGGGGCACCAAGATGTGAAGGAAGATATGTTCCCATATTAGGCTCCATAAAAAAATTAAGAGCTTGATTCGATTGTAATTTTTTTTGCAATTTTGAGGCCTCCAAATTCCTTTCAACAACAAATTGTGAGTCATTCACTGGCTGACTATAATTTGAAATAGATATTGATGAGTTTGAAAAATATTGCAAATTAAAACTTTGATTTGGATGTGAAAACTTCTAATCTCTCACTCCCAATAACATTGACATGAACAAATTAATTTGTTGATGACCTCTATTTGTGAAAACATGGAAACACCTTTTCATTGAAGATCACATCCTTGTTGCAAAATAGTTTATTAATGATTAAATTCCATAATCTGAAGCCAGACCCAAAAAATATACATTGCTCAAATTTGAAATCCAACTTCATTCACTTCTCTTTCGAAAAATGAACAAAAAATTCATAGCTAAAAACCCATAGATGATTTTAGGAAATATTCCTTCCAAGCCATCACTCATCTGGAGTATCAAAATCCAATCATGAAGAGGGGCTACGATTAATCAAATACACTATTGTGTTAACCACTTTCATCCAAAAATCTTTTCCCAAACCTGCATTAGAGATCATACTTTGAGACCTCTCTAGAATCATCGGATTCAATCTCTCAGCTACACCATTCTCTTGAGGTGTGAATGGTACAACGTTAAAATACATTGAATGCCATTATTTTCACAATAACCATCAAATTATGGAGAATTTTTTTTTCCCTTATTATCTGTTTTCAAACTTGTAATCTTGTTCCCCATTTGTTTTTCAACAATAACTTTAAAAATATTGAATTTGGTAAAAAATTCAGATTTCCTATTGAGCATATAAACCCATAACTTTCGAGTGCAATCATCAATAAATGTAACAAAAATTGGCTCCTCCATACGAGGTTACCTCTATAGAACCTGTAGTGTCGAAAAAGGGTCCTTTGACATTTTCTCACTCGTTTAGGTCCTCCTTGCAGGTTTTGGCTTAATGTTTCCTTGATTTAGTATTGTAATTTGGATAACACATTCACATTAGGTCTCAGGCCCTTGTGAACTAATTCATTTTATGGTACCTTGCAAAGGTGTTGTAAAGTGTTGTAACACACTTTCACACTTTTCTAGGGTTTTATCAATTAACTAAGCATAATAAAAATAATTCAAATCATAATTAATATTAATCTTTCCTTATTTGGAGTGTTGTAAAGTGTTGTAACACACTTTCACATTCCCTTAGGCTTGTCATTAATAATTGGTCTTTCTTATGCCTTAATTGGCCCTATTTTACATCCACAAGCCTCATTTATTGCATCTTTTCGAGGATAATCCCGATACCAATGAGTAACCAATCATAATTCGGGCGTTCCTTGTTGGATTTTTCTGATATGTGGTTTTCATTGATGTCAACACTATTGGCATTAATTTCTTTAAGACTATTTATGTCGAGGATATTGAGAAAATTGTAATAAAATATGTTGTAGGTTGTCTGTGAAGTAGTGAAGATCAGTATGATGGAAAGTGTAGTTTATTGAGGATGAGAAGTTATAGATTAAAGGTTTTTTTTTAAAGCCTATCTATTTTATCCACTGAAATTTCCAGAGCTTCACATGAAGAATTGATCAAGTTATGAGTTTTTGTGTTCCGATAATTTTTTTGTTGCTTCAGTTGGTGTTCCTGAAAGAAGATAATGTGATTTTGGTAATATGAGTTGATGTGAATGTTTCTGTGGTGTTTCATGATGCTTGTGAATGTTTCTAGATCATGTTCTATCCATTTTATTGGTTTGCATTAAATGGTGTGCTCGCGATTGAATATTTTCTCTTGCGTGTTCATGTTTTTCATGTTCATGGCTAATAGGGTGATTGTAGCGTGTTGTGGATCTTCAAGGAATTTTTTTGGAGGTGTTTTCTTTGAGACATAATGTTTTGGTCTCTACTATGTTGTGGCCAACTTTGGCTGATTCGCATTGATAATTGTTTATTGATTTGGGCCGACAACTTGTACACATTTTATATTTTATTTGGGATGACATGCAGTTGGTGTTATCCTTAGATGTAGATATATATGACCAATTGTTTATGCCATTTGAGGCATGTGAGGTATGTGAGATGTGTGTGTAATTCGAAGTGCGAGTTTTGTGTGCGAATAAAGTTTAGATCATTTGAAGGCAGAAGGAAAGTGTGAAAGTGTTCATGTGCTTAACCAGAACTATAATCGGGCATTAGCAAATGCTATTTTCTCAATTCAAGATCTTTCAAATGGATTTAATCTGAATGTGACTGTAAGACAGTATGTCTTCCTTTGGGAAATAAGCCTTTTTGTATTTGAGTAGTGAGCTCTAGTCAGTGTGCCTCAATTCAAGTGCATTCTCCATTTTCTATACTTTTAACAGAGTATAAACTTGTGGATTAATCTCCACCATGGTTTTTCCCCTAACAAGGTTTTCCACGTAAAATATCTTGGTGTTATGTGTGTTTCTGATGTGGTGATGGTTTTTTCTTTCATGCTTAATTATCAGATCTAAGAATAAGTTTAATATGTAATTTCTGTGACAAATTATTCACCCCCCCTCTCAGTTGTATGCCCTTGTGTTGTCAACATTCCTGACTTGAGTGACCCATATTTAGTGTCTTGGACTCATTCACCACCTTGGGTGAATGAGTCCCACCTAGGTCTTTTTGGCCCCGATGCAGGTTTCATGCATTTCTTGACACTTTTGATTTTTGGTCCCATACATTATGTGTGATGGGACTCATTCACCACCTTGGGCGAATGAGTCCCATGCGACCAAAATTCAAATTTAAATCAAATTTTCGGTGGGATTTTATTCTCCTAGATCTGATGTTGGCTTGTAGTGTTGTAATTTTGGGAATTATTGTATAATTGAGTATAAATACAAGGTTCTTTCACTCATTTTCACCTAAGACTTTTGTGAGAGCATCCTTATTAAAGAAAGTTGAGTTCACAAGAGCATTTGAGCAAGGGAATTCAAGGCATTCAAGGGAAGATTATCAAAAATTCAAGAGCATCAATCATCATGTCAGAGATTACATTCTTCATGTTTGTTATTGTGCTAAAAATTGTGATGTAGAGTTCATGATTCAAGCAAGCATCACATTTAAGATCTATCAACATCAAGCAAGAATCAAAGACCACATCCATTGCAACCATTTCAAGCATAATTGCAGTACCTTATTGCTAGGGTTTGGTGAGTTGCAACATTACCTTTTGTTCATTCATCATTCTCCCTTTACATTGGCTCTCATTTCAAATTTAATTACCAACAACGGGTTTGACCAAGGAAAACCCCTATTCTTTGACCCAACATCATTTTTCCCTCTTCTTGTGTGTGATTTGTAGGTCTAGGTTGTAGATTTATCAAGGAGTAAAGATGGATAAAAGTTTCCAAGTCTGTAAATTTTTCAAAGTTGTCATTCAACCTTGGAGAAGCTTGGAGAAGACCTATAGGTGGTATTTTGTAGATTCAGATCCGAAAATTAGTCAAAAAGAGCAGAGAAGACCAAGATGCACAAAATCCACTTCAAAACTTCTAGAAAAGAAAATGTGGATTGATTCACCACTATTGATGAATGAGTCCCACTGTACAAGCCTGAACAAGATCTTTATAGATTTGGATACCCTTTTGGCTGAAACTTGTTCTTGCACATTTTCCTAGAAACTGGACTGATTCACCCATCTTGGTGAATCAGTCCCAGTCAACATAAACCAAATATTTTTTAGTGATCCATATTTCCATTCTGCCTTCTTCAGTCTCCCAGGGGCACACATTTCAGTCTCATAGCTTCTTATTGCATTTTACTTATCTTTCTAGGTCATTTTGCATATCTCATTATGTTTTGAAACATCTTCTTTTCCAAGTTTACACTTGGTGGTGAGCCCCTCATTTGACATCATTCAATTCCCTAGAACATTCCCTTTGCTAGATTTCAATCTCCTTTGCATTGAAATCTCGAGGGTTTGTTCTTGAGTGAAAAGAGCACGGAAATTGATCTCTCTCCTTTTAGGTCCAAAACCCTAGAAGCTAAAGAGGGAGGTCCCCAATTTTCCTCTTTTTAGGACCAAACACATTGGAATGCACAAGGTCCAAAGGCATTATCTTTTAGTCATGTCTGGTCTTTGAGAAACTAATATTCCTCTATTTTCCATATAGATAATGCTCATATAGGTCCAAATCCACATATTTTAATCCTAGAAGATTATCCCTTTTGAGCAAGATTTCAAGCCCCTTCTTGCTCATGTGCCCAAGCCTTCTATGCCATAGTTCTTCTTCAATATCCACACTTGCACCATTGTTGCTCCCACTCTAATGAAAATGCTTAAAGTTGAATAGATGCACCCAATACTTCAATGTGATAATAAATGAGATCCTAGTAAAAATGATGGCAATCGACAAGTAAATGGCACTAGCTATCTAGTCATCAGGATGTACCATGGGTATCTAATGGTCGCATGCATTCCGTACCTACAATCGGTCTATCAGTATTGTATGCTTGTGCACTACGACACCATCAAATAGCAAGTTCCCCTCTTTAGCAAATGATAGATAGAGCTATCAATGATAGGTAAAACATAATTAAATACTTTAAAATTTCCCACTAGTTGTGGTTTCCAAGCCACCAACTTGGTAACATTAATGTTAAAGATTTAAGCATGTCTGAAGTTTTTAGCTTGGTAGTATCCGTATTTATTATGTTTGTAGAATTTAATTTAAAAGTTGGAAACTAGTAAGTTATTGAGCTTAATAATTAGTACAAATATATCTTAAAATTATAAAAAAATACATATTTATTTGAAATAAAAAAAATTATATTTTAAATTATTTAAACAAATATTTTATAAAAAAAATAATTAGTTAAAAAATGTTTTATTTACGTTTGAATTATTTTAAGTTAGTTTATTTATACTTATCAAGTGTTATTTTTCTTTAAATGTCTCTCGAGGCTTACAAATACATCTCTTATTGCTAACAAAAGTTATGCATCTAGATTTAAAACTAATTATTAAAAAAAGTTATATATTTAAAAATATTGAATTTTTTAATAAATATATTTAATTTTTAAATAAATAAAGATTAAATAATTTTAAAGTATTATTGGATTAAAAAGAGAAAAAAATAATAAATGGGCACATTTCACCTAAAGCTTTGCTAATATTAGAGTGGTATAGAACCTTAACATTGAGAAGGACTAACCATAACAAATTATAATTAAAAGTTAAAGAAATGATACTTCGATAAAGGAGTGATTGTATATAGGGTGACTTAGTATTTTAGATGAGTTGTAGGGTGGTCTATTCCATTGTATCACTTTTCTAACTATCACATTAGGGTAAGTGCAGAAAGATGGGTAGCCAATTTGTGGCCAACTTTTTCAAAAAGCTTTGAAATCTCATAATGCGGGTGCGTTATAATGTGCTCGCGTTATGGATTGGTGTGCCAAGCCCGAGGCTCGGCCACAATGAGCCCATAATGTGAACGTGTTATAACACACTTGCATTGTTACCTATTGAAAGAAAAAAATAAAATAAATTGAATTCATTATTGCTTGTGACTGTGTTTTTTTTCTTGCTCGCAGCCAAAACCCCAATATTCTGCACTCGCATTTTAGGAGGATATATTTTCCAAAATTCTTCATCAATGGTTGTTGTTTCATCACCAAGATTCCGCCACATCGATAAAGGGTTTGAGAGGTAAGAATTGTTTGTTTTTTCTTTTGAATTTGTTAGTTTTAGGTTGTTTTTGATATTTATTTTTTGAATTTGTAGGAGATGTTAATCAACCTGCAAACCCTTCTCAAAATCCTAAACAAGCACAACAACAAGAAGAGAAAAAAAACTCAACAAGAATAGCAAGAAGAACAATAAAAAAATCCTCAACTTAATCAATGACAACCTCAATCTCCTCCACCAATCCCTCAACATCCTCTTGGCACTCAACAAAACTTAATGAGTGAAATTGAGAACAATAAAAAATAACTTGAGGATTTAATCAGGAGGTTGAACGATCCAAATGGTTCAACCGCAAAAATAATGACCCTAGAAAATTCACTAAAATAAATGTTAAAACATGTAGATTGAATTAGTAAACAATTAACTAGTTGGTAGGACAGGAGGCAGGCGGCTAGGGCTTATTACGAAGATAAATTATCATATAAAGCAGTAAAAGATTTAAAAATTATAAAAAGTTATTTGTGCTCATTATTCACTAACCCACACACAAATGAAAATCTTAGCCTCAATGCGAATAGTTTTCCTATTTATTGGTGCCACCACCAACAGGTTAAGAACTTTTTTGGGATAGGTGGTACATGGTTTTTGATTACCCACCATGCAACAATTGTGAAGTCTCACAGTATTTCCTTAGGAAACTATATTGTGAGTTCATCTTGAACAAAATCCCAAATTATTTTGATATGAGGGACTTCTAGGGGAGGGGTGGGGGGTCAACACAAGATAGACCCAGTCCATAGCCAAATCTTATGCGGAAAGGGAGATGACCTCTCGCTCGGCCACCCCATGAGCACATTGTTATCCCTTCCATCATGAAGGAGAGTACCGACATAGAGACTTTGTAGTTCATCAACTCTTTGACCCAGAGTGTCATCCAACATGCCAACCCTATTCTATAATGCCATCCAGGGGAGTCTTCGAGTGGTGGGCTTCAATCCCATTTGTGTCAATCTTGCGGGGCGACTTGTTCATATGACCCCACTGACACTCAGGAGGCTACTACAGAGAATCTATCTGCAGCTATGGAGATGGAAAGGGAAGCTGACATTTTGCATGAGGCCTATGGCATTGATACTCAGGTAAAAGTTAGCATGTTCATTGAATTTAATTTATTAAATTTTGATTTTGAAATGAAAGATTAACTAATTTAGTTTTATGATTTTAATAAAATTGCAAGGTCACAGTGTTGATACTGGATACACTAGCCCTACACGTACTTATTTCTCCACTGCACCTATTGTTGATGTATGTAACTACTAAACAACTATAAATTTATTACATGTTAATAGCATTGTTTTATGAATGGTATTTTAATATGTGATTTTGGATGTTGAATAGGCTAATATTGGAGGTTTTATGGGAGCACCTCCTAGTTCCAATGGATTTACACAAACCTACACGCAGGTAATAGAATAAAGAGTTTAACTAATGAATTGCACTTAATAGATTTGTGTAGTTTATATTCTTATCATTCATTATATTGCATTTCACATCTTTCAAACTTGAAGCATTACTTCACATTCCATAAATAATAACTAGATGTTGATAGATGACAAAATTTCAACTACAATATAGTTGTTTAGAAAGTCAACATAACCATTGATGCAATTACTTCACATAGCATAAGTAATAAGTAGGAGCAGCTTGTAATTGCATTTGCTTGTCATGGTATTCCATGAAACCAATTTTTACCAAGGCATCTTTTCAAAGACTTAGTTGCCTTGTCTATGCTATGGATGCTTGGAAGGAATATATGAAATAATAATAGTAAGCAATAGCATAGACAATGCAATGAGTTATTTGAAAAAAATGCCTCAAAGAAATGTGGTTTGATGGTGATGTCCATCATCATGAGACCCAATTTCTTTGAGGCACTTTTTCAAACAACTCACCGCCTTTTCTATGCTACCACATTTTCCATACATGTCTACCAAAGCATTTTCAATAGTTCATTTCCTCACTGCTATGGATAAAAGCTTAATAAAGGTGCTTTCCAATAAACTGTGGATGCTTGGAGAACATCTATCAAAGCATAATAGTAAGCAATAGCATAGACAAGGCAATTAGTAGTTTGAAAAAATGCCTCGAAGAAATGTGGTCTCATGGCGATGGAATGCCATTGCATCACCATGAGACCACATTTCTTCGAGGAATTTCTTCAAAGAGCTCACCACCTTTTCTATGATACTACATTTTCCATACATGTGTACCAAAGCATTTTATCAAACTACTCACTTCCTTGCTATTATGGCTAAAATCCTAAAATAGGTGCTTTCCAACAAACTTTGGATGGTTGGAAAAATTTCTATCAAAGCATAATAGTAAGCAATAATACCGTAGATAAGGCAATGAACTGTTTGAAAAAATTCCTAAAAGAAATGCAGTCTTATGGTGATGAAATGCCATGACGTGAATTTGTTTGTGATGGCATTCTATCACCATGAGACCCCATTTCTTTGAGGAATTTTTTCAAATAGTTCACTGCCTTTTCTATGCCACCACAATTATCGTACATGTCTATGAAATCATTTTATCAAACGGTTCACCAACTTTCTGCTATGGGCAAAAGCCTAAAAATGCATGCTTTCGAATAAGATATGGATAGGGAAAATAGTAAGCATGATAGTCAAAAATATATAGTTTAATAAGACTCAAAATTTTGTTTATTATCTCATACATTATAAGTCATGATGTGGATTGCTATTGTAGTTTTCTTGATTGAATGATTTGTTGTTTTATTTTCATTTGTTGCAAGCATAAACACCTTTGAATGTTCCGAGGGAAATGGAGATCAGTGTTTCATCTGCTATAGAATCCTCGATGGATCTGACAGGGGAGGTATGAGGAAAATTGCTAAATTTAAATTTACATTCATTGTTATAGATGTTAGTTAGTGAAAAATCAAACCATTATTGATTCATAATTTAATTTCTATTTGGATGGTTTATACAGGGCTTCAACATGCCTCAACATGGGAATTTGAATATTTCCCTCATGGGTGATCATCAAATGGTGGTAAGTGATCATTTTGTTAAATATATCATTCTTTTAATGTAATTTCTATATATTATTGTCTTTTAATAGATAAGACTTGACCAAGAACTAAAACCTAAGAGGAGAACCAAGAGCACTCCTTAACCATAGCATAAACGAGTGACAGATGTATCGCCATCCGATCAACAAGCAAAGGGCAATATTTTATTTTGATGGGATGGAAAGCAATGAATTATGATTCTAGAGCCCTTTGTTGTATGCCTATATGGCTTTTTTGTACATATTTTTATTGGATATATTTGACATTGTATGCCTATATGGCATTCTTGTAAGCCTATATGGTTATTTTGTACCTATATTTAACACTTATATTGACATATATTGATGTATGCCGACATGTATATTTGGTTAATACAAATCTTTGTTATCGATGGTGTCCATATTTTCATTATAAATCCATGGTTCAATAGATATGAGTTACGTGTATTCAAGTGTATACTTTACAACTTACATGTATACTTTGTGACTTATGTGTGTTCCAATGTATACTTTGTAACTTACGTGTTTTCAAGTGTATACCTTTTATTCATGCATATACTTTGTATTAAGTTGCATATACTATGTATTCGTGTGTATAATTCAAGGCATATGTGTTTTTGAGTACTTGTGCTTCCCTTATTCACATGTATACTTATTAATTGGTTAGCCCTTCCATTGATCATTGTTGTCCTTCATGGTTTGTCTTGAATATTAATTGATTAATGCTAAAGAACTTTATTAGTCGATGCTAAACAACTTCAATATTTCTAGGAATACTAGTAGAGTTACAAATTCCAAAATTGCACAAATTGAAAAGAAATGATTAACTATAAATAAAGGCACTAATTATTAACTTGATAATTGATTAATAATGAGTATAAAATATATCAAGACATGAGCCGTCTAGAATGGCAACTACCAACTAGAAAATAGGGAAAGAATTCCCAATACTTTGAAAGTAATAATCCACCCAAAATTTCAATGGGAGAGATGTTATGCAGAGCAGGGAGGCCTTCAATTACCAATCATAAATTTAACTGATTTCAACAAGCCTTCAATCTCCAAAACCCTAACTAGGGTGATTCCCTTCACAACTTCACTATTTGCCTTGTAGGTTTGCAGACCTAGTTTCTTGGACCTATCTCAAAACTCCACTCTCAAACCCATTAACCAATTATATTTAGACACCCTTTAATACATACCAAAACATATCTCAAAATATCATATAACTCTTGTGGAACAAATCCCTGAAACTGATGATTCTACGTTGTCCCCTTAAGCCAAATAGGCCTAATTTACAAAGAAAATATCCTCTAAACAATCTTCCAACCCAAAATACCTATGTTCAATCATTTAACAGTCTATAAAACCACCAAATCTACAACTTTTAGCTAGAGAACCACTAGCTAAGTCCTCTTTATACAAAACCCTCATTTTTAGCAAGTTACAAAGGAGTTTATTGAAAATCCCACTTCCCAACTTCTTTACACTTCACCAATGCATAAAAAATCCTTCAAATGTCCTATGCATTCTTAATCTATCACCAAAAAAAAATTCCCCAAGATTTTTCCTCACCTACCTACCTTTAACCATCAAATTTCAATCAAAACATTAAAATTTGACAACTAGGGAATCATTCCCAAACCCCCAAATGACCTCTCTTACTCCCAAAACCATTCAATAAACTAAATAATACCATATTGGGCCCATTACACTCAGCTACAGGAATTGCAGTCAATGGAATGGGCCATAATCATATTTTTATGTCTTCGAAACCTTAAAATTGGAGTTTCAGGCCTGCCTATAGGGAAAACTCAATAATATTCTACAACCCCAATGGGAATGCCTAAAACTCAATAAAAATTATACATATGACACTGAAACAATAATTCAAATCAATTTGGAATCACCATCAGGTCATACAGGCCGTGCAACTACTCTGCAACAACAATATTCAATAGAAAAGATACAAAATTTTAATGAAAATGGGAGCTTTATTATTCAATATTTTAGGAAACCTCCAAAAAAATTCATCCACCAAGTTTCCAACATATTTTAAACCTTAAAAAATCTATTACAACTTTTTTAACTACCCTTTGAATGTCCATCACCGTTGAGCTTCCTTAATTTTCCATTTTTTTTACACTTTTGATAATTTTGCAAAAATGTGACAATATAAACTTAATGGCTCCTAATTACCTATTATATGGTCTATTATGACATTATTGAATTTAAAAAACCTCAAACACACCTAAAACTATCAAAATACCTCATTTCACAGCATTAACAAAAAATGCAATTGGTGCCCTTGCACCAAGAAGGCTTATTTAAGATCCTCGAGAAATTTATTTCCTAATGCTCCCTTGTTCTTACATATCTAAAATAAGTTTAATCCAAATAGTTTCATGACCCTTAAATCCTTAAACCCTTAAATCCACTTATTAAAATCTCTACCCTAATCCCTCAACCATCTTGACCCTTAATCCCTCAACCCTTAAACCCTAATCCCTTAACCCCTATACCCTCTACCCTATACATTGGACCCTCAACCTTAATCCACCAACTCTATACTCTCAATACTCTACCCTCAACCCTTAAACCCTCTACCCTATAAATGTTTAAACACTCAACCCTAAACCCTAAACCCTAAACCCTGAACCCTAAACCCTTAAACCCTCTACCCTCTACCCTCTACCCACAATCCTCTAACCTCTACCCTCAACCCTCAACCCTAATCCCTCAACCCTCAAACCCTTAAACCCACTTAGTAAACTCTCTACCCTAATCCATCAACCATCTTGACCCTTAATCCCTAAATCCCTCAACCCTTAAACCCTAATCCATCAACCCCTATACCCTCTACCCTATACATTGCACCCTCAACCCTAATCCCCCAACTCTATACTCCAAATCCTCTATCCTTAACCTTAAACCCTCAACCCTTAAACCCTCTACCCTCTACCCTCTACCCTCTACCCTATAAACCCTTAAACACTCAACCTTAAACACTAAACCCTAAACCCTAAGCCCTCAACCATTAAAACCTAAACCCTAAACCCTCTCCCTATACCCTCTACCCTCAATGCTCCCAAATCCTATCCTCAGCCTTAAACCCTCAACCCTTAACCTCTACCCTCTGCCCTCTACCTCTGCCTATAAACAAACATTCAGCCTAAACCTAAACCCTAGGCCCTAAACCCTCTACCCTCTACCCTCAACCCTTAAACCCTTAAACCCACTTAGTAAACTCTCTACCCTAATCCCTCATCCCTCTTGACCCTTAATCCCTCAACCCTTAAACCCTAATCCATCAACCCTTATACCCTCTACCCTATACATTGGACCCTCAACCCTATACCCTCAATCCTCTACCCTCAAACCCTATACCCTAATTTTACTCTCTCCTCTCCTCTACCCTTTTATCTCTCCCACTCCCTTCCTATTTCTCTCTCTCTCTCTCTCAAGTCTCTCCCTCCTACCCCCTCTCCCCCTCTCAACTCTCTCTCTCTCTCTCTCTCTCTCTCTCTCTCTCTCTCTCTCTCTCTCTCTCTCTCTCACCCTAAACAATTTAACCGTATACCCTTAACCCTCAATCCTAAACCCTCAACCCTTAAACCCTTAAACACTAAATCCTAAACCCTAAACCCTAAACCCTAAACCCTAAACCCTAAACCCTAAACCCTCAACCCTTAAACCCTAAACGCTTAAACCATCTACCATCTACCCTCAACCTAATACCCTCTACCCTCTACCCTCTACCCTCTACCCTAATCCCTTAACCCTTAAACCCTTAAAACCTTAAACCCACTTACTAAAATATCTACCCTAATCCCTCAACCCTCTTGACCCTTAATCCCTCAACCCTTAAACCCTTAATCCCTCAACCACTATACCCTCTACCCTATACATTGGACCTTCAACCCTATACCCTCAATCCTCTACTCGCAACCTTAAACCCTCAACCCTTAAACCCACAACCCTCAACCCTCTACCCTATAAACCCTAAACCCTCAACCCTCAACCCTCAACCCTTAAACCCTAAACCCTTAAACCCTCAATCCTCTACCCTCTACCCTCAACCCTTAAACCCACCAAATAAACTCTCAACCCTAATCCCTCAACCCTCTTGAACCTTAATCCCTCAACCCTCAAACCCTAATCCCTCAACCCCTATACCCTATATCCTATATATTGGACCCTCAACACTAATCCCCAACCCTATACCCTCAACCCTCTACCCTCAACCTTAAACCGCCAAACCTCAAACCGATACCCTCTACCCTCAACTCTAATCCCTCAACCCTTAAACCCACTTAGTAAACTCTATACCCTAATCCCTCAACCCTCTTGTGTTGAATCTCTCTTGTGCTAATTTTTCCTTGATGAAAATTTGTATTACTTTCTGGCATCTTGGTGATAGTTTACTCAGTTGATCTGCTTCCATTTTGATTTGCATATTTACTATATTTATGATATTATCTTGGGTGGCACTGATATCTTGACTCCATGTGCAGATCTCAGTTGAGGTATTTTGGTTACTGGTATATGTTCCATTGATCATATGACATGTTTCTGATTTGATAATATGTGCTACAGTGATTCATTTGTTTACATGTTTTTGGCATGTTCAGTTTTCTACAGGTTGATATGTTGTGGCTTGATCAGGTTCTAACATCATGAAATTGTTAATGGTTTTTTATCATATTCAGAGTCATCATGCTCCATCTTCTATAGGTAATAATCTCTAGTTCTTGCATTTGGGTTTATGAGATACAGTTTTCTTTTCAGTTTTAAGAAAACCCTATCGGATTTCCTTAACCAACTGATAATGGTTTGGGCATATGGATTATGGTTTTTGGCATGGGTGAAAGGAATTTTGAATTTAGCATGAATGATAGTCTTTATCACTTCACAAGGCTTTGGATATTATTTGGCATATCATTTGGCATTGGATATTATCTTTGGCACACTATACGGCATTGCATATTATATTGTTATCAGGTCTTATCTTGGTTATATTTTCAAGGTTTAAAAGCCGACAACAGAAATAATGCTTTTGATTAGTTTTTATTTGTCACATTGGAAGTGACTTAGCCTTCATTACTTGGGAAGATTAAGACTTAAGCATTTGACTCTTTACATGCAATAATTCTAGGCATCATTTAATCGACATTTGATGGGTAATGTGGTCATGTCATTTATTCAAAAAAAAAATTGGTCGATATTTTCACTTTAGCAATAATAGATAAATGGATATAATGAGTTTGTCGATAGCTGGTCTTTGGACAGTCCACAGACTTCAAATGGCATAATGAGTTTTTGATTTATCAATGTCTGTCCTCTCAGACTCCAAATGATTATCAATATTTGGAAAGGAAATCGTGTGGTTGTTCATTTGGAAGTTTAGGTCATTATTTCGCTTCTCAGTTTGAAGGGTTTGGAACCCTAATCTAGTCGCCACCATGGAATCACTCTCTCGGCCATTTCACTATGCATGCTACTGGTTTACTGACTTTGGACAGCGTATGAGAATTTTGGTAAGACCATTACAATGGTCGCTCCTTCTGACTGGTGCTTGTCATTGGGTAAGAGCTCGTCATAAAGAAAGATGCACAGGTTGCTCAGCTTAGCTACAAATCTGGTAAAAAAAATTGTGATAGCAACTCTGTCACTATTCTCAGGTATTCTTTCAGTCTTCTTTATAAATCCGTTACTTCTCAGGCAAGGTAATTACAAGTTAAGTTTTCTATGCAAAAAGAAAAGTGAAAAATGAGTATTCCTTTCATGGAAAAATCTGAAATGATTGCTCCAAATCTTGACTACATTTTAGTGAAGGTTATCATGTCATTTTTAAGGGATAGTAATTTCTATTTGTGGGTAATGATAAGATCTTCGAAAGTCTTGAAATAATTTCCTAGAATATTTGGTAACTGATCTTAAAAGCATGATATCAGTTATTGAGCTTAGCTCTTTCAGTTACTTAATATTTGCAGTTGTTTTATTGGGTATTGCTCATGAGATATATATATGTTTTTTTATGTTGGGTTGTTGAGGAAAATGTGTGCATGCTGCTTGTGAAGATTATGCTCAGTCTCCTCTCTATTTTTGGTATATTGTTTCTCTCTTCCTGTCTGGAGAAACGATTCTACTCTAAAGAATTTTGCCTTCCTGAAAAGTAGCTCGATAGGAAAGTGGTTAAAAACAAAAAGAACACCTCTATTTTTTATTTGTAAAAAACAAGTTTCAGCTGTAACTGAAAGTTGTAATTTTCCTGGAATGTAATGATGTAATTCTGTAAAAAAATAAAAATAGAGAGATTAGGGCTTTATCATGATTGAAAAACCTAAAAATAAAAAGAGAGAAGTGCAGTTCTATTTATTGCAAATATAGGGTAATTTCTTCATGCTGAAAAAATAGGAAAACACAGTGTGTTAACTATTTTCAAAATCATCATGGAAAATGTATGAAAAAGAGTGTGAGAACAATAGTGAGTTAACAATTTTGAATAGTATCATGAAAAATTGATGAAAAAATGTGTGAGATAAAGAAAGTTAGAACACATCTCTGATAATACAGTTTGATGAGAAGTTGTATTAAGACTGTAACTAGATTTTCCTCAAGCTGTCTTAAGGCTTGATAATGGGTGGAACTCTGAAGTGTTATTATTGACATTTGAGAATTCTACACATTGTTTGTCAAGAGGCACTTGATAGAAATCAGGAAACAGAGAGATCCTTTGTATCATTGTATGTTCTATTGAAAAACATAAAAGGGGTTGATGCTCCTTGAGATTGGTGTCTCTAAAAAGAGGGTTTGGTGCTCCTTGAGTTGGTGCTTTGAAATCAGCCTATGAGGCATTGTCAAAAATGATTATTGAAATAAAAGCCTGAAAAAGGCAGCAGGTTCAGGAGTGGTTTTTGTACCCCAGGAGGTTTTTCCACTCGACATATCTTGTGTCTATTTGAGTATTTGTGGTTCATTTGATTGATTGCTTTAATGCTTTAAATTGCTATGGTTTACTATTCTCATTTCAATTTATGTGATTGCATTCAATACATGAATGAGTTTATCATTGATAAATGAGAGCATACATCAGTTTATTTTAGTTTCAGTTAAATTTGGTAATGAATTTAATAACATTGATTCACCCCCCCTTCTCAGTGTCTTTTCACTCCAACAGTTGGTATCAGAGCCTAGGGTCCTTTGATAGGTCTTTCCAACCTAGGATTGATTTTGGCCTTGGAGTCTATTCAAAATGTCTCAAGCTCATGAAGGTACTTCCATGACTACAACTCCATTATTTGATGGAACTGATTATGTATTCTGAAAAATCAAAATGAAGACTTATTTAACTTCTATTTACCTCGATGTCTAGAGCATAGTATTGTCTGGGTACACTGTACCAGCTACTTTTCCTACTACTTCTAATGAAAAAAAAAGATATGAAACCAATGCAAGAGAAAAAAATGCTCTTCTATGTGCTCTGACTAAAGATGTCTTCATCAAAGTCATGCACTGTAGCTTTGCTAGGGAAATTTGGACTAAACTTGAAACTATCTATAAAGGGAATGAAAAGGTAAAAAAGTCTAAATTCCTCACTCTAAAACACTAGTTTGAAGATTTAAAAATGAGGGACGATGAAAAAGTAGCTGACTATTTTTTGAGAGTTGATGAAATAGCCAATGCCATGAAGGGTATGGGAGAAGAAGTTAAGGAATTTGATGTTGTAACTAAGGTCATCAGAACCTTACCAACAAAATTTGAAGCTAAGGTTGCTACTATAGAAGAGAAGAAACACTTTACCCACCATACCCTTGACAGCCTACGAGGCACTCTGATTGCCTATGAAATGAGGATTAGTAAAACAAACACCTTTGCAAAAGAAACAAAATTTAATGTTGAAAGGAAAGAAAGGGATAAGCTCACTAAATCAGAATTTTCTGATTCTAAAGAATCCCACTTTGTGAGGAAACTCAAAAAGGTTTCTGGAAAGTATAAGGGAAAACTTCCCTTCAAATGCTTTAACTATGGAAAAACAGGCCACTTTGCTGCAAAGTGCCCCTATGGTGACACAAATAGTGATAACAAAAAATCTAAAAAATTTGTCAAGAAAAAGGCTTATAGACCCAAACAAAAATTCAATTTCAAAAAGAAGAAAAGTTTGTTCAAGAAAAATGAAACAAACTCTGAATTTGAAGATTCTTTAGATGAAGAGGATGAAAATCTATTCATGGCTGAAATTATTCAGCAAGATGAAACTAATAGCAATGATGTTGAAGATGTCGAAGTGGATTATGAAGGGGAACTGCAATGTGCTCTAAAAGAGCTAAGGAAACTTAAAAAAAAAATGCGTGCTCAAGAAAAAAATACTACTCAAGATATTTCATAGGAGCAACTCATAAATCTTGAGATAGTCTCATTAAAAACTCAACTTGAAGAATCCAAGAGAGTTGAAGACTTTCTTTGTATTGGCATAAGCTTTAAAGATCAAGAAATTCAAAAACTTGAACATGAGATTGTAGATCTCAGAAAGACCATTGAGAAATATGAGAGCACTCTTAAACTGAATGACATGCTTAGTAAACATAAACTGAACAATGACAAAACTAGCATTGGTTTCGTGAAAGGTGAATGTTCAAATAACAGTGCAAAGGACAATGTCGTTGCTGGAAACAAAAGTCCTAAACTCAAACATCCTGATTTTGATAAGGATCATATTCATCCTTTTAGGAGCAACATAATGGCTTATAATTCCTACCCTTTCCTTTATGGGTATTGTTACTTCTGCAAAACAATTAGTCACAAGGTGAACTCTTGCAGATTTATAAATTCTAGAACTCCTAGATTTGGCTTTAGATAGAATCATGGCTTTGCAAGAAAGATTAGATGTTTCACATGCAAGTCTTTGGGTCATTTTGCTAAGCAATGTAATGCTGATCAACAGAATAAACAACTGAAAACTATCAAGGTCTGGAAACCCAAAGCTATCAACAACATAGAACATAATATGTTAGTTCAAACTTCCTTCCACTCAAATAAAAAGGACTTATGGGTCCTAGACAGTGGTTTTTCAAACCACATGATAGGTGACAAGGAAAAAATTACTAATCTAGAAGATTATGTAGGTGGATATGTGAAGTTTGGAGACAACTCTTGAATTCAAATCAAAGGTAGAGGTTCTCTTTTTCTGAATGAAGACACTCCTATTTACAATGTGTATTATGTAGAAGGATTAAAATATAACCTTCTGAGTGTTAGTCAAATATGTGATAGTGGCTATCAAGTCATGTTCACTTCACAGGAGTGTGAAATCATAAATAAGATTGGAAAAGCTATTGCTACTAGAAGAAGGACTAAGGGAAATGTCTACAATTTACCTGACACTTCTGGAAATGAAAAAAATCAAGGTGTGCGCTTAATGAGTCATGTTGAAGAAAGTTGGTTGTGGCACAAGAGACTAGGTCATATCAATTTTGACAATATGGTTAGAATTAGTAAAAATCAGAATGTAAGAGGTTTGCCTATTCTGAAAAAGTTTGATAATGCAGTATGTAAAGAATGTCTCAAAGGAAAGAAAACTAAGGTAAGCTTTAAATCCAAGGAACATTCCTCTACTAAACCTCTAAAAATTGTTCATACTGACTTGTGTGGTCCTACAAGGACTAGATATATCAGTGGTGAGAAATATTTCATGCTATTTGTTGATGACTACTCTCGTATGGTATGGGTTACCTTTCTCAAGAATAAATCAAAAGCTTTTGAACATTTTAAAGTTTTTAGAAAAATGGTAGAAAGAGAGTCAGATTTAAAATTGAAATGTTTAAGATCTGACAAAGGTGGTGAATTCACCTCACAAAAAATCATAGACTAATGTGACAAACATGGCATAAAAATATAGTATGTTGCTGCTAGAACACCCCAACATAACAGGGTAGTTGAGAGAAAGAACAAGATTGTAAAAGAAATGGTAAGAACTATGTTGAATGAAGAAAATCTGCCAAAAATGTACTGGAAAGAAGTTCTTCATACAACTATCTACATTTTGAATAGAGTCCAGATCATAGTGAAATCCAATTTCACTCCATATGAACTCTGGTATGGTAAATCTGTCTCAATTAAATATTTCAGAATATTTGGCTACAAATGTTTTATCAAGAGAGATGATGATAACTTAGGTAGTTTTCAATCTAAGATAGATGAAGGTATCTTCTTAGGATACTCTACTCACAAAAATGCCTTTAAATTATTTGAAGGGAAAAACAGGCATGGATCTATAGACCCAACAGTGTGGAATACATTCCCTTAACACTAATACAATAGAGGAGAAGAGAAAATACAAGTTTCAATAGCTTCTAAAAAATTACTTGAGATGAATACAACAAGTAAAATAAATATTACACAAAGAAGAGCATTCACAGTTGACACAAGATATACGTGGGAAAAACTTTACAGGTAAAAAATCCACCACACAAAGTCAAGACTATTTTGTATTACAGTAACAATTACAGTTACATATAAATCACAGACTTCTTTGTTCAGCTCATAGCAACACAAATCGAATTCTCACTGTTACAATGTTATCACCAAAAACATATAGTTCAAACTCTCTTTTCCTGCAATCACATACCCTGAGTTGACCTGCACCTGCTGCAATTACTTCATTGGCCTTTAGCCAATAATTGCACGACACTGAGCCACATGTCCTCCTAGTATTCGCTATCGAGCTCTGAACCGAGTCTAAATTGGTCAAACCAGGTCACTGAGCTCATCCATAGACATTACTACGCTACCGTGGTTCACCTGAGCTCACCCTGTGGTATGGCAGTAAACCTATTGAGCTCACCATTCTCTTTACCATGCTACCATAGCTGGCTCCAAGGCACACCGTAGTACCACGATAACCGGCCAGGCAGACCACTGGTGGTCTTACCACGACCACTGCGGTCAACCCTTTGGCTGGCCGCGGTACCGTGGTAATCGCCAGGCCAAGCCACAGGTGGCTTTACCATGGCCATCACGATCAGTCAATTGACTGACCGCATTAGGGCAATAACCACCAGCCAGGCCGCTGGCAGCTTTACCGCGGTAGGGCAGTAACCACCAGGCCAAAAGCCAAAGATAGAACAACCATGGTGAAGGAAACACCACGCTCACCGTGGTAAGGTGGTAACTGCCAGACCTTTCACCGTGGTACCGCCGGGACTGAAAAGAGACTGCCACGGTATGGTGGTAAAAGACATAAATGAACATTTTTCACCAAGAATTTGAAAGATTTGGCTTTAGACTGGAAGTTGAGACATAGATTCTCAACAATCTCCCACTTGGCGAACACTTCCAGCCAACCACAATGTGACGAAAAATCACTGTCTATCATAGGCCCCAAGGCCCATCGATTTTGAGCACCATCTGAACTTGTCTATACTCATAGGCTTTGTCAAAGCATCTACAACATTCTTCAAGGTGTCTACCTTTTCTAGACTAACTCTACCATCTTCAACCATATCCCTCACAAAGTGATACTGCGCATCAATGTGCTTGGTCCTGGCATGAAAAGTTGGATTCTTTGCCAAACAAATGGCACTCTAACTATCACATCAGATTCTAATCTGCCTAGCATCAAATCCAATGTTTGAACACAAACACCTTAGCGAAACAGCTTCCTTGTAGGCATGAGTTGTAGCCATGTACTCTACCTCTATTGTGGATAAGGCAACTACAGCCTGTCACTTGCTCATCCAACTGATAGCTCCACCATTAAGCATGAAAGTGTATCCACTGGTGGATCGCCTACTCTCAATGTCCCCTGCCCAATCTGAATCAACATAACCTTGGATGCTGAGAGATTTCTATGAAGCAACCATATTGCCATGGTAACACAAATCATAATCTGAAGTTCCCTTTAAATACCTGAAAACTCTCTTCACAACATCCCAATGTGATCTTTCCGGATTTGCCATAAATTGGCTTAGAAATCCCACTGCTTGGGAAATGTCTGGTCTGGTACAGACCATAACATACATCAAACTACCAATGGCACTTTCATAGGGCACACTGGTCATGTCCTCCATCTCTGAAGTAGACTTTGGACAATCTTCAATGGACAGCTTAGTTCCATGCATGATTGGAACAACAAGCTGTTTACAGTCATCCATGCTAAACCTCTCCAGAACCATCTTCACATACTTACTCTGACTGAGCCAAAGCTTTCTGCTTGTTCTATCCTTGGTAATCTCCATTCCAAGAATGTACCTAGCTGCACCAAGATCTTTCATCTCAAACTTTGCAGACAACTAAAATTTTAAGATCAGAAATCATAGTCTTGCTATTTCCATTGAATAACATATCATCCACATACAGGGTAATAACAAGCAAATGATCATTCTCAGATTTATAATAAATACAATGATCAGATTTTGATCTCACAAATCCAATTGACAACACAAATGTGTCAAATTTCTGGTACCACATTCTAGGAGATTGCTTTAAACCATAGAGAGATTTATTCAACTTACAGACCAGATTTTGTTTACCTCTTTCAACAAAATGCTTAGGCTGGGACATGTAGATTTCTTCTTCTAGCTCACCATGGAGAAATGTTGTTTTCACATCCATCTGGTCAATTTCAAAATCATATACAACTACTAAAGATAGTAGAAATTTGATGGATGTCAGCTTTGCTACAGGGGAAAAAATCTCTCCATAATCAATTCCCTCAATTTGAGAAAAACCCTTTGCAACCAGTCTAGCCTTATACTTCTCAACACTGCCATTAAGACCTGTCTTCTTTTTGAATATCCACTTACAGCCAATAGGCTTTTTCCCCTTATGCAGTGGCACCAAATTCCAGGTGTCATTCTTTTTCAAAGAATCCATTTCTTCATTCATGGTCTCCAGCCAAGAATTTGAATCAACCATGTTGATTGCTTCTTTAACAGTCCTAGGCTCATCATTGCTAGTAATTAAAGCATAGACACAGTTTGAATTTAGCATAGAAAAACAATACCTATTAGGTTTCCTTCTTTCTCATGAAGATCTTCTCATAGGCTGAGGTTGTTCTTCATCATCAAAACTTCCAGAGCTGCTTGAGCTCTCCTCAGTCTCAGGTACACCATGCAACTCTTCCCTTTCTGGAGTTTGGGGAATCTCAACTACATCCTTCTTCTTGTCACTCTGATTTGTCTCAAGTTGTTGATCACTAACTAAAGGTTTTAGCTCACGAAATATCACGCTTCTATTGTACAAAACCTTCTCAGTATTAGGATTTCAAAGCTTGTATCCTTTCACACCAACTCCATAGCCGATGATAATACATTTGACAACCTTGTTATCCAATTTAGATCTCTTTTCATTTGGCACATAAACATATGCCTCACAGCCAAACACACGGACATGCCTCAAAGAGGGCTTCTTACCAGACCATGCTTCCAAAGGTGTCTTGTCAACAAGAGTTGAACAAGGAGATCTATTTATCAGATAACATGTTGTAGCCACAGCCTCAGCCCAGAACTTCTGCTCTAGACCAACACCACTCAGTATACTCCTTGCTTTTTCCATCAGTGTCTTGTTTAACCTTTCAGCAACTCCATTTTGTTGTAGAGTGTAAGGCATTGTCTTGTGCCTTTTAATTCCATGATCAATACAATACCTTTCAAAATCTGCAAAATAGAATTCACCACCATTGTCTGTCCTCAAACACTTAATTTTTCTTCCAATATGATTCTCAACCAAAGACTTAAATTCTTTAGACCGACTAAACACTTCTGATTTACTTTTAATGAAGTATACAAATGCCCTTCTCGAATAGTCATCAATAAAAAAAATATAATATCTAGACTTTGATAATGAAGGAACATTAACTAGACCAAACACATCAGAATGAACATAATCCAGTATACCAGAAGATTTGTGAGGACTAGAATAAAAAGAAACACGGTGTTGTTTTCCATAGATACAATGTTTTCAGAAATTGAACTCAAGGTTACAATCATCAAGCCCTTCTACAATATTTTTATTCTTCAATATTTTTAAACCTTTTTCACCAATGTGACCAAGTCGTTGATGCAAAAACATAGTCTTCTTAGCTGGGAGTTTTACCTCCATAGCATTTGCAGCTAGAGAAGAGTCTTCATCTTTCTCTATAGGTGTGGCATTAAATGACTTTTCAGAGGCACTGTTACAAAGAACAGGACATGCATCCAGCTTGTACAGAGTGCTAGTACGAACACTCTTAGCCAACACCATTGAACCTCTAGCCATTTTACACCCCTTACTAGAAAAGGAAACTTCTACACCAACATCATTTAAGTTACCAACAGAAAGAAGATTTTGAGCCAAACCTGGTATGTGAAGTATGCCACCAATACCTTTGACTCTTCCATCAGGAAACTGAATTCTAACTCTTCCTTTGCCAACTATCTCCAGTGTTGAATCACTTGCCAAGTACACCTTTCCACCATCATAAATCTCATATTTAGAGAACCATTCTCTATTGGACGTCATGAGAAATGATGCACCTAAGTCAACCAACCATACATCATCAGATGCCTGAGTTGTCAAGGCTGTTGCAATGAAGGCGTCTACATCACTTTGAGAAGATTCGTTGTCAGAAGCATTCTTCTTCTTCTTCTCCTTACAGTCCTTCCTGATATGACCAGGTTGCCCACAGTTCCAGCACCTCACCTTGAACTTTCTACCAGGAGACTTTGATCTCCTTGCAGATTTGGATTTTGATATTTTGTCCTTCTTCTTGCCTTTCTCCTTTGGTCTACCATGAACAAAAAGAGCCTCTTTGGCCATCTCTGAAGACTTCCTCCGCATCTCTTCAAATAGAAATGAGGCAACAATGTATTCCATCTCGTAAGCAGTACTAGTGCTTCCAATAGCCATCACAAGATGATCCCAACTATCAGGTAATGAACACAACAGGAGCATGCAGCGATCCTCCTCCTCTATTTTTACACCTACAAATGCCAGCTGAGTAACACTCATATTAAACGAGTTCAGATGGTCTGCAACAGATGCACCTTCATCCATCTTCAAGGAGTACAACTTCTTCCTCAGGAATAACTTATTTACTAGAGACTTTCCCTAATAAATATCACCAAGCTTCTTCCACAAAGAAGCTACAGATTGCTCCTCGTGAACATTCAGGAGTACAAAATAGACAAGACTTAGTCTTATCAAACCTTTTGCTTTTCTATCAGCAAAATATTAAGCTTCTTGCATTGTACTTTGTGGTTTAGTTCCAAAGACAACAATCCAGAGGTCTCTATCCACAAGCAAGTCTTCTATCTTGAGTTTCCATAACTCAAAGTTATTGCCATTGAATTTTTCAATATCAATTCTACCAGATGTACTCACCATCTCAAACAAAAAAACATATCAACAATGCAAGACTCCCATTGAAACAGTATTAGCACAAAAAACTAATATTTCCCACAAGGATAACCTAATTGGCCAAGCTCTGATACCACTTAAAGGGAAAAACAGGCATGGATCTATAGACCCAACAGTGTAGAATACATTCCCTTAACACTAATACAACAGAGGAGAAGAGAAAATACAGGTTTCAATAGCTTCTAAAAAACTACTTGAGATGAATACAAGTAGTAAAATAAATATTACACAAAGAAGAGAATTCACAGTTGACACAAGATATACGTGGGAAAACCTTTACAGGTAAAAAACCCACCACACAAAGTCAAGACTATTTTGTATTATAGTAACAATTACAGTTACATAAAAATCACAGACTTCTTTGTTTAGCTCATAGTAGTAGAAATCGAATTCTCACTGTTAGAATGTTATCACCAAAAACATATAGTTTGAACTCTCTTTTTTTGCAATCACATACTCGACTTACATAAGTCATACATTGCATTCAATTCTATCAGACAACCGTCGATCACAAAGTACAATCATCCCTGATCAAATTGCACCGATGATTTGCCCACGTCCATTTTCTTGCATCGAGCCACCTAGGCCATTACTATCATTACCCAAATTAGGTTATGTTTCGCCACCATGAGTTGACCTGCACCTGCTGAAATTACTGCATTGGCCTTTAGCTAATAATTGCATGACACTGAGCCACGTGTCCTCCTGGTATTTGCTGTCGAGCTCTGACCCGAGCCCAACTCGGTCAAACCAGGTTGTCGAGCTCACCAAGCTCATCCATAGACTTTACCGCGCTACCACGGTTCACTCGAGCTCACCCTGCGGTATGGCAGTAAGCGTATAGAGCTCACCATTCTCTTTACTGTGCTACTGTGGCCGGCCCCAAGGCACACCATGGTACTGCAATAACCGACCAGGCAAACCACTGGCGGTCTTACTATGGCCACCGCGGTCATCCCTTTGGCAGGCTGAGGTACCACGGTAATCGCCAGGCCAAGCCACAGGTGACTTTACTATGGCCACCATGGTTAGTCAATTGACTGATCGTGGTAGGGCGGTAACCACCAGCCAGGATATTGGCAACTTTATCGCAGCCACCATAGTCAATCAATTGACTGACCGCTGTAGGGTGGTAACTGCAAGGCCAAACTGCCAGAGACAGAATAGCCATGTAGAAGGAAACACCGCACTCACCGTGGTAAGAAAAAGGACTGCGTGTGGTAAGGTGGTAACCACCAAACCTTTCACCACTGTACCACCAGGACTGAAAAGAGACTGCTGCGGTATGGCGGTAAAAGACATAAATGAACATTTTTCACCAAGACTTTGAAAGATTTGGCTTCAAACTGGAAGTTGAGACATAGATTCTCAACATTCTTTAACAATAGGCTAAATAAAATTGTTGAATCTGTCAATGTAAAATTTGATGAAAATCTGCTCTTAGATGTCGAACCTATGCAAGATGATGAAGATGAAGAATTTGAACTTGATATAAATTATGAAGGCTTTGAAACTGCAAAGCCTAAAACAAAATCAGCAAGTCCTAAACTAGTTGAAGAAAAATCTAAAGATGTTGAAACTAGCTCTGAAAAATGTGTAACTAAAACTCCTTCAAAATATCTTGCTAGAAACCATCCTAAAGATCTGATTATAGGAGATAAATGAGCAGGAGTTCAAACAAGGAAAAGAACAGTTAACTATCATGAAAAAGCTCACATAGCTGAGCTTACTGCATTTTGTTTAATCACTCAGTTTGAGCCAAATTTTTTTGATGAAGCTCTAACTGATAAATGTTGGCTTAATGCAATGCAGGATGAAATTGATCAAATTGAGAAAAATCAGACTTGGGAGCTAGTCCCAAGACCAGATGACAAAAATGTCATAGGAGGTAAGTGGATTTTCAGAAACAAACATGATGAAAATGGCCATGTTTTTTGCAACAAGGCTAGATATGTCTGCAAAGGATATTCTCAGCAAGAAGGTATTGACTTCGGTGAAACCTTTGCACCAATAGCTAGACTTGAATCAATTAGAATTTTCTTGGCCTATTATGTTTTCAAAAACTTTACTGTATATCAAATGGATGTTAAAACTGCCTTTCTAAATGGGTATTTGGATGAATAATTTTACATAGAACAACCTGAAGGGTTTACTTGCAAAAACAAACCCAATCATGTCTACAGGATGAAAAAGGCTCTATATGGCCTAAAACAAGCTCCTAGAGCTTGGTACTCCAGATTGGACTGTCACTTACTGTCAAAAGGCTTCATTGGAGGAGGAGTAGACAACAATATTTATGTTAAAATTGAAGGGTTGGATATTCTAGTTGTTGAAATTTATGTTGATGATACTATCTTTGGCTGCAACATTGCTTTGAGTCAAAAATTCTCACAGATTATGGAATCTAAGTTCGAAATGTCCATGTTGTGAGAACTGTCCTTTTTCTTAGGTCTTCAAATTTCTCAACTTGAATCTAGTATCTTTCTCTCTCAAACAAGATATGCAAGAGAAATGGTAAAAAAATTTCAAATGGATGAATGTCATCCAGTTAGCACTCTAATGACTATCAGCTATAAACTCAACAAGGTTGATGATTCTCTTGCTATCAACCCAAGTGACTATAGGTCAATGATAGGTAGACCTGGCATAATGCAATTTTTTTGCATGGTTGCTCAATTTAAGTCATCTCCTAAGGAATCTCGCATTAATGTTGTTAGAAGGATTCTTAAATATGTACAAGGCACAATTGATTATGGACTCTGGTATCCCAAAAGAAATGATTTTTCATTAGTGGCATATACTGATTCTGATTGGGCTGGTTGTCTGGATGATAGGAAAAGCACCAGTGGTGCTACTTTCTTTCTTGGTGATCATTTAGTGGATTGGCACAACAAAAAACAAGATTATGTTTCACTCTCTACTGCTGAAGCAGAATATATTGCTGCCACTACTTTCTGTACTCAGGTAATCTAGATGTCACAGACATTGTCTGACATGGGTATTGAAATCCCTAAACCTATTTCTATTATGTGTGATAATACTAGTGCAATCAATATCTCAAAAAATCTTGTTATGCACTCTCGTACTAAACACATCGCTATTAAGTTTCACTTTCTTTGTGAAAAGGTGTTGGCTAATGAGGTTTTTGTGCAATATGTTCCTACACAAGCATAGGTTGCTGACATTTTTACAAAATTATTGGCTAAAGATGTTTTTGAAAGACTTAGGTCTAGATTGGGAGTTGTCTCTCAATCTCTATTATCTTAATCAGTCTATCCTGGTGATAGGGGGAGCTGGTTAGCTCTTCCTGCAGCTCATACTTTGCTACTCAAATGTTACTTCTGTAAATTCATGGAATTTCACTATTGATTATGGTTTATCTTGGTTCACTTCCCTTTATCCTTGTGAAAATTAGGTGGAGAATTATGAGCATTTGGTTCATGTACTTTATTTTGGCTTGGTGGCTCATTTTTTGCCATCAAGGACAAAGGGGGAGTTTTTTGAATCTCTCTTTTGCTAATTTGTCCTTGATGACAATTTGTATTACTATCTAGCATCTTGGTGATAGTTTACTCAGTTGATTTGCTTCCATTTTGATTAGCATATTTACTATATTTCTGATATTATCTTTGGTGGCACTGATATCTTGACTCCATGTGCAGATCTTAGTTGAGGTATTCTGGTTACTGGTGTATGTTCCATTGATCTGGTGACATGTTTTTGATTTGATAATATGTGCTACAGTGATTCACTTGTTTACATGTTTTTGGCATGTTTAGTTTTCTACAGGTTAATATTTTGTGGCTTGATCAGTTTCTAGCATCATGAAATTGTTAATGGTTTTTCATCATATTCAGAGTCATCATGCTCCATCTTCTACAGGTAATGATCTCTGGTTCTTGTGTTTGGGTTTATGAGATACAATTTTCTTTTCAGTTTTAAGAAAAGCCTATCGGGTTTCCTTAACCAACTGATAATGGTTTGGGCATATGTATTATGGTTTTCGTCCTGGGTGAAAGGCATTTTGAATTTAGCATGAATGATAGTATTTATCACTCCACAAGGCTTTGGATATTATTTGGCATATCATTTGGTATTGGATGTTATATTTGGCATACTATATGGTAGTGCATATTATATTGCTATCGGGTCTTATCTTGGTTATTTTTTCAAGGCTTAAAAGCCAACAACAAAAATAATGCTTTTGATTAGTTTTTATTTATCACATTGGAACTGACTTAGCCTTCATTACTTGGGAACATTAAGACTTAAGCATTTGACTCTTTACATGCAATAATGATAGGCATCATTTAATCGACATTTGATGGGTAATGTGGTCATATCATTTATTCAAAAAATTTTTTGGTCGGTATTTTCACTTTATCAATAATTGATAAATGACTATAATGAGTTAGTTGATAGCTGGTCTTTGGACAGTCTGCGAAATTCAAATGGCATAATGAGTTTTTTATTTATCAATGTCTATCCTCTTGGACTCCAAATTATTATCAATATTTGGAAAGGAAATCGTGTGGTTGTTCATTTGGAAGTTTAGGTCATTATTTCGCTTCTCAGTTTGAAGGGTTTGGAACCCTAATCTGGCTACCACCATGGAATCACTCCCTTGGCCGTTTCACTATGCATGCTGCTAGTTTCCTGACCTTGGAAAGCATATGAGAATTTTGGTAAGACCATCACAATGGTTGCTCCTTCTGACTGGTGCTTGTCATTGGGTAAGAGCTCGCCATTAAGAAAGATGCATGGGTTGCTCAGCTTAGCTGCAAATCTGGTAAACTTTTTTGTGACAACAACTCCATCAGTATTCTTAGGTATTCTTTCAGTCTTCTTTACAAATCCATTACTTCTCAGGAAAGGTTATTACGAGTTATGTTTTCTATGCAAAAATAAAAGTGAAAAATGAGTATTCCTTTCATGGTAAAATCTGAAATGATTGCTCCAAATCTTGACTACATTTTAGTGAAGGTTATCATGTCATTTTAAAGGGATAGTAATTTTTGTTTCTGGGTAATGATAAGATCTTTGAAACTCTTCAGATATTTTCCTAGAATCTTTGGTAACTGATCTTAAAAGCATGATATCAGTTATTGAGCTTAGCTCTTTCAGTTACTTAATATTTGTAGTTGTTTTATTGGGTATTGCTCATGAGATATATATATGTTTTTTTATGTTGGGTCGTTGAGGAAAATGTGTGCATGCTGCTTGTGAAGATTATGCTTAGTCTCCTCTCTATTTTTGGTATATTATTTCTCTCTTCCTGTCTGGAGAAACGATTCTACTCTAAAGAATTTTTCCTTCCTGAAAAGTACCTCAATAGGAAAGTGGTTAAAAACAAAAAGAACACCTCTATTTTTTATTTGTAAAAAACAAGTTTCAGCTGTAACCAAAAGTTGTAATTTTCTTGGAATGTAATGATGTATTCTATAAAAAGAGAAAAACAGAGAGATTGGGACGTTATCATGACTGAAAAACCTAAAAAATAAAAAGAGAGAAGTGCAGTTCTATTTATTGCAAATATAGGGTAATTTCTTCGTGCTGAAAAAATTGGAAAACACAGTGTGTTAACTATTTTCAAAATCATCATGGAAAATGTATGAAAAAGAGTGTGAGAAAAATAGTGATTTAACAATTTTGAATAGTATCATGAAAAATTAATGAAACAATGTGTGACATAAAGAAAGTTAGAACACATCTCTGATAATACAGTTTGATGAGAAGTTGTATTGAGACTGTAACTAGATTTTCCTCAAATTGTCTTAAGGCTTGATAATGGGTGGAACTCTGAAGTGTTATTATTGACATTTGAGAATTCTACACATTGTTCATCAAGAGGCACTTGACAGAAATCAAGGAAACAGAGAGATCCTCTATATCATTGTATGTTCTATTGAAAAACATAAAAGGGGTTGGTGCTCCTTGAGATTGGTGTCTCTAAAAAGAGGGGTTGGTGCTCCTTGAGTTGGTGCTTTGAAATCAGCCTATGAGGCATTGCCAAAAATGATTATTGAAATAAAAGCCTAAAAAAGGCAACAGGTTCAGGATTGGTTTTCCACTCGACATATCTTGTGTCTATTTGAGTATCTGTGGTTCATTTGGTTCAATGCTTTAATGCTTTAAATTCCTATGGTTTACTATTCTAATTTCATTTTATGTGATTTCATTCAATACATGAATGAGTTTATCATTGATAAATGAGAGCATACATTTGGTTTATTTCAGTTTCAGTTAAATTTGGTAAAGAAGTTAATAAAATTGATTAACCCCCCCTCTCAATGTCTTTTCACTCCAACATCTTGAACCTTAATCCATCAATCTAAACCCTCAGCCCCTTTACCCTCTACCCTATACATTGGACCCTTAACCCTAATCCCCCAACCCTATACCCTCAATCCTCTACCCTCAACCTTAAACCCTCAACCCCTAAACCCTTAACCCTTAAACCCTTTACTCTCTACCCTATAAACCCTTAAAAGCTGAACCCTAAACCCTAAACCCTAAACCCTCAACCCTTAAACCCTCTTCCATTAACCCTTAAACCATTACACCCACTTAGTAAACTCTCTACCCTAATCCCTCAACCCTCTTGACCCTTAATCCTTCAACCCTTAAACCCTTATCCCTCAACCCCTATAACCTCCACCCTATACATTTGACCCTCAACAAATCCCCCAACCCTATACCCTCCATCCTCTACCCTCAACCTTAAACCCTCAACCCTTAAATTCTCTACCCTCTACCCTATACATTAAACCCTCAACCCTCAATTCTTAACCCTCAACCCTTAATCCCTCAATCCTCAACCCTCAAACCCTGAACCCTCAACCCCAATTCCCTCTACCCTATTCATTGGACTCTCAACCCCAATCCTTCAAGCATATGTACCCTCAACCCTAATCCCTCAACCCTATACCCTCAAACCAATACCCTAGTCCCTCAACCCTACAGGTCATCAACCCTATACCCTCTATTCTCAACCCTCTACCCTATACATTGGATCCTCAACCCTCATATATATGTCCCTCCCTCCTCTTCTCTCCTCTCTATCTCACTTCTCTCTCCATCTCTCTATCCATCCATCCCTCCCTCTCTACCCTAATCCCTCAACCCTAAACCCTCAACCCTTAATCCCTTAAAACCTCAACCCTAAACCCTAAACTCTAAACCCTAAACCCTTAAACCCTCTACCCTCTACCCTCTACCCTCTACCCTCTACCCTCAACCCAATACCCTCTACTCTAAACCCTAATCCCTCAACCATTAAACCCTTAAATTGAAGAAAACTTTCTACCCTAATCCCTAAAGCCTCAACCCTCAACCCTCAACCTTTAAACCCTAATCCCTCAACCCCTATACCCTCTACCCTATACATTAGACCCTCAACCCTAATCCCTCGACCCTATACCCTATACCCTCAATCCTCTACCCTCAACTGTCAACCCTCAACCCTTAAACCCTCTACCCTCTACCCTCTACCCTATACATTAAACCCCCAACCCTCAATTCTCAACCCTCAACCCTTAATCCCTCAACCCTCAATCCTTAAACCCTAAACCCTCAACCCCTATACCCTCTACCCTTTACATTGGACCCTCAACCTAATCCTTCATCCATATACCCTCAAACCTATACCCTAAATCCTCTACCCTCAACCCTAAATCCTAAACCCTAAACCATTTAACCCTAAACCCTTAAACCTTCTACCTTATACCCTCAACCCAATACCCTCTAGCATCGACCCTAACCCCTCAACCTTCAACCCTTAAACCCTAATACCCTAGAAACCATGAACCCTATAGGTCCTCCACCCTAATCCCTCAACCCTATACCCTCAACCCCTATTGCTTTCTCTCTATCTATACATCTTACCTTTCCCTCCCTCCCTCTCTCCTACCCTCTCTAATTGTCTCTATCTAACCTCTTCCTCTTTCTATGTACCTCTCATTCAATCAATCCCTACCACCCTTTCTCCCTCCCTCTATCTATCTATCTCTATCTCCCTCCCACTCTCTCCCACTCCCTCTCTCTCCCTCTCTCCCAGTTCTCTCCCTTTGGCAACCTACCTAGGTAACTCTCTCTCTCTCCCCTCTCTCTATCTATCCCTCCCACCCTACATAGATAATTCCCTCTCACTCCACCCCCCTCTTTCTCTCCCTCTCTCAGGTCAATCCCTCCCACACCATCTCCCTCTCTCATAGTCCCTCTCACTACCTATCTCTCAAGTATCACCCTCTCACCCCCTTCACACTCTCAAGTCTCTCCCTTTGGCACCCTACCTACATAACTCTCTCTTTCTCTCCATATCTCTCTCTCTCCCTCTCTCAATTCTCTCTCCCACCCCCCCTCTCTTTCTCTCCCTCCCCCCTTCCCTCAATCTATCCCTCCCACCCTACCTAGCTCTCTCTCTCTCTCTCTCTCTCTCTCTCTCTCTCTCTCTCTCTCTCTCTAAACTCTCACTTCCACCCCCTATCCCTCTCTCCAAACTCTCTCTCTCTCTCCCACCCTACCTAGACAACTCTAGATCTCTCTCTATCTTTCTTAAAATTCTCCCTCCCTCTAAAGACATACATACATACATACATACATAGAAGCATAATACATATGTACATACAATCCTACATACATAGAAGCATACATGTACATGTGTAGATACACTCTTGCATACATATAGGCATACATATAGTATACATGCATTGATACATACATACATACATACATACATACATATATGACATACAAGCATACATGCATATACAAAAATACTTGATTATATCAACATACAGTCAATAGAGTAAGATTTAACATAAAGCAAGACATAACACGATCTCGTTATACCGCACTCGTGTTATGTCTTGCTGGATATTTTCCTCACAAACCCAAAAAATCCTTGTCAAAACTAAGATATAACGCGAGCATGTTATAACACGCACATGTTATATCTTGCTTTGGGAATCCACAAGCCTTGGGATCTATATTTTCCTTGGAATACCAACCCAAAGGCTTGGAGGGCATTCCCAATGACCAAAGATGTTTTTTTGCAAATTCTACAATGTTTCACATAATAGGGTTCGTGCTCACCGTCAGGATTGCACATGGTTCAATATCAAACAAATTGAACACTTGGGTAATGTTAGATTCTCTCTTAGCTATCCAATGATGTAATTTTTTTCACTTTCTGACAATGTTAAGCCTTTCATCCATAATTTCTTTTGTTTGTGTGTCTTTTTTTTGGCAAAAAGCAGCATTTGGTCTTTTTTTCATTATAAATTAACCGTTCATCGAAATTTCAAATAAATTACATTTTTAGAAACTAGACTCCATTCTAATTTTTTAAATTTTTTTTAAATCAATTAGTTTCCAGAATTTGTAGGGGTAGCACGGCCAAAATTTTGTTTTTCAGGAAGTGTCTACTTCAAAAATCAGTAAAAAATCAAATATTCATTAAAAAATTATTAGAAAAATCATGCATCAACTACATATTGTTAGCTAACTTCTGACAAGTGTGATTTAAAAAAAAAAATCACCGTACAAGGGTCGTAGAAGAGTTGCTATGTTATGTTTTTCTGACAAAAACAACACCAATTTGTGTACATCCCTCTTTTGAACCCCTTAATCTCAACCATTTTCAAAATAAATTAGTAGTTTAGAAAGTAGAATCAGAGCACTTCGATCCTTGTTTTTGTTCCATCTCAAAATTTTGAGTGTAACTATCATCAATTTCACGTCCAAGGTCAGTATTTCCTAATTTTAGAAAAAAAGTGGCCACTTAAGCCCCCTTTTTGGGACGCATCTTTCTGCACTTACCCATTATTTAATTATTCATTATTTTTTCTATGTTTGACATGTAATGTAAAAATCTATAGAAATGTTTTAAATCTAATTATTGAAGGAGTAACTACCTTAGCCAATCTCCTTACGGGATTTAATAAAAAAATACATTGAAACATATGTTGGATAATATATAAGATAAAACTTATTTCAAGGAATGACACAAATTCAATGCATAAATTTGAAAACCTTATTCAATTATGGAGATTGTTAAAGAGGGAGATGCAAATAAGAAGGAATGGGGAGAGAGATTGGGAAGAAAATATAAAAATATAGGGAAATATAAATGGCATGGAATTAAATTATATTATAAAAAGGGAGAGAAAACATAGGTTTATAGAAGAAAATTGAGTATTTAATAAACAAATTGGGAAGGAAACCTAGAGAAGATAAAGTAGGATTTTAAGGGACAAAGGTAAGGTGGAGAAGGATAAAGGAAATAAATGGAAATAGATCAAAACAAAAATTATATGTATGTATGTTAAGTAATTTAATAAGGTATGAAAATAAAATATGAAAAGAGGGTGATGGATGCTTGAAAGTCAAAACAAAAGGTTATAGTAAGACTAGGAGTTGTAAGAAAGAATATGAGGGTGGGAGATGAAACTGAAGGATCAAATAACTATATAAATAGGGGAGAATATGTTTTATGGATAGAGGGATGGTAAGGGTGGAGAAACTATATATTAATTAAATATTATATAAACTAATAATAATAAAAATTAACAAAGAATCAATATCACACAATGTGAAACCATGAAAATAAACAACTTAGTGATGATGTGATTCCAAAGGTGTTCAAGGAAATTATATAAATAATAATAATCAATAGGGAGGTATATAACTCACCATTGTACTTTAAAACAAATTTTGAATGCTCGCCTAATAAAAAATAGAATTCAACATTATGAACAATTAAGATTTTTATTTTTGGGTGAGTGTAGGATCATGATGGACCAAAAAGTGGCAGCATGAAAAAAAACATGATTTTAGTTAGCCAAAAAAGTGAAGCATCTTTGAATTTTTACTTGGGTTGGTACCATTTTCTATGTATACACCAAAGAAAAATGGATATCTATTATTAATGGATATTCTCTTTTAAAAAGTGGATATCTGATAGAAACATATATCTGATATTAAATCAAAATAATGGATATCTATTTCTTGCACAAAGATATTTGTTATTAAATCAAAAATAGATATCCATTTCTCACGTAGAATGGATATATGTTATATATACTAATAATAATTATATTATATTATATATAACATATATTATATTATATATAACATATATTATTATAATATATAATATAATATATACTATTATATATATTATATTATTATTATGTTGAAGGCATTCCCAATATGAAATGGATGACCCGCTTTCTAAAATCAATGGTTGAGAATTGAGGAGAAGGATGCAAGACCATGGAATTAATCTCAACCATCATTTTGTATTTTTATTTTAAAACGATTTAACAATTTAAAAGCTAACTTTTTTATTTTAAAAATAATATTATATTTTATTAATATTTTAATTCTAATAAAATTTAAAAGTAGTTTTAATTTTTTATTTAATTATTTATTAAATTAATTATTTTATTTTATTTTATTTTTGATACGTTAACATGGCACACTAGGGCCACACCTATATATATTAAGTCTACAAAAAATTACAAAAGATGGTTGTGCCTAGGCCAAAATTTCTAGTTCATGAACTTTCAATCAAAAAACCCCATATACACCAGCCCTCATTTTAAATAACTCCATAATCCTTCACTCTATCACATCTCCATAGAAAGCCATTTGCCTAGTTTTCACCAGGAAACAAATGTAGGTGTCCATCATTTTAGGTAAGTGCATGGATCCATGACACAATTTTGGTGGCAAATTGCAATAAAACCCCATAACAAGCCATATTGCGCTCGCCAAATTTGGAGAGCACCAAATGGCTTGAATTTTGCAATGATTTTTTTTGAACTCTTTCTTCTTCTCTTTCTCTACCAGGGAGACTATAGACATGAAATAAACATTTACATATGGACATTTACTTTCTCATACTTAAAGTTATATTTCATGTATATAGTTTCAGGATGTTTGTGAGTGGTTTTGGATCTCTAGGAGTTATAATGCAAATCCTAGCTTTTGGAAGATCTTAAAAAATTTAGACTTAGTCAAATTTCAGTAATCATCATGTCAAATTTTAATAATCAAGAGGTCAAATTTTAGTAGTCAGCAAGTTGTATCATCTTTCTCTCTCATTCTCTCCTTCTCTCTACTCTCTATCTCTCCACTCCCTCTTTCTCTCTCCCCTCTCTCTTTCACACACCCCTCTATCTCCTCCCTACATTTTCCTCCCTCCTTCCCCACTCTAACTCTCTATCTCTTCTTTCTCTACATCTCCTTCCATATCTACTTATCTTTATCTCCCCTCTCTCTGTACCTACCTCTCCCTCCACTTTGTATCTCACCTGTCTCCCTCCCTACCTTTTTCCCTCTCTCCTCTCCCTCCCTCTACCTACATCTCTCTCTCACTCTTTATCCCTCTCTATCTCATAATTCTCTCTCCCTCCCTCTCACTCTCTCCTCTCTATCTCACCACTCTCTCTATCTCTCTCTCACAAACCTCTATCTCCCTCCCTAAAACTCCCTCCCTCCCTCCTTCCCTCTCTGATTCTCTCTATCTCTCCTCTCCCTCCCTCTCTCAACCTCACCCTCCCTCCCTCCCCACTCTTTGTCTCTTAGTTTCTCCTTTTCTATATCTAACCATTATCTCTCTCATTCACACACACACACCTCTATCTCCCTCCCTACCTATCCCTCCCTCCCTCCCCTCTCTACTCTCCATCTCCCCTCTCTCTTTCCCTCTCTATACCTACCTCTCCCTCTATCACTCTCTCTCTCCATCCCTCTCTATCTCACCTATGTCTCCTTCCCTACTTCTTTCCCTCTCTACTCTCTAACTCTCCTCTCCCTTCCTCTACCTACCTCTCTGTCTCTCCCTCCCTCTCTTTCTCTCTCACTCTCTCCTTCTCTCAATCTCACCATTATCTCTATCCCCACCTCTCACTCCCTTCTCTCTAAATCACCATTATCTCTCTCTCCCACTTCCCCTCCTCTCTCACTCTCTCCTCTCTAAATCACCATTCTATCTCTATCCCACTTTCCCTCCTTCCCTCTCTCTGTCTCAACTATCCATTTATACCTCTCCCTCCCTCCAACCTCCATCTCTCTCTTTATCTCTCTTTCTCATTATCTCCTTACCTATCTACTCTCTATCTCACTACTCTCTCTCCATCTCACTCTTCCTCCTTCCCCCTCTCCCTCCTATCCCTCCATCTCTCCTTCCCTCTCTACCTACCTGTCCCTCCACTACCTACCACTCTCTCTACCTCTCTCTCTCCCTCCCCCTCTTTCTCTCTTACTCTCTCCTTCCCTCTCTACTCTCTTTCTCTCTCTCCCCCTTCCTATATCCCCTCATTTTCTCTCCTCTCACACACACTCACCTATATCTCCTCCTTTCCTCTCCCTCCATCCCTCCACTCTATACTTCTCTCTATCTATCATATCTCTCTACATCTACTTCCCTCTCTATTTATCTTTATCTCCCCTCTCCTTCTCTTTACCTACCTCTCCCTCCATCACGCTATATCTCAACCATGTCTGCTCCCCACCTCTTTCCCTCTCTACTCTCTATCTCTCATCTCCCTCCCTCTACCTCTATCTTTATCCCTTCCATCTCTACTCTCATTCTCTCTCCTCCCCTCTCTCTCTCTTGCACACACACACACACACCTCTATCTCCTCCCTAACTATCCCTCCCACCCCTCTCTACTTCTATCTATCTCTCCTCTCTCTAAATCCCATTCCCTCTCTAACTATATTTATCTCCCCTCTCCCTTAGCTTACCTACCTCTCCCTTCATCACTCTGTGTCTCACATATGTTTCCCTACCTACCTAGGTTTGAGGGTTGATGGTTTAATGTATAGGGTAGAGGTTAGAGGGTTGAGGGTTTAAGGTTGAGGGTAGAGGGTTGATGGATTGGGGTTGAGGGTCTAATGTATAGGGTAGAGGGAATAGGGGTTGAGGGATTAGGGTAGAGAGTTTACTTGGGTTTAAGGGTATATGGTTGAGGGTATAGGGTATTGGGTAGAGGGTAGAGGGTAGAGGGTTTAAGGGTTAAGGGTTGAGATTTTAGGGTTTAAGTTTGAGTGTTTAAGGGTTTAATGGTTGAGGGATTAGAGTAGAGAGGGAGTGAAGGATGCAGGGAGAGATGGAGGGAGAAGTGAGATAGAGATATTTGAAAGGAGGATGGAGGGACAAATTTATATGAGGGTTGAGGGTAGAGGGTAGAAGGTTTATGGGTTTAGGGTTTAGGAGTTTATAGTTTAGGTTTGAGGGTTTAGGGTATAGGTTTGAGGGTATATGGTTGAAGGATTAGGGTTGAGGGTCAAATATATAGGGCAGAGGGTATAAGGGTTGAGAGTTTATGGTTTAGAGGTTGAGGGTTGAGGGATTAAGGGTTGAGGGTTGATGGTTTAATGTATAGGGTAGAGGGTAGAGGGTTTAAGGGTTTAGGGTTTAATGGTTGAGGGTTGAGAGTTTAAGGTTGAGGGTAGGTTAAGGGTCTAACATATAGGGTATATGTTATAAGGGTTGAGGGTTTAAGATTGAAGGTAGAGGGTTGGGGGTTGAGGGTTTAAAGGTTGAGGGATAAAGGGTTGGGGGTTGAGGGTTTAAAGGTTGAGGGATAAAGGGTTGGGGTTTGAGGGATTAGGGTAGAGAGTTTAATTGGGTTTAAGGATTGAGTGATTAGGGTAGAGAGTATAATTGGGTTTAAGGGTTGAGGGATTAGGGTTGAGGGTAGAGGCTAGAGGCTAGAGGCTAGAGGGTTTAGGGTTGAGTGTTTAAGGGTTTAAGGGTTGAGGTTATAGGGTTGAGGGATTAGGATAGAGAGGGGGGGATGGAAGGAGGGAGAGATGGAGGGAGAAGTGAGATAGAGAGAAGGAGAGAAGAGGTGGGAGGGATAGAGATAGATGAGGGTTGAGGATCCAATATATAGGGTAGAGGGTTGAGAATTGAGGGTATAGGGCTGAGGACCTATAGGGTTGATGATTTAGGGTATTGTGTTGAGGGTATAGGGTTTAGGGATTAGGGTTGAGGGTAGAGGGTATTGGGTTAAGGGTAGAGGGTAGAAGGTTTAAGGGTTTAGGGTTGAGGGTTGAGGCTAAAGGGTTTAGGGTATAGGTTTTAGGGTATATGGTTGAAGGATTAGGGTTGAGGGTCCAATGTATAGGCTAGAGGGTATAAGGGTTCAGGGTTTAGGGTATAAGGGTTGAGGGTTGAGGGATTAAGGGTTGAGGGTTGAGAATTGAGGGTTGAGGGTTTAATGTATAGGGTAGAGGGTAGAGGGTTTAAGGGTTGAGGGTTGAGAGTTTAAGGTTGAGGGTAGAGGGTTGAGGGTATAGGGTTGATGGATTAGGGTTGAGGGTCCAACATATAGGGTAGAGAGTATAGAGGTTGAGGGTTTAGGGTTTAAGGGTTTAGGGTTAAAAGTAGAGGGTTAAAGGTTGAGGGTTTAAGGGTTGAGGGTAGATATTTTAATTGGGTTTAAGAGTTTAAGGGTTGAGGGATTAGGATTGAGTGTAGAGGGTATTGGGTTGAGGGTAGAGGGTAGATAGTTTAGAGTTTAGGGTTGAGTGTTTAATGGTTTAAGGGTTGAGGGTATAGGTTTAAGGGAATAGGGTAAAGAGGGAGGGATGGATGGAGAGAATGAGGGAGAAGTGAGATAGAGAGAAGGAGAGCAGAGGAGGGAGGTACAAAGATAGATGAGGGTTGAGGATCCAATGTATAGTGTAGAGGGTTGAGAATTGAGGGTATAGGGTTGAAGACCTATAAGGTTGATGGTTTAGGGTATTGGGTTGAGGCTATAGGGTTGAGGCTATAGGGTAATGGGTTGAGGGTAGAGGGTAGAAGGTTTAAGGGTTTATGGTCGAGGGTTTAGGGTTGAGGGTAGAGGGTTTAGGGTATAGGTTTGAGGGATAAGGGTTGAGGGTCCAATCTATAGGGTAGAGGGTATAGGGTTGAGGGTTGATAGTTTAAGGTTGAGTATAGAGGGTTGAGTAATTAGGGTTGATGGTATAGGGTATTGGGTTGAGGGTAGAGGGTAGAGGGTTTAATAGTAGAGGGTTAAGGGTAGAGGGTAGAGGGTTTAGGGTAGAGGGTTAAGGGTTGAGGGTTGAGGATTTAGGGTTTAAGGGTTAAGGGTAGAGGGTAGAGGGTTAAGGGTAGAGGGGAGAGAGATAGAGGGAGTGAGGGAGTAAGATAAATAGACCTAAGAGAGGGAGAAGGGGTAGGAGGGAGAGACATTTGAGAGAGGGAGGGAGGGAGTGGGGGAGAGAGGTAGGTAGAGAGATAGAAAGAGGGAGAGGGAGAGAGGAGAGATAGAAAGAGGGGGAGGGAGGGAGAGATAGAGAGAGTAGAGAGGCAAGGATAGATAGAGAGATGTGATAGACAAAGAAGTAGAGAGGGAAGAAGGTGGAGATATTAAGAGATAGGAGGCAAGGAAGGAGAGATAGAACGGCGAGATAGAGAGTAGAGAGGGAAGGAGAGAGAGGAAAGAAAAGAGTGAGAGAGAAAGAGGGGAGAGAGAGGGAGGGAGGGATAGGTAGGATAGAGAGAGGTGATATAGAGAGATATATATAGATATAGAAGGAGAGGGAGGGGAGATAGAGAAATGTAGAGAGGGAATGAGGGAGGGAGGGAGAAAGATTTTAGAGAGGGAAGGAGATAGATATTAGAGAGGGAAGGAGAGAGAGATGGACATGTAGAGACACAGTTCTTGAGCTCAAGGGAGAGAGTGTTAAATAAAGGTATGGAGATAGTGAGAGAGAGATAGGTCTAGAGAATAAGAGATGAAAATGAATGAAATAGAGAGAGAAGGATGAAATTTGACCTCCTGATTATTAAAATTTGACATGTTGATTATTGAAATTTGACTAAGTCTAAATTTTTTTAAAATCTTCCAAAAACTAGAATTTGCATTATAACTCCTAGAGATTTGAAACCACTCTCAAACATCCTAAAACTATATACATGAAATATAACTTAAAGTATAAGAAAGTAAATTTCCATATGTAAATGTCAACTTATATAGTTTCCCCAACAGAGAAAGAAAAAATGAAAGAGGTTAGAAAAATGTATTCCAAAAGTCATGAATGACATTTGGTGAGCGCCAAATTTGGCACTAGCCAAATGAAGCAACCCATTTGGTGAGTGCCAAATTTGGCACTCGCCAAATGGGCTGCATTGGAAATACCAACCCAATGGTTGGATTTTGCATTGGGCATCTGACCCAAAGGTTTGGACAACCATTTCAAGCAAAAGACGTGATTTTTTGAAAGGGTAACAAAATTTCACACATTTTTTTCCATGCACACCATCATGTTTGCATGTCTTTCAATGCAAGTTTATAAAAAACCATGATGGTGTTAACCTCTCTCTTAGCTATCTAATTATATATATTTTTTTTCATTTTGATTCAGTTAAGGTTTTGATCCATAACTTCTCTTGTAAATGCCTTTGTTTTTGGTCAAAAACCAACATGTGCTAGTTTTAGGATAGATTTTTACTCATTCATCAAAACATGAAACAAATTTCATTTTTTAAAATTAGACTCCATTCTATACGTGATGAAAAAAAATTCAATTTTTGATTAGTTTTCAAAAAATTTAGGGGGGAGCACACTCAAATTTTAGCTTTTCAGGATGTGTCCACTTTGAAAATTCATAAAATATTATATATTCATTAAAAAAATTATCCAAAAGAATGAGGATAAACTACATGGTGTTAGCTAATTTCTCAATGTTCGAATTTTGGAAATTCTAAAAAAAGGTTAATCAAAAAGGGGGGGCCCTCAAATGCTATGTTATTCTTTTGATAAAAACAAGACCTATTTTGGGCCCCCCCTTTTTGAGACCCTTAATATTCATTAATTTTAAAATAATTATTAGCTTAGAAACTAGACTCGGAGCACTTCAACTCTTGTTCTTGCTACATCTTGAAATTTTGAGTGTAACTATCTTCATTTTCTCATGGAAATTAGATTTTGTTGATTTCAAAAAAAAAAAAGTGGCATCTTAAGAGCCAAAATTGTGTCACGGATCCATGTACTTACCCTTTTGTTTCTTGTTACAATGTGGTAGTCTCCTACCATCCTTGATATAACCCATCTACCATTATTGGCTACAGTGGTAGTCATCCTTCCTTTTGTCATCATGGTTAAGACATGTCCTTTTGAACATGTTGATAAATTATTTCATTGGATCTAACATCATTCTTGGATTAGCACCGTGGAGCATGCTAATCCATAGGTGATATAGTTTCATGATATTCCACAGTCAAATCAGCTAAAAAATTGGCCACTGTGTTTGCAATGTCATTACCCTCCCAATATATGTCTGACACTGTCATCTCTTTGAACCACTCTAAGGCTTTTGTAATACTAGTCATCCGCTTATGCAGCCTCTAGTTTGGAGGCAGCCCCGTCTGAATGGCATTGATCACAATTTTCGAGTCCTCTTCTAAATGTATTTTATTTTCTTTTAAATTTCTCCCCAATTCTAGTCCAAGTAAGGCAACTTAAAAATTTTCTTTGGTGTTTGATGCACATCCAATCTTCTTCCCTCTCAACTTTAAAAACTCACCTTCATGATCTCTTGCAACACAACCAGCATCCACAACCCCTGGGTTGCCCCTTGACACCCCATCAAAATTGATTTGGATCCACCCAACATCAAGTGGCATCCACTTTATATCCTTTCGGATGACCTTAGGGAGATAAACTTCCCCGACCCCAAGAATGAGGGAACTTAATAAGTTTATTATTTAGTATTAATATTCTAAATTATTATTTTTATTAATATTGCATTTTGATACATTTTGATTTTGTATTTAGTTTATGCTATTTTAATTTTTAATTTAATTAAAATTTGTCTTACTAACATTTTAATCATTGTAGAATAATTATATTTTAAATTTTTATTTCAATTTAAATAAAAAAATAGATTTAAAACTAAAAATCTAAATTAAAGTTAGAGAGATAAACTAACTTTTGATCAGTCATTTCATGCCAATGATCCAAGGATAATATGTGTCCCTAGGGAGTTATTCTTAGGGTAGCATGCCATTTAATTAAGGATATGATAATTCACCTTTAATACATGTCTTCAGTGTACCCATTGCACACTTAAGGAGTAAAATTAATAAAGAGAAAAGAGAGGAAGATAGAAGAGAGAGGGAGATAAAGATAAGAGATAAAGAGGCAGAGGTTGAAAAGAGAGGAGGAAAGAAAGATATATATATAGGTAGAGATAGGGAGATATAGAGAGAGAGACATGGAGAGATGGGAACAAAGAGAGAGATATTTGTATCTTTATATCCCTCTGTATCTCTATGTTTCTCATTATCTCTCAATCTCTCTTCCTCTCCCCCTTATTTTTCTCTATATTTTTCTTCCCTTCTATATTTATTTATTTTCCCCTCTATCTCTTTCCCTCACCCTATCTCTCTCTCTTACTCTCTTTTTCTATGTACCTATTTGTCTCCCCCTCACTCCCCCCTCTCTCTCCACCTCTCCCTCTTTATCTCTCTAAATCTCTCTATGTATGACTTCATATCTCTACTTTTATATCCCTTCATCTTCCCCCTCTCTCAGTATCTTTATCCTTATCTCTCCCCCTTTCTATCTCTATTTACTGGACACTCCCTCTTCTTGTCTCCTTCCATATCCCACTCTCTCTCCCTCTCTATATAGTAATCCTTATCTCTTTCTTTATTTCCATATCCATATATCTCTATCTCCTTACCTCTTCCTACATCTCTCTCTTCCCCTATCTTTCTCAATCTCTCTCTCTTTCTCTCTCTCTCTCTCTCTATATATATATATATGTATATATCTTTCCCTCTCTATCTCTATCTCTATATATATCTCTTATCACACACACAACCAAAATTTCTCCCTTCCAATATCTACCTCTATCTATCCCCCTCTCTATCTTACAATCTCTCCCTCTTTCTATCCTTGTCTCTTCCTCTCTCTCCCTCTCTCCCTATCACTCCCTCTTTCTCTATCTCTCTCCTTCTCTCTCCTCTCTTTATTTCTCTCCACATCTCTTCCTCACTCCCTCCCTATCCCCCTACATATCTCTTTATATCTATCTCTCTCCCATTTCTCTCCCTCTCTTCATCTCCCCCTATTTCTCTCTCCCTCTCTTTGTCTCCCCTATTTCTCTCTCCCTCTCTTTGTTTCCCCTATTTCTCTCTCCATCTCTTTGTTATTATTTTTCTACCTCTACTTCTCTCTATTTTTATATCTCTCTATCACTATCCCTCTCCACCTCTCTCTATATCTCCTTATATCTCTTTATCACTCTATCTCACCATCTATATGTCTCTATATCTCTCTCTTTATCTCCCTATATCTCTCTACCTCTTCCTCTCTCTACTTCTTTATATATCACTTCCTATTTTTATTTTTATCTTTCTATCTCACCATCTCTCTCCATATCTATATATGTGTATCTTCCATCTCTATCTATCCCTCTATCCTCTCTCTCTTTATCTCTCCCTCTCCTTCTCTCCATACCTTTGTCCTCCATATCCATATCCATCTCCATCTCTATCTCTATATTTCTCTATATATCTATCTCCTTACCCCCTCTCTCTTGAACACTCTTCCCATCTCTATTTCTCCATGTTCTTATCCTATATATCCCTCTCTCTCCCTACTACAAACATAACATAACTCTCTTGGTAAAGAAGCCAAATTTTCCTCCCGATTCAAAGGTTTTGTTTCGAACATGTCTAGATCCTTGTAAGTGGATGCATACTTGATTTAAAGTTATCACTTCTTCATTAAGATATTTTTTGTATGAACAAAATAATTTGATAAATGTCCTACCAAGTGACCTCAAATTTTGTACAAATGTATGCAAAAAATAGATCAATTTTTGGGTAAGTGCACCAAGATGGTGCACAAAAGGGGGTCAAAAGTGGCCACTTTTTTTTTGAAATCAGCTAAACTTGAACTTGGAGGAGTAATTTGAGATTCATGCACTCAAAATTTGAAGATACCAAAAGAATAATAATTGTAGTACTCTGAATCTAGTTTCTAAACTACTTAAATTTTTCAAAAAAATGGATAAGTTGAAAGGATCAAATATTTCATGCACAGAAAAGTGTTCCTTCTTTTATAAAAAAATAACATAGTGTATAGTGTGCACCCTTCACTTTTTTTAGTTGTTTTTAGTATTTTCAAAAACCAAATGGTATAAATATAGTTAAGAGTGAGTAATATTACCTCTCTCTCCTTCACTCCCTACCTCTCCCTTCCCTTTCCTTCCCTCTCTATTTCTCTATATCTCCCCTCTCCCTCTCTCTACCTACCTCTCCATCCATCACTCCCTACCTCTCTCTCTATTTCTCTCTCTCAGATCTCACCCCTCTCTCTCTCTCTACCTCCCTACCTCTCCCTCCATCTCTCCTTCCCTCTCTAATTCTCTTTATCTCCCCTCTCCCTCTCTCGGCTTATCTCTCCCTCTATCACTCCCTACCTCTCTCTCTACACCTTTCTATCTCACCTCTCTCCCTCCCTCCTTCCCTCTCTCTCTACCTCTCCTTCCCTCTCATATTCTCTCCATATCCCCTCTCCCTCTCTCTAAATACCTCTCTACTTCTCTCTATCTCACCTATCCCTCTTTACCTCTCCCTCCTTTGTCTCTCTCTAACTCTCATTCTATTTATCTCACCTATCCCTCTCTACCTCTGCCTCCCTCCCTCCTCCCTATATCTCTTTCAAATTCTCTCCTTCCCTCTCTATTTCTCTCTATCTCACCTCTCTCTCTATCTCTCTCCTCTCTCCACTTCCCTCCATCTCATCTGTCCCTCCTCTCTCTACTTCTCTCTCCTTCCCTTCATCTCTATATCCCTTCCTCTCTCCCTCCCTCCCTCCTTCCCTCTCTACTTCTATGTATCTCTCATATCCCTCTCTCTCCATCTCTACTTATCTCTATATCCACTCTTCATCCCTCCATCCATTTCTCTCTCTTCATGTAGGAAGAGGTAGTGAGCAAGAGATATGGGGAGAGGGAGAGGGGAGATAGAGAGTAGATAGGGAATGATGGAGGGAGGTAGGGAGAGAGAGAGAGATAGAGATAGGGAGAGGAGTGATATAGAGAATTAGAGAGAGGTTAGATAGAGATAAGTAGAGAGGAAAGGGTAGATAGAGAGAGGGGAGAGAGAGGGGAGAAGGAGGTAGGGAGAGGTAGGGAGGGAGAGAGAGAGGTGAGAAAGAAAATAGTAGAGAGGGAAGGATAAAGAGAGAGAGGGGGTAGGAGGGAGGGAGAGAGAGGTGAGATAAATGGAAATAGAGAGGGAAGGAGAGACTGAGAAAGAAAGGTGAGATAGATAAAAGTGGAGAGGGAGAGAGATATGGGGGAGGAGGAAGGGAGAGATATTGAGAGAGAGGGGGAGGGAGGGAGAGAGATATAAAGAAGTAGAGAGGGGAGGAGAGAGCAAGAGGGAGAGGAGGATAAAGGGGGAGGGAGGGAGAGAGGTAGATAGGGATAGGTGAGATAGAGGTATATAGGGAGAGAGCTAGAGAGAGTAAGGGGGAGGTAGAGAGGGATAGGTGAGATAGAGAGGGAAGGAGGGAGGGAGAGTTATAGAGGGATATATGAGATAGAGAAAATTAGAGAGGGAAGGTGGGGGAGAGAGAGAGAGAGAGAGAGGTGATATAGATAGAAGTAGAGAGGGAAGTAGGAAGGTTGGGATATTAAGAGAGATATGGAGAGAGATGGAAGGAGGAAGGTCAGGACATTGAGAGAGAGATGGAGAGAGAGGGAAGGAGGGAAGGAGAGGTAGAGAGGGACAAAGAGATAGAGAGAAGTAGATAGGGAAGGAGAGAGAGAGAGGTGGGAGGAGGGAGGGAGGGAGAGAGAGGTGAGATAGATAGAAGTAGAGAGAGAGGGGGAGGAGGGAGAGAGAGAGAGGTGAGATAGATAGAAGTAGAGAGAGATAGAGTATAGGGAAGGGGAGAGTGAGAGAGAGAGGTAGTTACTAAGCTCAAGGGAGATAGAGAATTAGATAAAAGGATGGAGATAGTGAGAAAGAGAGGTCGAGCGCATAAGGGATAAAAAATAAGTGAGTGTGTGTGAGAGAGAGAGAAGAGAGATAGAGAGAGAGAGGGAGAGAGAGAGATGATATAACTTGTTGATGTCTGAAATTTGGCCTCTTGATTACTAAAATTTGATTGTCTGAAAAATGATAAGATCTTCCAAAAACTAGAATTTGCATTATAATGCATAGAGATCCAAAACCACTCTCAAACATCTTAAAACTATATACATGAAATATAACTAAAACTATAAGAATGTAAATGTCCATATATAAATGCCAACTTATACTATTTATTTCATGTATATACTTTCACCAAAAGAGAAGGAGAAAAAGAAATATTTTTTCCAAAGAAAAACATAATGTGAGTGCATTATAACATGTGTGTATTATAACATGCTCATGTTATGGATTGGTAATGACCAAGCCTAGGATTGGTAACTACCAACCCATAATGTGAGCACATTTCATTATAATGTGCCTGTGTTTTCTCTTTTTTGGGACAAAAAAGTGGAGTGGCCACTTTTTTGTCCCCCATCTTGATGCACATGCCCATAGACCCATTAGAATAAATAATGAGTTAAAAAATATCTCTTCAGCCCCATTCAAATTTATCACAAGGTATAGAATGCCACATTTATTAATGCCAACATATATGATAATTATCCGATTTTTTATGCTAATATAGAGGGTTGTATGTACACACACACATTTAACTCAACTAACCTTAATTCCCATATTATTTTTAATTTATCAAATAAAAGTCAAATTTCATTTCACCCAATTTCATACCAACACTTACTAAAATTTGTATAATCAAATCCACATATAGAATTATCCATAATAATGTAATTGACATAAATTAAATCTAGTTTCATATGAGTACAAGATAGTGGTAGCCAAAATATCTTCACAATACAATAATTATGCAAAGACCTCATATGGCTACAAGTGATGCCCTACTATAATAAGATTCAATAATATTAAATATCATAATAATATTATAGTCCAACATCCTTTTTAATTGGAACTTAACATGGGGTGGGGGACCTAGCTCAATTGGATAAAGAATCATGTTGTAGGCAAAAGGTCGCGAGGTCTAGTTCTCCCCCAAACTTGTGGTACCAGAGGGCATTTTGTACCAGCGTCATCGGTCACATGAAAAAAGTTTACCGAGTGCACTACAGTCTATAGGGGGCTATCTGATTCCTCCAGTCTAAAAAAAAAATGGAGCTTAACATACCAAGATACCAAACCATATCATCTAATTTATTTCATAAAAAATACCAAATACATGGGACTAGTTTTTAAAATTACATTCACTAATATTATACTTATGAAATATAACTCCATATCATATATCCTTGTCCTTTAACTATTGCTAGTAATCTTGGTATGTCAAATCATTGTATTCCTTAGAACTATCTTCTTCAAGATGAATACACCATATAAAGTATAGTGCATTATTTAGCTATAAGGAAGCATTATTATCTAGTAGTTCAAGCCATAATGGAAACATAAGCAATAAGTTGCATTATACTAATCATAAAAAAATCAAATCTAAAATTTTCATCCAAATACAAAGCTATGTTATATTTTATCCTTCTAGTTCAACAAGATTGAACAACACTCTTAGGAATAATGCTACATGGTTTGGTACCCTACAACTCTCAGTAAGCATACCTTTGGTGTACTTGAAGATATCATTTACACCATGTCACTATACATTCACAACCCATTCATAGAGAATATATTAAGGATAGTGGGTAGATGGTGTTATGAAATGCTAATATTATTTCAACAAGTATAAATCTCAAACTAATTTATAGTATTCATATAAAAAATATTTTATAACTAAAAAAACATAGTTGTGAAACACAATAAACCTCATCTTAAAAATGAACCACCTAGTAGGTTCAATTATGAAATACCTCTACTTATATAGAATAATCATTATAAAAGGGATGAAAGATAAGTGTGATATAGGCCAAAATCAACAACACTATAAAAACTTTAACCTTTAACCATAACTTAGACACAACCACATGAAGTGTTTCTACAAATATACTATATGGCACCCAAGGTTAGACAAGACATATGTTAACTAATCAACACTTGTTTGACTATAATAAAATGTAATGGTGTCACACAATTCACCATCATAATGAAATGTATTATAATGTGGTATCATATAGTGGTTTTTCTTAATCATCATAAGAATATTTTTTGATTTAATATAAAATTCATTCAAAGATATTACCATACTTGAAACTAATAATGAGGAAAACCTTCAAGGTTATATTTTTGTAGTCACTGACCCTAGAACAATATGTTGAGCCAACTATCACCATAATAAAAAATAGAATAAACTTATTCTAACACCTCAAGCAACCAAATTTTCCTAGGTATACATAATGCAAAACAAGAAAGAATGCACAAAGCATGTGAACGATGTGACAAAATGCAACCAATGTCATGTCAAAAATAGTTATTTCAAAATATAAATTCTATCACCACTATTTCCCATAGAGGAGAAATAAAATTTCTTAAGAAAAAATTCTAAAAGCTAGTAATGCCATTGACCAATTGTAGAAAGAGTTTTATAAAAATTAGGTGTGCATGAATAATAGTAAAATAACAATCTCTAGCACTTGTAAATTGATATTCAAACATAGAAAAATGCTGGTCCAAATATATTTCCAAATACCTCACCCAAACCATGTCATTTAAAATCCCCATTCCAAGTAAATGTACCACCCAAATTGCAAGAAGATATGCCATCCAATTTAGCACTTGTACATTGACACTTTAGTATGCAATAAGTGGTGCCTAAGGGAGCATAGATATGGTGCCTCAATTTATTGTAAATGGTGTGGAATTTTGTAGTAAACAATAACACCAAATTTTATATAAAATGAAGCCCAAATAATATTTATTTGCAACATAACCAAAATACTATGACATGTGGAGGAAAAGTTCAATGATGTGTCTAATATAAAAAATCCTACAAAAAATATGTGACAAGTATTTGAAAAAATTCTTGGTGAATATCACAAGAATCAACATATACAACTCTATGGTGTAAAAAATCCATTTAGACTAGCAATGTTTACACAACACACGGAGTCACATGAGATTTGAGCATATTAAAAGTAATTTATTCTTATTAAATTTCCCATATCCCCAACCATGCCAAGCAATATTTATCCACAAGTCAAGGTAATTGTTGTCACATGAAATAACAACCTATTGAACATATCCTCAACATTACAATGACACATTGGAAATGAACTCAAGGTGTGGGACCTTGCAAAATGAGGTCAAGTATTTAGAGAAGGTCGACTTCCTTTTCTAACCTAAGTGTAGATGTGTTGGTCCAACCTAACACATAGAATCCTACCACTAACAGTACTCTAACAACTCACAAAGGAAAAGGGAGAGAAGGATTGCATAAAATGAGAAATGGGAGGTGATACACCTAGAATAGAAATATTTCTTCTTGCTCAAAAGAGTATAATACATCAATTAAAATAGCCAAATGACTTACACATTTATTTACTTTATCAAATTTACGTAGTAACGTGAAGATTAGGGTTCACAAGAGTTGAAAGGAAAGAAGAATTCACATAACAAAAAATACAAACCTATTTTTAACAGATCACAAATACATGAAAGATAATAAAACAATATTTAGACATGAAGGAAAAGAAGATTCACATAACATGTCTAAGGAGAGAAGAGGTAAAATGAAAAAATTTCACTAATATAGAGGCCTGAAAGAAAATTTACAATTATAGAATACAAAAGTGCATGTCTGCCAAAGAAAATTTAGGGAAAATCCAATATTGAGTTTGATACTTGACTTTATAGTTTAGACATAACTTAGATGATCATGCATCAAATCCTAACTCAATTAGGGTTAATAAAAAGTAGAAAATCTAATCTCCACCATGAATTTAATAAGGTGCCAAGCACTAAATAAAAAATATTCCCTTACGAATTTTGGCCAAGGGAAAGGAATTTCCCCAAATCACACATCAGAGGACATCTATAGGGAACCATTACCTAATTTTGTTGCTAACTTATCTTGGGAATATGGAAAAATCAATGAGGGCAACAAGTGTAGCTAAAATTATCCTTGATAGAGTATTGTGATGCATTCACAAAATCTCTTTATCACCTTGAGCTTGAGAAATTATTGATGAAGATGGCATGAAACATTTAATTCCTCTCTTGGACTCTACAAGTAGACGTTGTTTCACTTTGATTATGAACCATTGATTTTTCAAAATAGGACAAGATCAATGATTTGAACTACCTTGATCAAGTTTGAATATTGAAAAGAATTGGAATGATTTGAAAATTATTTTCCAATAGGAATGTACCAAGTCATATTCACTTTGCACGTCACCTAAGTGGGCTTGCTGAAAAGAGTGTCCTTGAAAAGGTGAGTGATTTAGCTATGAGTCCACATAGAAAACTTCTACAGTTCCATGACTTGAAATGGGACCCATCTTGAAGATCCTATAGACTCATAGAATCCATTTAAATCATTGAATGTGTCACCTTTTTTCTATTCCATAGCCCTATTTTGTCTTTGGTGATATTTTTCCAACAGTCATGTGGAAACCAATGAGAAGAGGATAGATGTCACCATTTATGTGGTTTCGAGGATTCATTTATCTTCAATAAAATATAGCCCATGGACTCGTAGAAACATACCAAAAGATACCACATAGAAGAGGCGGGAACATAAATTGGATTCAAAATTTTGGACAAAAAGTCAAAAATCTTAAAAAGGTCTAAAATATCGATAAGGAAGGATTCAAGTTCAAGAAATCAAAACAAATTTTGAATTTCATACAAAATTCCAAAAGTCCTATCGGGTCTCAAAAGTTTGATGAAGAAAGAAGGAAGGGGGTTGAGAATGGAAAGTGGATACAAACATTTGGACTAAAGGTGCAAATTTTTTATCATGTCTCGAAAGTTTGACGAGACTGAAGAAGAAAAGGAAAAGTGGGAACTCGAGAGGGAAAAAACTTTTGGACTTGACCCAAAAGTCTATTCAAGACCTAAAGTTCTGAAGGACAAGATTGAAGAAAGGAAAGAGGAAAGAAGGAAGTTGGGGACCTAGAATGGACTTGGACCTTGGTCTGATCAAGAACCGAAGTTTTGAAAGGATCGAAAGAGATAAAGAAGAAAGGGAAATCAAAGATTGGGAACGGATTTGGACCTGAGTCCAAATGTTTGTTAAGAGCTAGAATCCCTAAAAGGACTCTGAGAAGAAAAACAAGATGAAGAGGATAACCATATTTTGGAAACTTTTGCAAAATGGTTTTTTGAGTGCAGATTGACAAAGGGGTAATACAACTAACAGAGGCACTTGAGCATGATAAAACATTAGGATATCTCAAATTGGTTATAATTGATGGGAATCACAAGGGGGGTACAAAGTGACAATGATAATCAAAACACACTTCAAACAGCCATAAATATCTAATAATAAACATAATGGCATAACTTAAAATAAATATGAAATATTTACTCACTTAGAAATGGAAACTGTAAACCCCAAAATAATCTCTAATTGTGTAGGCCTCAAACTTGTCCCCTAGATCAAGCACTTCATCCTATTGATACCATGAAAAAACTTCAAGAAAATAGTGGACATTGGGGAGAAATATAGTAGTAGAAATGTTAACTCCATAGCTTGAGAATAGTTGAAGTCATTCTTATGTCTCAGTTGAATGATTTAAATTTCATGACATCCAAAAAAGTCTTTTGCATTATGTATCCCTCTCTAAAATAGAGAAAACCTCAATTTTTAGAGCTAAATAAAGATCATCAAAATTATAAATCATAAAGTTTAGTGTTGAATATCCCTATCTAATCGATATTTAATTTCTTAAAATAGAAAATACAATTATGTATTTATTAATTTCATATCTCATTATTTAATATAATTTGAGTTATACTTAATCTAGATTAACTTATAAATAAACGTAATAACACAAAAATTAATAGAAATGTAAAAAAAAATAAAAATTATAAAGGTGGGGAGTAACATAAAATATAAGGTGTTGCAAGTATGGATGTGTTTTCATTAATATTTTCATTGATGTCAAAACAATTCAGTTTGATTGCAGATGGTACTTGTATATTTTAGATACTTTAGAAGTGCTTAGAGTACATGGAGCTATATTTATGAAGTTGTAGTTGTGTTTTTGTCAAGTGCTTTTGAGAAAATTTAAGAAATAATGAAGGCAATGTTGAGTGTGTGTTCTGAGTGTTCTCTTGTATTGTGCTATGCATTTATCCTATGTTGATCCTGTGCCTATGAGGATCTATGGTATTATTCATGAGCTTCAATGGATGATATATCCTAAGTTTTATCTTTTGGATCAATGGAGAATGAAAGATGTGTTCACCGGTGTGTGAACTAGTTTGACATAACTATTTGTTTTTCGGCTGGGAGAATTTTTTTGGCTTCATAGTCTTCTAGTGTTTTGTTTTAGATCTTTCAGATCTAGGAGATGATTCATACTAATGTTTTCTATGTTTTGAAAAATGTGATTGTGATTGGGTGCTCCAGAAGACTTGCTCCAGAGCTCCTATGTGTTGCTGGTTGGTTCGATTGGACTGTTGAAGAATATTTTTTGCATCAAGATTGTTGAAGTTGCTATAGATGTACCTGAAGGTTTCTTAGAGATGATAAAATTTCTAGTGAGCGTATTGAGTGATCCACATGTGATCATCTTGCTAGAGATGCATGTAATTCAAATATCATTGGTGTTTTCATTTGGTTTGGTTGTCTTGGTGTCTACACATTACATAAATATTTTGCATCGAATTAAGGAAGCATGTGATTGATCCAAGATGTTGTTTGGGTTCTAATTAAATGTGTAATTGTTCCTCTCTCATCCTTATCCACTGCGGGAATGTTGAGTAGCCAACCTTGGATAATTCTTCTAGGGTTGAAGATGGTATAAAATTAAGTCAAGATGTTGTGATTGAAGGAAAATCAAGTGAAGTGTGTGAACAAGTGCGAAAAGAAGAGTGTGTAAGATCGAATCAAGGCAATAGTACTTTGATGTGTTAGATTCCTAAAAGCAATGAGTTGATGGTGTCTGCAATCTTCTGATCAAGCTACGAATGTGTGGAACCTTTTGTGGTGGATCTTTATTTATCTTTTCTTTTTTTGTAGGGAGTGAGCCTCCTTCTTGATAGTGAGTCCTATTGTAGGCAGTGAACCTCTGTATTTGGGCAGTGATCCTTCTGGCAGTGAGCCTTTATATCAGGTATTGTATTATTACTATATTGTGAGCTAATCCTCACCATGGTTTTTCTGTCATTGGGTTTTCCACGTAAATCTGGTGTCTAGTGTTTTCTTTATGTTATTTGCATTTCATTTTTACACTTTATGAAAGGCTGAGTTAAAGTGGAATTGATTAAGGTTAGAAGTAAAGAAATTTAATACAACTGATTCACCCCCCCTCTTAGTTGTCTTGTGCATTTCAACAATTAGTATCAGAGCTCTAGTTCCTCGGTGAAAATCTTAATTGCTTGAGGTAGATCAAATGGCGCACAAGTTGCAAATCCCTATTTTTCATGGAGCTGATTACAGTGACTAGAAAGAACAAATGAGAAGTTATTTGGTTTCTCTTGATTTCAAGACTTGGAAAGTTGTGGAGACAAAGTATGTTTCACCATTCGATGGTCCTTCCTCTATAGATGAGATTTCAGCTTATGAGGAGAATGAAAAGGCAAGGTATGCTATCTTCAGTGCTCTATCTAAAACTGAAAGGACAAAAGTTATTTCTTTAGGCACTACTTATGAAGTGTAGGAAAAATTGAAAGATATTTATGAAGGAAATGATAGAGTAAAATTGTCAAGGAAGCTAACAGCTAAGAAAAAAATTGAGAACTTAAGAATGGAAGAGGTTGAATATATTGCAAGCTATTATCAGAGAGTTGAACTTGTAGAAAATGAGATCAAGAATCAAGGTGGTACCATGTCAGATGAAGATATAATTGAGAAGATCTTGATGACCCTACCGAAGAATTACAGTGAAAAAGTCTCTATTATTGAAGAGTCATATGATCCAAAGGTATTTACTAAGGAGAACCTATTTGGTATCTTGACTGCATTTGAGATGAGAAAATTTGCAAGAGATAAGGAGAAAATTGAAACAACCTTTAAAGCAATGAAGATAGGAGATGACTTGGATGGTGATGGTTCAGAAGAGTTGGAAGCAAACTTCACAAGGAAATTGAAGAAAGGTACTAGTAAATACAAAGGTATGTTTCCCTTTAAGTGTTTCAATTGTGGAAATATTGGTCATTATGACTCAAGATGTCCTAATAGAACTACAAACAAGAAAAATAGAAATAATAATAATAATCATAGAGATAAGGACATGAAGTTCAAGAAATTGTATTATGTCAAAGAAGATGCAAGAATTTCTAATGATGAGTCTAATTTTGAGGAGGATAAAGATGAATGTTTATTTCTAGCCTTGGAAAGTAAAGTTGTATATGCTAACCATGGAAGAAGTGCAAAGGAATCTAGTCCAGAGAGAAAGAAGGATGAGATGGAAGGTACTCTAGTAACTGCTTTTCATGCTAGACATGATGAAGACTTTTGGGTAATTGACGGTGGTTGTTCAAATCATATGACTGGAGATAAGGGTCAGTTCACTAAACTTGAAAAGTATGATAGAGGAATAGTTATGTTTGGAGATGATTATGGTGCTAAGATTGTTGGAAAAGGAACAATTAGTTTTGATGGAAAATATAGTATTAATGATGTCTATTATGTTAAGGGTTTAAGAATAATCTTTTAAGTGTTGGACAAATGTGTAGAAAAGGATTTAAGCTTGTGTTTCAGGATAACACATGTGAGATTAGAAAAGGATCCATAACTATGGTAACAGTAGGAAGAAGAACGTGTGGAAACATCTATCAGCTCAAGAGTGGTGATGGTCAGTGTTTTGTTTCACAGATTAATGAAAGCTGGTTGTGGCACCAGAGGATGGGACATGTAAATATTGACAATCTAATCAGGATCAGTTCTAAGGAAGTTGTCAAAGATTTTCCTAGAATCACAAAGCCTTCAAATTCAATTTATAGAAGTTTTCAGTTGGGAAAACAGACAAGAAGCAATTTTAAAGGAAAGGAACAATCATCTACCAAAATGCTGGAATTGATTCATATAGACCTTTGTAGTCCAACAAGAATAGGAACCCTTAATGGTGATAGGTATTTTATGCTCTTGATTGATGATTACTCTAGGATGACATGGGTTACTTTTCTTAGAGAGAAAGCTCAGGCTCTTGATAGGTTCAAGGTATTCAAGGAAAAAGTAGAAAATGAGGTAAACCTAAGAATCAAATGTTTAAGGTCTGATAGAGGTAGAGAATTCACTTCTTGTGAGTTTAATGCATTTTGTGAATAACATGACATAAAGAGACATTGTTCTACCCCTAGAACCCCTAAACATAATGGAGTTGTGGAAAGGAAGAACCAGACTGTTCAAGAGGTTGCCATAACTATGATGAAAGAAGGAAATGTCCCTAATGTGTACTAGAGAGAAGCAATCCACATTATTGTTTACATTCTTAATAGAGTTCAGATCCGAGGTACCATCACTAAGACTCCTTATGAGTTATGGACTGGTAAGACTCATACTGTTAAATAATTTAAAGTGTTTGTAAGTAGATGTTACATTAAAAGAGATGATGAGAATCTTGGAAAGTTTGATGCTAGATGTGATGAAGGAATCTTTCTTGGATATTCAAATAACAACAAGGCATATAGATGCTTTAATAAAAGGCTGAGGAAAATCATTGAAAGTGCCAATGTAAAAGTTGATGAAGCTATGTATAGACCAATAGAAATAAGTGAAGTTAAACCAGATGATCCTATCTGTGGGAAAGTGCAAGAAGAAGAAAAGGAAGAGAAAGAACAAAGTGATGAAGAGGAGATTCTGGAACCTGCACCTAAGAATCCTAAATATGTATAGAGAAATCATTTGGAGGAACAAATAATTGGAGACATAAGTGAAGGTGTAAAGACAAGAAGGAAAGTGGTTGAGGTAAAATTGTGTTTACTTTCTAAGATAGAACCTAATAATGTGAGTGAAGCATGTAATGATGAACGTTGGGTTAGAGAAATGAAAGAGGAACTACAGTAGATAGAGAAGAATGAGACATGGGAACTAGTCCCTAGACCTGTAAACAAGAATGTAATTGGTTCAAAATGGGTATTCAAGAATAAGTTGAATGAAGATGGTGAACTAGTAAGGAACAAAGAAAGACTTGTATGCAAAGGTTATTCATAGGTTGAAGGAATAGATTTTGAAGAGACATTTGCACCAGTTGCAAGAATGGAGTCCATTCGGATGTTCTTGGCATTTTCAGCCCATAAAGACTTTAAAGTGTACTAGATGGATGTCAAGTTTGCATTCAGAATGGAGAATTCGAAGAAGAAGTATATATGGAGCAACTAGAAGGATTTTAGTTGTCATACAAACCAAACATGGTCTGCAAGTTTAAAAAGACACTATATGGACTTAAATAGTCTCCCAGAGCCTGGTATGCAAGGTTGGATAGATACTTGACACAACAAGGATTTAACAAAGAATCTGCATACAACAATATTTACTTCAAAGTTGAGAAAAATAAATGTTGATAGTTGTGGTATATGCTGATAACATTATCTTTGGTGGAAATGAAGGTATGTGTAAGAAATTTGCAAAGGAAATGCAAAAAGAATTTGAAATTTCTATGATTGTTGAGTTTAATTTCTTCCTTGGACTTCAAGTAAATCAAACTGATAAAGGGATATTCATTTCACAATCTAAGTATGTTAAGGAATTGTTGAAGATGTTTGGAATGGATGACTCCATAATGGTTTGTATCCCTATGGTAACTGGATGTAAGCTAAGTAAGGATGGTGAATCTTCTAAAGTTGATCAGAGCATGTATAGATCTATGTGGACTGTTGTATCTTACTACTACTAGATCGGATATCATGCATGCAGTATGTTTAGTGGCAAGATTTTAAGCAGAACCTAAGGAAGCACATGTTACAGCTGTGAAGAGGATATTCAGATATCTTAAGGGAACTTCAGATTATGGGATATGGTATCTGAAAGATAATGATTTCACATTGAATGCCTGCATTGATGTAGATTGGGTGGTTGTGTAGATGACCGGAAGAGTACAAGTGGTGGTGCATTCTTCCTTGGAGGAAGATTGGTCTCATGGTTGAGTAAGAAACATGATTTAGTTTCTTTATCCAGTACAGAAGTTGAGTATATTGCAGCAACATCCTGCTATGCATAGGTACTTTGGATGAAGAAAACCTTGAAGGACATAGGTGTGATGTGTGATGAACCTATCTCTATCTTTTGTGACAATACAAGTGCTATAAACATTTCAAAAAATATGATGATGCATTCTAGGAAAAAACACATATCTATTAGGTATCACTTCTTGAGGGAGAAGGTGTTGTAGAATGAAGTTAGACTTGAGTATGTACCTACCAAGGAACAAATTGCTGGCATATTCACTAAGGCCCTTTCGAAGGATAATTTTGAGTATCTAAGGGGGAAGTTAGGGGTTACTACCCCTCCTTCCTCGAACTAAGTGCCCATGGAGGTGAATCAGTCCAGTGGATTCATAGATTCTCTTGATCTAGACTAATGATTGTGGTCTACTCGTCAGGGGGAGTAGAGAGGTGCATTGTTGCAGTATGTGATGTGGGTGCACTCCTAAGGGGGAGTGATCAGAGCTTTATATGGAAAGATTTTTCATGCAAACATTTCATTTGCCATTGATGTCAAAGGGGGAGAGAAAGTCATGTGAAAAAGCTGAAACAGAGAGAGAGTCTTGTAAGGAGAAGAGAGAAGAAGGAAGTAGGAGATTATGTATGCTATCTTTGATGGTTTTTCACATCATGTGTTGTCATCAATGACAAAGGGGGATATTGTTACAAGTATGGATGTGTTTTCATTAATATTGGCATTGATGTCAACATAATTTAGTTTGATTACAAATGGTACTTGTATAGTTGAGATACTCTAGAAGTTCTTAGAGTACATGGAGCTATATTTATGATTTTATGTTTTTTCCAAATACTTTTGAGAAAATGTAAGAAATAATGAAGGTAGTGTTGAGTGTGTGTTCTGAGTGTGCTCTGGTATTGTGCTATGCATTTCTTTTGTGTTGATCCTATGCCTGTGTGGATCTATGGTATTATTTGTGAGCTTCAATAGATAATATATCCTAAGTTTTAGCTTTTGGATTGATGGAGAATAAAAGATGTGTCACCAGTGTGTGAACTAGTTTGACAGAACTATTTGTTTGTGGGTTGGGAGAAATGTTTTGGCTCCACATTCTTCTGGTGTTTTGTTTTAGATCTTGCGGATCTGGGAGATTATTCATATTGATGTTTTCTATGTTTTGAAAAACGTGATTGTGATGGGAACTCTAGAAGACTTGCTCCAAAGCTCCTATGTGTTGTTGGTTGGTCTGGTTGGACTGTTGAAGAATATTATGTGCATGAAGATTGTTGCAGTTGTTGCGGATGTACCTGAAGGTTTATTAGAGATGGTAAAATGTCTGGTGAAGTGTATTGAGTGATCCATGTGTGATCATCTTGCTAGAGATGCATGTACTTCAAAAATAATTGGTGTTTTCATTAGGTTTGGCCGACTTGGTGTCTACATGTTACTTAAAGATTTTGCATCAAATTAAGAAAGCGTGTGATTGACCCAAGTTGTTTGGGTCCTAAGTAAATGAGTAATTGGACCTCTCTCATTCTTATCCACCACGAGAATGTTGAGTATCCGACCTAATTTGAATTTGTAAATTGAAGGATGTTTAGTCAACCTTGGAGAATGCTTCTAGGGTTGAAGATGGTATAAAATCAAGTCAAGATGTTGTGAATTGAAGGACAAGCAAGTGAAGTGTGTGAACAAGTGCGAAAAATAGAGTGTGTAAGAGCGAATCAAGGAAAAAGTAATTTGATGTGTTAGATTCCTAAAAGCAGTGAGTTGATGGTGTCCGCAATTTTCTGATCAAGCTATGAATGTGTGGAACCTTTTGTGGTGGATCTTAATTTTTCTTTTCTTTTTCTATAGGTAGTGAGCCTCCTTCTGGATAGTGAGTCCTGTTGTAGGTAGTGAGCCTTTTTATCTGGGCAGTGAGTCTTTTGACAGTGAGCCTTTGTATTTAGTATTGCATTATTAGTAAGACCCTACTTCGTATGTACTTAATACAACCACAAATTGTTATATTTTTTTCTTGAATTGATGATTAAATGTATTGTGGATAATAAATAAGACGATCTTTTGACAATATTCTTGCATATCATTTTGACATTATGTTTTATTTTCATTACCATGGAAGTGGATTGCACTCGTATACCATGGAATGCAAATTAGATTCTAAATGGATTATTATATAGTTAAATCTTAGAATGTTCAACTAACAGATTAATGTGATACAAAATTGATACTTACGGTCACGTTGGTAATGTGCAAGAAGGCAATGATGTTAGCATGAGAAAGGAGAATCATCAAGAGTGAATCAAAAGACTACTTCACGAGGATATAAATTTGACCCCATTAAGGGCCTAGAAACAAGTGGAGTTAATGTATTGGAGCACTAAGGGTGTGAAGGCATTTAGTTGGGATTCATGTGAGGTGTAAGTGGGGATTAGGTCTTGGAAACCCCTAGCTAAGTTTGAAACTCAGATGGAACCTTGAGTGGGATTTTAATGAGAGTTGTTGGTCAAATGTTTGGGTTAGGGTGCAAAAATAAACCCCCTAGGGTCTATACCATAGTGGTAGGGGTCAAGTAGGCATACAATAGTGCTCCAAAGACATGATTTGACCCCTGAAAAGTCCTCATAATGATGAGTGGCCAATTTTGAGGAGAGGATAGGGTGGAAAGATGGGGCAACGTCTACCCAGCCCCAGGAATGCACCGGGGCATGGATGTCAGACAATGCCTCCACATACATGCTGCCAGTGTCGTGCCTTCCTACCGATACCTACAGTTCCGTGCCTCTCCATTGCTGTCACATCATCATCAAACTTTGATTTTTTCCAGCTGTGGATTTTATGCAGTAATTTTGAGAATGTGGACTTAATAATCTTTTCTTTTTTATATCTTTCTTAAATAAGAGAATGTGGAATTTTTTATTTTTTTTAATATATATATACATTTAATATAATCTATTTATTTTAATTATTTTAAAAGTGATAATTTATGTATATGATTTTTTTTTTTTAATTTGTTAAATAATAGTTTCTTAATTATTAATTTTAAAAATAATTTTAAATATTTTAAATTATTTTTAAAATTAATAATTAAACTGTTATTTAACAAATTTAAAAAAAAAAATCATATACATAAATTATCACTTTTAAAATAATTAAAATAAATAGATTATATTAAATGTATATATATATTAAAAAAATTAAAAAATTCCACATTCTCTTATTTAAGAAAGATATAAAAAAGAAAAGATTATTAAGTTCACATTTTCAAAATTACTGCATTAAATCCACAGCTGGAAAAAATCAAAGTTTGATGATGATGTGACAGCAATGGAGAGGCACGGAACTGTAGGTATCCGTAGGCAGGCACGACACTGGCAGCATATATGTGGAGACATTGTCTGACATCCATGCCCCGGTGCATTCCTGAAGTTGGGTAGACGTTGCCGAAAGATGGAGGGGTTGTCCAAATGCATGTATTTTATTTGATAAGGAAAAGACCCTCATTTATGAAGGAAAGTACACTCCACACATCCCCATCCAAGAGTTGCAAGTTGAAACTTCTATATATTTTGAAGAAGAAGAATGAGTGGGGTGTTACCCACTTCTCCTCTTGGAGAACTTGAGTGGAGATGGTAGAAAGAATGAGAAGAGGAGATGATTCAACCTCTTGGGAAATATAGTGATCAAGATGGATTGACTTGGAATGGAAATATGGATACAAGAGTTCATTCCTTCCATCTAAAAGAATAAGAATAACAACCTTCTTGTTCAATTACCCCATGTTTGTAATAGGAACGCCAGCCCTCCATCCAAGTCCCCTCGCACCTGTAGCAGCTAATTAGACGGAAGGAAATTGAAATAAAAGAGATGGGGTTTGAGGTGTGAGGAGTTATAAGAACAAAGAAATGAAATGGAAGTGGAACCCAAAGAAAGCATTCATTCCAAATCTGAAAAGAAAGAAAAAATAAACTATTCCTATCTCATCATTGATTCAGTTGATCGCAGTTAATACGAAGTTTATCGAGTTGTTTGCAGCGATAAAAAAAACTATAGCCGTAATTTGATACCAAAATAATAATTATATTGTGGTTGTTCTTTGCCAGTCGAGGAGTTTAATGTCCAAAAATAAATGGGAGGCATTTCTATTATGCAGCCATTAATGTAGGATGGCTAGCTAATATCATACCTACATTCTTGCCTTAATTTCCTCTTTGTACATGTGGTTGGAAGTCATGGGCATAGAAAATAATGGGGAAATCAACATTATCAAGAATTGTTGGGAGGGATAAAATTGTTGTATGTTATTACGTTTGTTATTTCTCATGGAGAAAAATAATTATATTGTTAAAATATTATTATGGGAGTTTTCATTATTAATGTCAATATTTTTTTATTTAAATTTTAATGTTAGGAAATATTATTCATTTATATATATGGAAGTTAATGTTATTTTAACATTAATATCAATATTTTTATTTTAATATGATTTTATTGATATAGTAAATAATCATATAGTATTGCACCATTAATAATTTAATATTAATAATAAAAGGAAAATTTAGTATTGTTAACATACAATAATATTAATGATAAATGAAAATGTTATTATTGATTTGATGTTGATATCAATGTTAATAAATAATAATAATAAATGTGATAGTAACATATTGTTATTATTAATAAGAGAAATATTAATGTTAATGTTACTTATGACACTAATATACTTATTTTCATCTATTTTAATGGTTATTTTTCTTTATTTTTATTTTTACTAATAATTATAATATTAATATTTCCATTAATTATTTTCAACTTAATTCTATATATATGTTCATGGTAAGTTTTATAACTAGTTAAAGTGTATAGTAATTGCATATTGACCTTATTGTATTAATTACTTAAGAGGTAAGTTTAAATACTATTGAAAATTACCAATGTAAATAGAATGGGAAATAAATATTATTAGCAGTCATAGGTAAATTTAAATTAAATTATAAATATAATGGGGAATAAATTAAGAGGTAAATACTATTGGAAATTACCATTGAAAATACCATTGGGAATCAATATTATTAAGCAACCAATGAAATAATGGTAATGTATTCCTAATACACTAGAGAAATTAAATAAATTAAATTAAAATAATAAAATAAAATATTTTATCCTAAATAAAGATTATTATTGACCATATGGAATAAATAATTTAATTATAATAGTGGCAATAAAAGAGAGTTGTCAGCCTCAATTAAAATAATAGAAATATTATAAATAACCAGGAATAATATGAACGATAATAATAATAATAATAATTGGTTGAACAATGACAATGCTAATTGCTAGATTAACTTGAATGATTCTCTACATCATTCTTGTTAATGGGGGGTGATGGTTACCCCTTTCAAGAAAATATAGGCAAGGATGGTGAAAGAAAATTTATAGTTTGAATGTTAAACTTGATGAATATAGGAAGCTAGTTGTCAAAATATATGTAAGCCATGATCTTTGGAGTGAATGAGGATGTTAGAGAATTGTATTGAAGTTGTTTTAAAGATCTTAAATTTGAATCACATAAAATTTAAAATAACTATATTAGCATCAACAACTCCATAATTAAACTTAGACCCACTCAAGACATTATGACACTTTAAGGAGATGTGAAGGTTACATTTCCAATTAAACAAAAAAAAATCCTATTGATGGTGACATTATAAATAATACCATCTTGAAAAATCATTGGTAAGGAATTAAATTCCTCGATCTATAGCACCTGTCTATAGAAGTCGATCAACGTGACCTTTAGCTAATTTAACTTGGTGAAGTTCCATGTCCAATATGATGTTAGGCTTTAGGATTTGCTCTGTGCAAGGGGTTTGGTTGTGTATAGGTTGTAAACCTATGTTTTAAAAAAAAAAATTGTTGGATTTTTCTAGTGAAAATTTATGGGCATGACATACTATATTGTGAGCTAATCCTTACCGTGGTTTTTCCCTCATTGGATTTTCCACATAAATCTAGTGTCTCTGGTGTTTGATTTTTGTTATTTGCATTTCATGTTTACACGTTATAAAAGACTAAGTTAAAGTGGAATTGATTAAGGTTAGATGTAAATAAATTTGATACAACCGATTCACCCCCCCTCTCAATATTCTTGTGCATTTCAACATAAGGTACATGATCTATAGTGTATTACACTAATCAACATCAAAGTAAAAAACTCCATTTCTAAAAATACACATAAATCAATATTTTAGGGTATAGGTGAGACAAATACTAAACTAGCATATATATAGAGAGAATATGCTAAGGATATCCTTCAATGTAGGATTTAATGGTGAACTCCTCATCACCCCAAGATCACCTACAAGACAACAATAACTTCCACAAGAGATAACTGGAAAAAATATCATGCTATGATTATGGATGCAAGATTTCTAGATTGAATATGTGATCTACATATGATGAATTTATAATAAAGGAAAGTTGTGAGATAGGATTAGAGAATATATTTACATGTGTCTTAATCTTGTATAATGAGATAAATACCTAAAAAATATTAAATGAATTAGGACATGGTGCAGGGGCACCATGTTAGTTCAATTTTGCAAGTTTGGTCAAGTAAGGTTTTAAGTTAGTTTCTAGGCTGTTGAGTCTTATTTTTGTTCAATAAGGTCATAATACACCTTGAGTAATGTAATTTGAGTCACAAAAGGGTCATTTTGCTAAAGTTGTCAATGTTTTCAAATATTGTCAAAAATACAAAGTGTAAAGTGCAAAAATACAAAATAGGAGAAGCTCAATGGTGATGTAAGTTGAAAAGTTAGTTTGAAGGAATTTTGTTAGTTAATTTTGGTTGTGTAAGGTTTAAATATAGTGTGTGGGTTGAAGTTTGGCTTTCGAGATTGTATTCAAGTTGAATTAATAGGAAAGAACCCTGTTTTCTCAAAAATTACTGGTAAATTGCTATTGCAAGGCATTGTATGGCCCCGTACCATCTATTTTTTGTATGGCCCCGTACAATCTATTTTTGATCCAATTTGCATTGTAGTTGATAGATATATGAAGTAACAAGAGATTTGTTTTGATTTGATTCCAATTTATAGTGTTTGAAGGGTTTTATTTGAAATCTTTTGGAAACGGGTCCGTGTTACCCTATTAGAGGGCTTGAAGTCATTTAAAATGTGTTATACACCCATTCCGCCATTAGATTTCCCTGTAACTTGGTGGAATGGGTGCCTTAGTATATTTGTATATGTTTATGGAGTTTATTTGAGCAAGGAAGGCCGTTTGGGTGAATTTGAATACTGCCCTAGTTGTGTTTCCTTAAGTTTTGACTTGAAAATGATGGCTCCAAGTTGAGATTTGCATAAAATGCATGGGTGAAGGTTGGGTGATGGTTTAGATAGCATGTCTAGTCTATATGGTATGTGTGTGATGCATTGATAAGGTGAGTTATGGCCTGGGGTATTTATTTTAAATAAACCCTCTTCAAACTAGCTTAAATGAGGGTTTGGTGATTAGATGTTTCGGAGCGCAGTTCTCTTGACAAAGAGTGTTGTTTCTAGCCATTTGAAGACTGGTAAAGGTTCTACAATTGATTTTTGGAGTTGAGAGAGTGATTGAGTGGATGATGCTTTGTAAAAGTGGCCTAATTGGCCTAAGAGGGCAACGTAGCAACAGTGAGTTGAGGAATATGTTCCAAAGGAACCATATGAGGCTTTGAAATATGTTTTGGTAAGGCTTATTGGGTATCTAAAATGATAAAAATTTTGTGGGTTGGTGAAGTATTCTGCAAGATATGTCCAAGAAACTAGGTTTGTAGACCTACAAGGGAAATTGTGAAGTTGTGTGAGAAATCACCCTAGTTAGGGTTTTGGTGATTGAAGAATTATTTGAAATTGATCTAATTATGATTGTGGAAGGTTTGCCTCCCTGCTCTACATCAATTGGTATTAGAGCATAGGTAGTAGATCTTTTGAAGAAAAAATTTTGAAGGTTGAGAAGGAAAGTGGTGATTTGAAAAGGCAAGATGCCTCTAAAGAGAAATCCAATGTCGAAAGAAGTTAGAGAATTGAAAGAAAAAATTCTCTATATGGAGAGGCTCTATAAGGAGTCTCAAGAAGAAGCCCTAGGCAGACTAGCAGCTCTGGAGAAGAATCAAATAAGATATGTGGTCAGTGGTGACCAAAGTGACAAGGGGGATGAGGGTGAGAGTGACAACCCTCTAGTAGGAGTCCATGATGATGAGGATTTGGATCTTGAAGAAGTAAGAATGGTCAGGATGCTAAAGTTGTCAAGGGGGATAAATCTCCAAAGGTGAATGTTGAAGTGTCTATGTACGGTGGAAAGATGGACAGTGAGGAAGTTTTGGCTTGGATAGATGCTTTGGACAACTTCTTTGAATTTGAAGTAGAAGATAATAAGAAGGTGAAATTTTCTAAAACCAAATTGAAGGGTCCTTCCCTAACACGGTGGAACTATGTTTAAGAGGAGAGAGTAAAGAAAGGTAAAGCAAAGAGAAGTTCATGGGACAAAATGGTAGCTAAGGTGAAGAGACAATTCCTACCCGTTGATTATGAAATTCAGACATTTAGGAAACTGCAGAGTCTAAAACAAAAGGAGTTGGATGTCATGGTATACATTGAGGAATTCCATAGGTTAAGCATAAGAGTGGGACATGTAGAGAATGAAAGAGAAAAGGTGGCAAGGTGCCTAAATGGCCTAAGGTATAATATTCAAGATGAAATCAGCCTCACTAAACCCAAGCTAGTTGAAGAATGTTTTCAATTGTCTGTCAAGGTAGAGGAAAGGATAAAAGGAAGACAAGAAATACAAGGAAGAGGCAAAGGAAACACTAATAGAGGAAGAGGTACAAGGAAGATCTATGAAGATCAAGAAGATACAAGGAAAAACAAAGATCAAGTTGTTGATCAAAGAGGTGGTTTTAGAGGCTTCAAAGGAAGATTTAGTGGAGATAGAGGTTCAAGCTCATTTTCAGGAAGATGTTACAATTGCAGATTGGCCATGTAGCATGGAAGTGTCCAGAGAAACAAGGTTCTACTTCAAGTGGTGGTGATAAAAGAATACAATTGGTGCAAGAGGAAGATTGTGAGAGTGTTCATTCTTCTAATCAGCTTGTTGCTCCAAAAGTTGGGGAACTCTTGATGGTGAGAAGAACTCTACTTCAAGCATCTAAGGAGAAGGAGATAACTCAAAGAAGAAAATTGTCCAGGACAACTTGCAAATGCAAAGGAAAGGTATGTAAAGTTGTTGTAGAATCTAGAATTACTGATAATGTGGTATCTAATGAAATGGTTGATAAACTAAAATTAGAAAAATTACCTCATGAAACACCCTACAAAGTGTCTTGGTTGAATGATGATCAATCTATTTTGGTGCATGGACAAGCTTTAGTTGAGTTTAACATTGGTGGATATAAGGATAACATTCTTTGTGATGTTTTTCCAATGAATTTTTGTCATTTGTTACTTGGAAGACCATGCCAATTTGATAGACATGCCATTTATGATGGGAAAGAAAATACATATTAGATTGAAAAAGATGGAAATACATTCACATTGACTCCTTTGGTAGAGGAAGATAAAGGATAGCGTAAGGAAGCAAGGGTGATTATGTTTGGAAAGAAAGAGTTTGTGAAAATAGAGGAAGAGAAGAAGATGGAGGTTGCAGTGAATTCAAGGCTTGAAGATGCCGAGATAGTGAGTTTGAAGAGTGATCCAATGATTGGAAAAGAAGATGATGAAATCAGGTCAAGAGAAAGTCGAGGATGAATTGATTGTGGAAAAGCATGATGAGATCATGGTAGGGATAGTGCTTTGTCCTTTGGTTTCTAAAGAGGTTGGAGGAAAGTCATGTGTTGTTAGTGCAGAGGTTAGGAAATGTGATAACATAGTGGTATTTGGGGTAGAGAAATCAAGGACAGTGATAAAGGCAAAAGGTGTAGTGATTCAAGGTTTTTGGAAAAGACAAATGGGCGAGTTTGGGTATGCAAAAAGAGTAAAGGAGAGGGTAGTCAAAGACAAGGTTGATAGAGTTCAGTTTGCAAGTGTCAAAGTAGGTGTAACATCAATTTATGGTAAGGGAAAGATGAGGGAATAGTCAACAGGTCAGTTGGTGAGGATGGAACAGATTTTAAGTGGCAAGAAGTCTACAAATGCAAAGCACAATGCAATTTTTTAGTTTTCGATTCAATGGAAAGGCTTACCAGGTGGAAGAGCTTTTGGAGATCAAAGAGATGGTGTGGACAAGCTACAAATTAACTTCTCAAGTGACTTGAGAACCTTCTCAAGTCGGGTGTATGGTGCAGGGGCACCATGTTAGTTCAATTTTGCAAGTTTGGTCAAGTAGGTTCTTAAGTTGGTTTTTAGGGTGTTGAGTCTTATTTTTGTTCAATAAGGTAATAATAGACCATTGGTAATGTAATTTGATTCAAAAAAGGGTCATTTTGCTAAAGTTTCAATGTTTTCAAGTATTGTCAAAAATACAAAGTGTAAAGTGCAAAAATGCAAAATAGGAGAAGCTTAATGGTCATGTAAGTTGAAAAGTCAGTTTGAAGGAATTTTTTTAGTTGCTTTCAGTTGTATAAGGTTTAAATATAGTGTTTTTGGGTCAAATATTAGCTATGGAGATTGTATTGAAGTTGAATTAATAGGAAAGAACATCATTTTCTTAGAAATTACTCGTAAATTGTTGTTGCAGGCCATTGTACGACCCTGTACAATCTGTTTTTTATCCAATTTGCATTGTAGTTGATAGATATATTAAGTAACAAGAGATTTGTTTTATTTGATTCCATTTCATAGTGTTTGAAGCGTTTTACTGGCAATCTTCTGGAAACGGGTCTATGTTACCTTGTTAAAGGGCTTGAAGTCATTTAAAATATGTTAAACACCCATTCCATTGTTAGATTCCCCTATAACTTGGTGGAATGGGTTCCTTAGAATAGTTTTAGATGTTTATGGAGTTTATTTGAGTAGGGAAGGCCATTTGGGTGAATTTGAATGTTGCACGAGTTGTGTTTCCTTAAGTTTTGACTTGAAAATGATGGCTCCAAGTTGAGATTTGCATAAAATGGATGGGTAAAGTTTGGGTGAAGGTTTAGATAGCATGTGCAGGCTATATGGTATTTTTTTATGCATTGATAAGGTGAGTTATGGCCTAAGGTATTGGTTTTCAATAAACCCTCTTCAAGCTAGCTTAAATGAGGGCTTGGTGATTAGATATTTTGGAGGGCAGTTCTCTTGACAAATATTGTTGTTTTTGGCCATTTGAAGACTGGTAAAGGTTTTTTAATTTATATTTGGAGTTGAGAGAGTGACTGAGTGGGTGATGCTTTGTAAAAGTGGCCTAATTGGCCTAAGAGGGTAGCGTAGCAGCAGTGAGTTGAGGAATATGTTCCAAAGGAACCATATGAGGCTTTGAAATATGTTTTGGTAAGGCTTATTGGGTGTTTGAAATGACAATTTTTTTGTGGGTTGGTAAAGTATTTTGCAAGATATGTCCAAGAAAGTAGGTCTACAGACCTACAAGGGAAATTGTGAAGCTATGTGAGAAATCACCATAGTTAGGGTTTTGGCGATTGAAGAATTGTTTGAAATCGATCTAATTGTGATTGTGGAAGGTTTTCCTCCCTTCTCTGCACCAGGACACAAGCATTAAATTCTAAAAATTAAGATAAGATCTAGTGAGAGCTAACACTATATGGAAAGATTCCCTCTTAGGACATAAGTGGACTTAACATGTAAATAGGACCTATATAGGTTAAACACTTATTTACACCAACATCCACTTAAGTACAACTTAGGGAGTAGATTATTATGCAAATGACACAAATATGGGTCATGGCTACAAGTCCATGGTAGGTACCCATATATGTATGCAGTGTAATCTCTCAGAAATTGAGAAAAGAGGAAAAATCAATGGGATAAAACTCCTCCCCAAAAGAGAGATGAAATACAAAATACTCTCAATGATGAATGAGAGGAAAATACACCCCCATAAGAGAGATGAAGAGAGACCATTCAAATCCCCCAATGAGATATAACTTGTTGTAAAGAAACACTAGAAGCATGCTAGTGGAGTAACAATGGAACCTTAATCCAAGAAACAAAGGAAGGATAATCTTGATTGTGGAAAATTTTTGGAATCATGATAAAGAAATACTAGTCTCGATTCCAAGAAACACTAGAATCTTCAAATGAAGTAACAAGATATATAACATCATTCTATAACTGAAATGAAGTGCAAAGATCAAAATTGCACCTTCCAAAGTAACAGTATGTCCAAGTGATCAACCAGAATGTGAATAGACACAAATTTGAATAAAATATGTTTGGGGTTTAATCAAAAAAAGTGCATGGATGGCATGATATATCTCCTCAATACCTTTCTAGTTTCGTAAGAATCGTGAAATTCAGATATCGTGGAAAAAGGTTATGAGATTGGGAGCCAAAAATGAAGATTTGACTTCAATCAACAATAAATGCATCTAAATAGAAAAAGTTTGAAAAATACTCTATATCACTATAAAATTCACAAAGCTAATTTTTTGATGATATCTAGTTTTCAAAAAAATGCCTCCTAGATTGCAAGTTATGGATTTTTTTAAAAAATTGCTCGATTCAGACATTGGGGGACAAAATTTGGGCTCTTGGGCATTAAGCCTTCGGGTGCCCATACAATGGAAGACTAAGCATTGGTTTAAAAAATCATGTCACCCCTAGTAGCAATGGTGCCACTAGGGCAGAGTGCTTGGCAGGTGGTAGGTGGAGTTGCACCTCTTGGGGCATTAAGCCCCATCCGTTGGGTGAAGCTCGCAAGGAACAAAGCCTCTATGACCACGTGGATAGTTGGGTAAACAAACCTATCAACCTTGATTCTTTTTAATATTAAATGTAGTTGAATAACTACAAGAGATATTGCAAAAAATTATTAATTAATACATTAGGCATGTTATGGCCTTATTTTCTACTCTATGCAAAAGTTTACAACTGCGTATGGTTGTTGTTCTATAAAAAAAATTACAAATATCACTTTACATTAATATGTGTTTTTCATATTACATGTTCCCACTATCTCTTCTAGCTTCATCCTTCTTGAATCCTCTACCCATTCATCCCTAGCCCACCTTTAACTTCTTTTGATTTGTATTTGTTGTTATATTTTCTCTAGAATTTCATTAACTTTTCCTTGAAAGGAATGTTGTTGTTAGATTAGAATGGTCATTGTCTTGTGAAGATGGCTTCTTCCTTAATGATTTCTATCTTTTCATTATTTCATAGCCTTAAAAAAATTTCCTTTGACATTTTGAGTGTCAAAGTTACCTACATTGAAAAAAAAAATGAGTCTTCTCAAAGACTTAGTAAGTGCCCTTTTTCTCCCTTGATACTTTTCCTCATTCCTTTCTTTCTAGATATACCATAAAATTTCAACAGTTGGAACAAGCCAAAATAGATTATCTACTTTTTCACCATTTACATTTTGACCAAATAAATGTATTTATAATTAATGGAGTTACAACCTCCCAACCCTTTAATTCATCAAAGAATAAAAGTCATATTTCTTTTATGAGAAGATAGTAAAAAAATGTGATCAAGAGTTTCAAGTATTTTATACATTTCAAAAATTTCAATAGAATTTCCAAGTAGAGAGAAAGGAATATTTTTTATTATTATTAGCCATTTAATACTTGGTTTTCTTGGTTCAATTATACTATTCAAGTTCCATTTAAAGATCTTTTTCCATATTTTTCAATTTTCATTTAACCCGTAGATTTTATTTACATGTTCAATGATGTTGTTGGAGTCACTAAGAGTGTTGTATATTTTCCTGGAGTTCAAGGTATCTAACCTAGATCCATCAATCCAAACATAGTTGTCCAGATTAATTATCCCACTATTTTCATAGCAACATCTAGTATTTACAAATTTTATTAAATTTTTCCACGAGCCTCTTAGAATTGAGTAAGTTCTCCATGTTGCATATTGGGAAGGTCAAATTAATTTCTAAGGGAAACCCATGTTTTTATTTGGTTATTATTAGTAAAAAAATTAAAATTATTGATACCTTTTTTGGCCCAAGCCTTTGCTGAGCAGGCTTGGAGAAGATCTAGGTACTTTCCTTTATGTTGTAAATTCCACCAAATAGACTTGTTTCAGCAACTTATAGATTTTTTTCTTGTCAAGGATTTATTTGTTATTTATTTTATCTTTAATGTATTCTCATCCTTCCATATAGTTTTGAAGATCAGAGAACCAGTAGGTGAAACTAGGAAATCCCCCAATAGAAGGTCACACATGGTGATCTATTTCCAAGATTTTACTTTTCTTGGAACAACTCTTTTAATATTTTTTCTAATCAAGATTTTTCATGGTTCCACCGCATTAAGGGAGTCAATAATCCATTTGAACACCAATGCAATACCTTTCAACTTAAGATCCTTCAATGCTAAGCCCCCTAGGTCCTTATCAATATAACACCAATTCTAATTCACGACATGTTTTTTCCTCTCTTTGCCATCAGACCATACGAAGTGCCTTTTTTTTTAACCTCTTCTATTTGGTAACTATAGTTTCCTTTGCCACAGGGGCATTTGGAATGAACGGTCATCTTTGGGTGTTATGTTTGGTGCATTAGATTACTTCACAAGTCTATAAATTCAGCCTCTTGGATTTAGAAAATATGAGCAACAGTTGAATGTAGAGTTTCATTGTGGGAACAAGTATAGGTTGAGACATAAGGAGGTTGTTCATAGGTGCATAGGTGCTACCTTGGTGGAGGAAAAGAGGAGAATGGAAGTGAATGTATTGTAATCTCATTTATTTATAGATAATGTATACTTGGTCTCTCTTCTTAGTGGGGTTTTTTTCCACAAGTGTTTCTCTATGTAAACCATGTGTTATACGATGCTTTTTCATTGCTGATTCGTGCCTCATTGCTACCATGTTATGGTGATGTTATTATTTACATATTGTTGTTATAAGATCATATAAGGTAAATTTTTTATAAGTATGTTATGTTGACTGATTTATTGGCATCATAAAGAAGATGAATCTAATAATTGTAATTCCATATTAAAGCAACTTAATTTTCAGATTTACATATAAGTTATTGATTTTCATGTATGTTGTGGTCCAAAATTTGTATCTCATCCATTGAATTTATATTTGGATAGAGATTGAATTTTCAAAAATTGGTATAAGAACATGCTTATTTCTCATTATTTTATATCAAATCCAATGGTTAAATAGGTTTTGGGTATTCATTATTGTGATTTCCTAGCTTGAAAAGATTTTGAGAATTTGTTAAAAGGAATTGGAGGTTGTTGGAAGGTTTGTGGGACTGCAATAAATTTTTTGAGTTAACTTTATTTTGTAGATTTATGAGATTGGAAGCCATGGATATTGTCAATTTGATCTATGTTGGGCATTGTAATCTCATGATTTTGGATCTTTATGGAGTTGGTTATGGTTTGGTAACTTGGAGATCTTGTTTGACAATATGTTTTTATCCTCTTGTTTGGTGGTTATATTCCTTTACCTTGTGGTCATGTGTAGTGATAAGGTGTTCATATTGGATGGGTAGTGACATCATGGTCACATGGAGAAACACCCTTGATTTAGACTACATAATGGATTGCTTATGTTAGATTCATGGTTTTATCCCCTGGTTACATGAAAGAATTAGAATATAATCAACTAACTACTTTGTCAGTTGTGGAGATGATATATTTCATATGTTATAAGCTCCTCCACAACTTGGTTTTTCCTATTGGATTGCAGCTTACTCTTGTTTAAGTTGTGGGTTTGTAGATCTATGCTTATTCCATTATTTAGATGACATGTATGATGTGAATGTCTAGATGTTTAAATGGATTGGAGATTTACAAAGATGGTTTTGCATATTTTTTATGTTAAAGAAAATATGTCATATGTAGATTCGTGATGAGACTCTATTCATGGTGTTTTGGATGACTTCTTGGAGGGTTCTTATTGATTTATAGCCACTCAATATGTGCGTTTGTTTGGAAAATCAGATCTAGTGGTGATAGTGGTGTTTGATTCTTAGAAATCTACATGTTATACCTAAATATCTCTATTTTGCAATATACCAATTTGGGGTTGAATCTATTTTTCAATTATTTGAGATTGGAGCATTGATTATGTATTTCTCCTTTGAGATGTTGCGTGTGTGTAGATCTTGTAAAATATCCTGAAGTGGATTATTTTTGGTAGGTCATATTCTTGGTCACCATTATTAAATTGGTATGCTTATTACAATGGGAGATTATTATTCAAAGCACTTGATATAGTTGTTCATTTGAATATATAGAAATTTTTTATGGTGCATGATAAGTTGTGTTCACTTTTAATAGAGCTTTGGAAATGATATTGGTCATGATGCCATGTATAACTTGGCGTTACTTTCAGTGGGATCTTTGTGAAATTACATAATGTGCTCTATCTTATTTGTTTCAATATTTTTGTAAGTTGTGGATTATGTAATGTTATGTAATGTGTAGTAAGCCATGGATAATCTTTAATTAGATTATGGATGTCCTTTTGTAATAGTTTTTGGTGTCACAAGGAGTTCTTGGATTCTACCTTTAGATAGAAATGAGAGTTTAATGAAATTTTGGTTCTATTGGAAAAGGATGTGTAGAAATTGCAGATATTCTTGGATTGGAGATTATTGTTAGAATTTACCTTTTGGGAGCTCATGGTGTTTAGTTCTTTGATTATGTTGGATCCATGGAGGATCTTCAATAAGGAGATGGTTATCGCGATGTTTTAAGAGCTTAGTTACACAGGTTAGTGGGAGCTTTGGTAGTGATTTTGATTCATCATTTGATTATGGATGGTTATTTTTATGTGATCTCCTAGAAGGGGATGTCATGATATGTTACTACTTATATAGTTATAATTTTGACAATGGTCTTGTTTGTTCTCTTTGGTTTTGAGTATCATTTTCTTGGAGCTTCATGATTTTACAAGTTTGTGTTTGAAGCTAGCATGGATTTATTAATGGATGCTCATGGCTACTAGAGAGACTTGGGTGAGGCTAAGATATCTCTTATTAATGGGATCATATGTTGAGATAGTTACTCTTTGATGAGGATTTCAGAAAAAATATCGAGGAGCCTAGACTTGGTTATGAATGTCAATATGTTATGGAATTGAAGAGAAGATTTCCATTTCTTGGTGTTGTGTGCATAGGATAATTGTTTATCCCACTCTTGGTCTACTTGGTAGGTGAATGATCTAAGAGGTATTTCCCACCTAAATATCAAATGCATTCTTTATTTTATATATTTTCTTCTCATATGAGTTGGTGTTGAATATAAAGATTTTGAAGACTTATCAAGAAGAAGATGCATGGTTTATGGATTTCCATAGTTCTCCTTGTTTTGATATTGAGTTATATATTTAGTTATGAAGACTTTCTTGGAAAGACCTATACAGAATTCTATGTGGATTTGGGCATGTATTCCCTTTGTTGTGGGAATGCTTGGTTGTTTTATCTACCTTTGGCATGAGAAGTTTACATCTATTATTGCCACATTTTCATTTGATTTGAATGTTAAGATGTTGATATCCTTTCAATATGGGAATGACAAAGGAGATATTAGTTGATATTACTTTACATAACTTAGTATATGTTAGTGTGGAACGAGGATATGGTTTGATTTGCAAGTTCTCTCTTTGGTCATGGCATTCTTCTTGGATGTTTGGTTTCACATGGTTGAATGTGAAGAACTTAGGAGAGCTATGCAGACTAGCTATGAGAGAGGTATTTGTTTGTAGTATTTTCATATCATTGTATGTTTCCATAACACTATGTAATAGAGGGATTAGCCACATCCTCTATGTGAAGTACTATAGGTAGACTTGGTATTCTTTGATATTTTTTCAAATTTGGCATTACTCTTATAGTGGGAGTTTCTAGATATACATCAGGTTATCCTCTTTGATATCTTGGTTTGTTGGTTACTGAAACATAGATAAAATGGGGGGAGAAAGGCGATACCTTTTCCTACTATTCTATCTAGGCCATTCAAATATGTTCTAAGAACCCTAATAGGATTGATTATCAACCTCTCAAGGTGAGCCAATACACAATTAGGAGGACTTAGGAAGGGGTGTTATTTTAAATTTAAGGGGTTCACCACCAAGAAAATGCTTGGAAAAGACAAATAAGAATTTAACCTACAAATCAAACAATACAAGCTAAATAATGAGATCAAATGATGAAATTAAGCTACACCAAGTTAGGGTATGTGTACCTGGGAAGTTTGGAGATGCAATGAGGATTCCAAAAATGTAAACAAGCTGGCAAAAAAGCCTTGGAGGACTAAGACACCCAAGATGGGATATTAGTCCCACTGCTATGTTTTGGGGAAAACACAAAATCTTCGGATGTCAGAATAGAATCCCAAAGAATATTTGAAAATACCATGTGGAGGACTAAGATGCCCAAGTTGGCGTATTAGTCATGTTCTGAATTTCTAAAGACTCTAAATGTGGTCCTAAGCTCCAAGGTCTGCACTTTCTGTTAGAAACCCTAGATCAGACATGCAAACCTAAACACCTTCCACATAAGAGAAAACATAAAAAAGCAGAGCTTTGCATACGATGTGCAAATTGATATATTTAGGAATGCAATATTACAATGAGATGATTTGCTTTATAAAAGCAAAGTATGCAACCCTAATTTTGACCTAAAAATAGTTCAACTAAATAAAGCTTACTTATTAATTAAGTAAACTAATTATTACCTAAGCAAAACCTAAGTAAAGTTATGCAAGTGTAATTAAATATTAATTACACTAACACCCCCCCATAAGTGCAACTTAGGGAGACTAAATAAGCATGCACCTAAAACTAAGATGAATGCAAGAAAGCATGAATGGGTCTCGGCAACTAGGCCTGATCAGGTACCCATGTACAAATGCAATTATGAGGTAGAGAAGGAAAACCCAATGAGACAACCCCCCCTACAATGAGATGACTGCTGCAAAGAAGCACTAGAAGAACACTATGGAGTAACACTGGAACCACAATCTGGCAAGCAAGGAAAGATACTTCTATCTACAAGAAACCATATCGGAATCATAATAATGTGATAGCAAACCTGATGCCACGAAACACTCGAACACTCCAAATTGGAATCCATAAAGCAACAGTAGATGAAATGATGACAAAATCTGGAAGCCGTGAATCTCGATGCCAATGTCAAAACTAAGACTGAAACTCTTCCATGGGAAAAAGTACCATACAGACTCGGGAACAATAACCACAAATTTAGTGGCCCTCAAACTGAGATGGATCCAATGCGGATCACTAACCATAGGCTCTCAATCTAAAGTGTGAACCAAAATGAATCTGGTATGTGTCAAAATAAGACAAAATATGGCCAAAAGAAACTAAGAAACTAGATTACAACCCATGCGAGTTGCCATCAAAACATGATGAAGATTATTATGCAAGAAACCCCCCCCGATGGAACTTTATATCAATTCATTTATTACAATCCCCAATGACTGCAAAAGGAGAGAATGCCTAACATGCATAAACATAAAATTAAAATAGACCTTAGATCTTTGTAGATGACTGAACCAGCTTTCCAATGCCACAAGAATCACAAAAAAAGGAGCACCGAGTCAAAAGATATGCCCTCCGAAGTGAAAAATAGAAGTTCTGAGTGCAAGGACCTGAAAAATAAATCTGGAGAAAAATATAGAAAAACTAAAATATTGACTAGATCCACGCTGGAATCAGCTTTCCAATGGTATCTCGTTTGCAAAAAACGGACACCGTATGCAAAAGTTACGCCTGATTTTGTAAAAGTGCTCCAGAATGGCCAATAAGGCTTGTAGGCAGCGCAGGGGGCTAAAAAAATCTCAGCCCCTGGTCCTGCATGCGACCAGGAGCTGGCAGACAGGGGGCTGGGGTGGAGCCCCTGGTTCTCTATACGACCAGTGGAGGTGCTAAGGACTGGCCGGGGGTTGGGCGCATAGCACCCGGTCCCCCATGTGACCGTGGCTAATGCAGTGGGAGCCCGCGGGGGCTGGTCTGGCCGGCGGAGCTGGGTGGGGGAGCCACCAGTGGCGGTGGCTGCTGGGTGGCCGCCCGGTGGTGGGGCCGAATGAACTATAGGAGCCGGCACAGATCCCGAAAACTTTATTTTTAATTTTTTTTTCGAAAACCGTGCCTCGGGAACTGTGCTGGGGAGGCCGTACAGCCTCCTTGGTAAAACAAATTTGCCTTCCGGATCAACTTCGCCAAAATTGATGAAACGAAGGGCGAACTTAGGGTTTTTGGCCACTGCAAACGCAATGGTGACCTCCGTTTCTACTCAAAATGCTCCAAAAAAATAGCGACCTCCAGAGCTTCCAAAAAATCACCAACCATGAAACCCTCACAGATCTGGCAAATGATGGCCAAAATCTGCAAAATAAAAGCCAAACCTGAGTTTTTCCAGCGCTCTGAATCCAATGGTGAAGCCCAATCTAATCCAAAATGCTACATAAATGAACTCAAGGCATAAAATCCTCGAGGAACCCCGAACAAAATCTGCAATAGTTTTCTCCAAAATTTGAGAAGGGGCTGCATGTCAAGGCTCTGATACCATGTTAGAAACCCTAGATCAGACATGCAAACCTAAACACCTTCCATAGAAGAGAAAACATAAAAAAGCAGAGCTTTGCATGCAAATGTGCAAAATGATATATTCAGGAATTCAATATTACAATGAGATGATTTTCTTTATAAAAGCAAAGTATGCAACCCTAATGTTGACCTAAAAATAGTTCAACTAAATAAAGCTTACTTATTAGTTAAGTAAACTAATTATTACCTAAGCAAAACCTAAGTAAAGTTATGCAAGTGTAATTAAATATTAATTACACTAACACTTTCTTCTTCTCAAATCTAAGGTCCTGAAATTTCTAGATCTGGCCTATAGATGAGTTTCCATGAAGATGAAAACTTTGGCAATGCAATTTTTACAACTTTTCAATCTTGCACTCCAAATGATCTTCAAGTCTTCAAGCTAGATCTACAAATACAAACACACAAGAGAGGGAAAACTTGTTGATTGCCAGAAAATGGGGGTTTGCCTTGGTCAAACCCCTTGTAGGTAATTAAACCAAATGATGAAATGAAACATGAAATATGTAAATGTTATCACCTTGTATGATTTCGTGTGAAGAAAATCTGCAATCTACCATGTAGTGGCCATGAGGAATGTAGATCTTGGATCTTGGATCTTGGAATATTTGTAGATAGATCTTCAAGCTACATCCACAATCTTGGCTCAACAACATAAATGGATGGACTAAACCCTTGACATGATGCTTGAATCTTGATGATGGCTCCAAATACTTGATGAATTGCTCTTGAATTCACTTGCGGACTCAATTTTGCTAGAATAGATCCTCTCACAACTTTCTTAGATGAAAATGAGTGAAGGAGCCTTGTATTTATACTTATTCATGCTTAATATCCCAAAATTACACCACAACAAGCCGACATATGAAATCATTAATTAAAGGAAGCCAAATCCTACCCGAATTTGAAATTGGACCCCGAAAATAAGCCAAGGAGGACTAAGATGCCCTAGGTGGCATCTTAGTCCCAAGGCTCAATTCTCGGGGCATAGACTCCAAAAAGGGACCTAATTGAGAGGTTTCAAAATCATGGTCCCAAGACCCATGGAGGACAAAGATGCCCTAGGTGGCATTTTAGTCCCATTCCATAAATCAGGGACACACAAACACAAACATTAAATGATCATTTATCTTTTGAGGTTTTTCAGGATTTGCCATAAAAAAATATATAGTTCATAAGGCTTGTGGATGCAAAATAGGACCTAATTAAGCCATAAAGAAGCATAAATAAAGAAAGGCAGGCCCAAACAAGTGTGAAAATGCAAGGGTATGCATCTTACTACACTACAGTTACTAATGTCATGATGAGTTTTTATATTTCACTGGTTATGGATCTGAGTTATGTAGTTTGTGGATTAGCTGCCCATTTTCTTGTACTAGGATGACTTGGATGTGGATTGTCTATATGCATGAGATTATTCCAATTTTAATACAAAAATTGTTGGTTGGCCTTTTTTGTGGTCATTTGTTCATTGATATGTTGCATTAACATAGGAGGATGGATATTCAAATACTTGATTGTAGATTTTGTGTTGGTATGTTGATGGCATGAAATTCTATCTATAATTTGTATACATTAGTTTGAGGTATGGTTAGCATGAATGTGTTGTATGTTGTGGTTGTCATTGATGTCAAAACTATTAGCATTGATGATTCTGAAGGTTGTATATGTCGAGGATATTGAGAAAATTGTAATCAATATATAGCAGGCAGTCTGTGAAGTTGAGAAGTTTTGTATGATGTAAAACCATGTTTGTTGATTTTCAAGTGTTGCACTCTAATGGGTTTGTTGTTGAGCCTATCTAGCATGTTTTCTGAAAGTTTCAAAGGTGCGCATCAAGTTTGAAGAATTTTTTGAAGTTCGATATTCCTACAATCATTTTTCTATTGTAGCAGTTGTTCTTAGAAGAAGAAGATGATATTCTGGAAATTTCATTTGTTGCTTATGTTCCTAAGATGTTCATAGATGTTTCTAGATTGTGCTCTATTAGTGTGGTACATTCACGTTGATCGGCGTGTTCGTGATTGAAGATCTTTTCTTTGTGTGTTCGAGTTTTCATATTCTTGGCTGACATGATGGTTGTAGCATGTTGCGGATCCTTATCGATTAATTTCTTATTTCTTGGCATGATTGAAGATGTTGATTTAGGTCCTCTCTATGTTGTGACCGACTTAGGTTGGTGCGCATTGAGATTTGTTCATGTATTGAGGCCGACAGTTTATAATTCATCTATTACTTGTGGCCGACATAGTTGTTGATGTAAATCCATGTAGCAAATATATAAGAGAGATTGTTTTCCTCATTTTGAGGTATGCTCATGTGTGCTCAGTGTATGTATGTGAAGTATATGTGTGAATAATTATCAGATCATTCAAGTGCAGAGAAAAGTGTGAAGAAGTATTTATCTGCCGAACTGGAACTATCATTAGGATTTTCTAGAAGCTAATTTCTTAGTTCATCCCACTCAGATCGTTTTAATCTGATTGCTTTATGTAAGGTAGTGAGCATTCCTTTGAGCAGTGAGCTCTAGGCATTGTGCCTGAATGCAAGTTCATTCTCTATTCATTTTTCATTATACTTTTAACAGGGTATAATTGTTGATTAACCTCCACTATGGTTTTTTCACTTGATAGGATTTCCATGCAAAAATATTGGTGTTGTGTGTTTCTGATTTGTTGCTTACTTATTTATTTCACTATTATTCATCAGATCTAGAATTAAAGGTTAATAAGATTGATTAAGTTTTGTGACAACTGATTCAGCCCCCCCCCCTCTTAGTTGTCTCTTCTTGTTTTTCCAACAATTGTTATCAGAGCAGGTTCCTTTGAAGGAAAAAACTTAACAACTTGAGGTGATCTGAGATGGCGTCATAAAAGAAGGATAGTCCTAGATTCTATGGTACAAACTACTCTCTATGGAAAGTCAGAATGGAATGTCATTTGAGGTGTATTGGAGAGCCTTTATGGAAGATTACAAAGAATTCATATACTATTCTTCAAAATGGTCCCTCTATTGCTAATAAAATCAAAGAAGATAAGACAAATACTAGGGCTATTGAAGCATTACTGAGTGCTTTGACAGATTTAGAGATGACAAATGTGATAGGTCTGAGGACTGCACATGAGATCTGGAAAAATTTGGAAACATTGTATGAAGGTGATGCACTAGTGAAAGTTGCTAAGCTACAAAGTCTAAAAGGAAAATGGGAGAACATGAAAACATTTTTTATTTCTCACAAAAGATAAATGAACTAGCGATGAGCACAAGATGTGCTAGTGGAGTCTTGGAAGAAGATGAGATTGTGGCTAAAATACTTAGATCTGTGCCTACCTCTTACAAAACAAAAGCTCATGCTATTGATGAACTCAAGATAGTAACAAATGTGACAAGAGATATGTTGATTGGAAAACTTGTTGCCTTTGAGTTAAGTGAATTTGGTGAATCCTCTCCTTAGACAAAATCTACATTCAAAGCTATTGTGTCTGAAAAAATCCAATAGAGATATGATCTGGGAGAAAGTTCCAGAAAGAAATTCAAGTATGAAGATGAGATGAAACAGATTGAAGATGAAGAAAGAAAGCTAGAAGATTTGGAAGCATTGATTGTGAAAAGAGAAGCCAAAGGACAAGGTAAGTGCAAAGGAAATTTTCCTATTAAATGTTTCTCTTGTAGTAAGATAGGTCATTTTGCATCAAGGTGTCCTGAAAGAGTCTCTAAATACAAGCCTGAAAAAACTAGATTTCAAAAGAAATGTTATTATGCTAAAGAAAGTGTTACTGATGATGAATTTGATAAAGAAAATGGAAATGAAGATGGATGGGTATTCATTGCTATCAAGGAAAATGGTCAAGTGTCCACTGAATCTGCTAGTAATCAGAATGTTGAGAAAGCTCTTGTAAAAAAGATTGAAGAAAAGGATGAGTGGTTAATTGAAAATGGATGCTCACATGATATTACCAGTGATAAAAGTAAGTTTTTAAGCTTGGAAAATTATGATGGTGGTGTTGTAAGATTTGGAGACAATAGTTCTAGTGTGATTCGTGGCAGAGGCACTATTCTTTTGGTGGTAAACATAATACTGATGATGTTCTTTATGTAGAAGGCTTAAAGAACAACTTGTTGAGTGTTGGACAGATGGTAGACAAGGGATGCAATCTTCAGTTTAAGGATGGAAAGTGCAGGATACAGGGAAGTTCTGGAAATGTGATTGCTTCAAGTACAAAGACAAGAGGTAACATTTTTCACTTAAGTAATGCTAGTGAAAGTTTCTTAATTTCTCAAGTTCATGTAAGTTGGTTATGGAATAGGAGGTTGTGTCATGTGAAATTTGATAACATTGCCAAAATAAGTTCCTCTCAAGCAGACAGAGATCTTCCTAAGTTAGTGAAGCCTACTAACATTATGTGCGAGGAATGTCACATGGGAAAGTAGAATAGAAATTCTTTTCAGAGCAAACAACATAACTCTAATGGAGTACTGGAATTAGTACATAATAATGTATGTGGTCCCTCTAGGATTAGAAGTCTTCAAGGAGAAAGGTACTTTATGTTACTTATTGATGATTATTCTAAGATGATATGGGTTGCTTTCTTGGGAGAAAAACATGAAGCATTAGAAAATTTCAAAAGCTTCAAAGCTATGAAAGAGAATGAGATAGGTCTAAAGATCAAATTCTTAAGGTCAGACAGAAGTGGTGAATTCACTTCCCAGGAATTCAATTTTTTCTGTGCAGAGCATGGAATCCAAAGACAACTATCTACTCCTCGGACCCCTCAACAGAATAGAGTTGTTGAAAGAAAGAACAAAACCGTTCTAGACACTACTAGAACTATGATATTGGAAGCAAATGTTCCTCATTTATACTCGAGAGAATTTGTAAGCACTATTGTGTATACTATCAATTGGGTAAATATTAATGGAAATTCTGGTAAGACTCATTTTGAGCTGTGGTTTGGTTATAAGCCTACTGTTAAATACTTCAAAAAAATTGGAAGAAAATGCTACATCAAGAGAGATGATGATATAGGCAAGTTTGATGCTAGAAGTGATGAAGGAATCTTTCTAGGTTACTCTACTAAGAGCAAAGCTTACTGATGCTTTAATAAAAGATTGAAGAAAATGGTTGAAAGTGCTAATGTCAGAGTTGATGAAGATATTGATAGACCATCCAAATGCAATGGATATGATTTAGATGACCAACATGGTAATACTAACAATGGAAATAATATTCAGACACATACTCAACTCCAAATTGTTTTGGTGAACCAAGAGAATCAAGAAGCAGAAACTAATGGAAGCACAAAAGAAAGAGCAGAAGAACCAGAAGTTAGAGAAAACTCCAAATTTCGAAGGTATGTAAGGTGAAATCATTCTGATAGTCAAATCATAGGAGACAAGAATAAAGGTGTGCAAACTAGAAGAAGAATTTTGGAAGAGTATTGCTTGATCTCCAAGACTGAGCCTAGCAATATCAATGAAGCATGTAAAGATGAATATTGGATGGAAGCAATGCATGAAGAACTGAGGCAAATAGAGAAAAATGATACATGGACTCTTGTTCCTAGACCTCAAGAAAAAATGTGATTGAAACCAAATGGGTCTTTCAAAATAAGTTGAATGAACAAGGTGAAGTGGTCAGAAACAAACCAAGACTGGTTTGCAAAGGGTACTCACAGATGGAAGGTATTGACTTTGAAGAAACTTTTGCCCCTATTGCTAGAATTGAAGTTGTAAGACTATTTCTTGCTTATGATAGTTTTAAGAATTACAAAGTTTATCAAATAGATGTAAAGTCAACATTTCTTAATGGTGAGTTAGAAGAAGTTTATGTTGAACAACCAGATGGATTTCAACTGTGTGATGAAAAAGACATGGTATGTCAATTGAAGAAAGCTCTATATGGACTTAAGCAAGCTCCTAGAGCTTGGTATGCTAGATTGGACAAATACTTGTTGAAGCTTGGATTCAATAAGGGTACTGCTGCCAACAATCTGTATTTCAAGTTGGATCAGGATAGAGAGTTGATAATTGAAGTCTTTGTTGATGACATTATTTTTGAAGGTGATGATGACTTATGTATGAAGTTTGTTGATGAAATGAAAAGTGAATTTGAGATGTCAATGATAGGAGAGCTGAAATTCTTTTTAGGATTGCAAATTACTTAGTTTGATGATGGAATTTTCATATCTCAGTCCAAATATGTAAAAGAGTTACTGAAATTTTTTATCATGGAAGATTCAAAGCCAGTTGGTACACCCATGGCACGAATGTAAGGTAACATAGAATGATGATTCTCTTATGTCTAATCAAACAAGATTCAAGTCAATGATTGGTGGATGCTCTATTTGACTCAGACTAGGCCAGACATAATGAATGTTGTATGCATGGATTCTAGATATCAAGCGGATCCAAAGGAATCACATGTGACTGCAATAAAGAGAATTTTTAGATACCTAAAAGGAACAATTGATTTTAGGCTTTGGTATCCTAAGGATGATGATCTTATCTTGAGTGCCTTTACTGATGCAAATTGGGTAGGAGATGTGGATGACAAAAAGAGTACTAATGGCAGGTATGTGCAGGATCATGATGGGCCAAAAAGTGTCAATATCTAAGTGATATGATGGCCCATGTGGCTGACGACTTTTTTTTACCCAAAATTGATTAAACGAAAGGGGTTTTTAAAGGAGATTCTCAGCTTTCCACCAATATAAATTATGCTTTACTTTGAATTTAATAAATAATTATTATTCATTTTCTATTGGAATTACGACTAAAGTCCTGATTGATAGGCTGATTAAAAAACATCTATAGATTTCAAATGATATCACCATTTTTTAATCCGAAACATGTGTCACATTCAATGCTTCACGTACTATAGGATTAAAAAAAAAATTGAATTTCATGAAGTTTTGACCAAGTTAAGGTTGTCAGACATACGAGTTTTCATATTTTTTAAAATTTGTAATAAAAAATTCATAATTAATTATTTACTTGGAAAAAAATTACAAAAAAATATACATCACATCAAGACATGAGTCCTCTACTTATATTTAAAATATTATTAAAAAATATTATCATTTTATTGTGGTTAGGGTGGTTAGACAAACACCTACTTCTTCTTTTTTCCCTAAAATTTAAGTACTACTGCATTGAAATTTCAAATTTTCACCAAATGATTTTTTTTTTTAAATAAACCTAGTAGATTAGAAACTACATTCAATTTTCTATAGATTATATTCTTACATATTTTTGAAATAATATAGATAACTCATTCAAATGTTTACGTCAAGTAACAAGTCGCCTTATTCTAAATTTTTGAATTTTCATTGCCACTTAAGGGCCTACTTTTTCCATTATGATCCTGCACATACCCTGGCAGTGCATTCTTCTTGGGAAAAAGCTTGTATCTTGGCTAAGTAAAAAGAAATATTTTGTTTCCCTATCTACTGTTGAGGCAAAATATATTGCTACTGCTAACAACTGTACTCAAGTAATGTGGATGAAGTAGATGCTGAGAGATGTCAAAATTGAGTATGAAGAGCCTATTGCCATATTCTGTGACAATTCAAGCACCATAAAAATTTCTAAGAGTCTAGTGTTTCATTCAAAGACAAAGCATATATCCATCAAATATCACTTCTTGAAAGATAAAGTAAGTGACAAAGAAGTTAGACTGGAGTATATACCTACCAAGGAGAAAATTGCAGACATCTTTACCAAGCCATTGCCTAAGGATACTATTGAGTACCTCAAAGGAAAGTTAGGGGTGGTTTCCCCTCCTGATCAGAACTAATGATGGAGTTCTTTGCATTAGTTCATGAATTCATAGCAATATCCTAGATTCAAGATTGATGTTGTGGTGGCTGCTACTCAGGGGGAACTTAGTCAGATGTTCCAAATATATGTTTCAAAGCTTATATAAATTTTCCATTGATGTCAAAGGGGGAGAAGTGTAATGTGAAAAACCTTAGAAAACTAGTGTGAACTAAGAAGAAGAAGAGCACTTAGTTCTGTTGATGGTATTTTTTTTCACATCATGTGTTGCCATCAATGCCAAAGGGGGAGATTGTTGGATGTTGTGGTTGTGCTACCGATATGTGGTTTTCATTGATGTCAACACTATTAGCATTGATGATTATGAAGGTTATATATGTCGAGGATATTTAGAAAATTGTAATAAATATAAAGCAGGCAGTCTGTGAAGCTGAGAATTTTTGTATGGTGTAAACCCCTGTAAGTTGATTTTCAGGTGTTGCACTCTAATGGGTTTGTTGTTGAGCCTATCTAGTATGTTGTCTGAAAGTTTGAGAGGTGTGCATCAAGTTTGGTGAAAGTTTAGAAGTTCGGTGTTCCTACAATCATTTTTCTACTATAGGAGTTGTTCTTAGAAGAAGATGATGATATTCTGGTAATTTCAGTTGTTGCATACATTCCTGAGATGTTCATAGATGTTTCTAGATCATTCTCTATCAATGTGGTACATCTGTGTTGATCGACATGTTCGTGATTGAATATATTTTTTTTGTGTGTTCGAGTTTTCATGTTCTTGGCCGACTTGATGGTGGTAGCGTGTTGCGGATCCTTATGGATTAATTTCTTATTTCTTGGTGTGCTTGAAGATGTTGATTTAGGTCCTCTCTATGTCATGACCTACTTAGGTTGGTGCACATTAAGATTTGTTCATTTATTGAGGCCAACAGTTTGTAATTCATCTATTACTTATGGCCGACAAAGTTGTTGACGTAAATCCATGTAGCAAATATATAAGAGCGATTGTTTTCCTCATTTTGAGGTATGCTCATGTGTGCTCAATGTATGTATGTGAAGTATATGTGCAAATAATGATCAGATCATTCAAGTGCAGAGTAGAGTGTGAAGAAGTTTGAGTTAAGTGTGAAGAAGTATTTTTGTGCCTAATTGGAACTATCATCAGGTTTTTGTAGAAGCTAATTTCTCAGTTCATCCCACTAAGATGGTTTTAATATGATTGCTTTATGTAAGGCAGTGAGCCTTCCTTTGAGCAGTGAGCTCTAGGTAGTGTGCCTGAATGCAAGTGCATTCTCTATTCATTTTTCATTATATTTTTAATAGGGTATAATTATGGATTAACCTCCACCATGGTTTTTTCCCTTAACACGGTTTCCACACAAAAATCTTGGTGTTCTATGTTTATGATGTGTTGCTTAATTCTTTCTTTCACTATTATTCATTAGATCTGAAATTATAGGTTAATAAGATTGATTAAGTTCTTTGACAACTGATTCACCCCCCCCCTCTCAGTCGTCTCTTCTTGTTTTTCCAATAGAATGAATTGCAATTTGGTGTGGTTTCTACTCAATATGATATAAGTAAGAAAACTACTTAGATATTTTTAATCATTTAAATCTAGTTCTTGTGTTCATGTAAATATTGGTGCACATTTTAGTGATAGTTGATATGTTTCACCTTGGCATGTTCCTTTTTCTTCCATAGGTGGCATGTTGAAGGATGTGAAATATTTTTTACTTCATGATGTTTATCATGGTTGCTTTTGTAGGTATCTTGTTGGAGCATAAGAGAATAGTGAATATTTAGATGTTACATATTTGGTTAAGGGATATTTTCCCTTGTTTGTGATTCCTATGTGTGTATTGACATTGTTGATGTCAAGTGGGACAATGTTAGGATTAAGGTGTCATCCACCTTGCAAATCCTATGTCATGGTTCTAAAATCCTTAGAAAGTGTCTCTAGGAAATTAAGGTGTATTGGAAAAATATTTTGTAATATTAATTCTCATAATTTTTCATAATATATTCATAAGGGGTGATGGGTCAACTAATAGTGGTAAAGGTGACTTTTGGACATAAATATTTAATATTGTTTTCCCCATATGTGGATGCCTAAAATGGGATAATAAAAGATAGGGATATGGAAAATGACTGATTGTTGGTATTCTCCAAGTGGGATCTTTGAAAGAGGCAACATGTGTTTCTTCATTTTCCGTTATTTATTGCACTTAATGTAATTTTTATCTTCCATGTTTGGGAACTAAAGTTGGAGGGAAAGTATTAGATCCAAAGTCAGTGTACTTTCATGTTCCAAGGTTGAAATCCAAGGGTTAGGGATGTTTGGAATGAAGGGTCATCTTTGGGTGCCAGGTTTGGTGCATTATATTATGTGACAATTCAAGCGCCATAAACATCTCTAAGAATCCAGTGTTGCATTCAAAGACAAAGCATATATCCATCAAATATCACTTCTTGAAAGATAAAGTGACGAAGAAGTTAGACTAGAGTATATACCTACCAAGGAGAAAATTGTAGACATCTTTACCAAGCCATTGCCTAAGGATACTTTTGAGTACCTCAAAGGAAAGTTAGGGGTGGTTTCCCCTCCTGATTAGAACTAATGATGCGGGTCTTTACATTAGTCTATGAATTCATAGCCATATCCTATTCCAGATTGATGTTGTGGTGGTTGCTACTCAGAGGGAACTTAGTCAGCTGTTTCGGATATATGTTTTAGAGCTTATATACCTTTTCCATTGATGTCAAAGGGGGAGAAGTGTAATGTGAAAAACCTTAGAAAACTAGTGTGAACTAAGAAGGAGAAGAGCACTTAGCTGTGTTGATGGTATTTTTTTTCACATCATGTGTTGCCATCAATGCCAAAGGGGGAGATTGTTGAATGTTGTGGTTGTGTTGCTGATATGTGGTTGTCATTGATGTTAACACTATTAGTATTGATGATTATGAAGGTTGTATATGTCGAGGATATTGAGAAAATTATAATAAATATATAGTAGGCATTCTGTGAAGCTGAGAAGTTCTATATGGTGTAAAACCCTGTAAGTTGATTTTCAGGTGTTGCACTCTAATGGGTTTTTTGTTGAGCCTATCTAGCATGTTGTCTGAAAATTTGAGAGGTGCGCATCAAGTTTGGTGAAATTTGTGAAGTTCGGTGTTCCTACGACCATTTTTCTACTGTAGTAGTTGTTCTTAGAAGAAGAAGATGATATTCTAGCAATTTCAGTTGTTGCGTACATTCCTGAGATGTTCGTAGATGTTTCTAGATCATTCTTCTGAGGCCCAACCCCATCTTTAAATTGTGTGACACCTTGATAAGTTCAATTATGCTAGTTTGGTGAATAAATTAATGATTTAATCCAATTCCATGTTTAATATTTCAATTTTCTTATGTTTAAATGATTATTGTGATAAATTCTCTTTAGTAAATGAAAATGGGAAAACCATTAAAAGTGAATGTTAGCAGATAATAATTAGATTCTTGAACAAGTATCATATGAAGAATACACTTAGATCAATACGAGCTAAATAATTTTGTGTACGTAAGATTGGTTTGAATCTCGCTAATAATTTTCATGTTACCTAGAAAATGATAATAGTTAGGAACAAAGTGGGACTTTGGAAAGATCAAGAAGAAGTTTCCAAAAGGATCACTAGCCAAGAACCATCAAGGTAAATTTAAAGGACGACTCTAATCAATGAGGGGTATACCTAAGGTAAGATAATTTGAAGAAAATTTATATAAATTAGATATCAAGTTGCATGATGAATTTTATTAGAGGAAGGAGTGTCCAAGAGTAAATTTAGTAGTCCAAATAAATTATTTAGCTAAGGTTAGGTTTTCATTACTATTTCATGCATGCTCAAAGTTCTCATCTCTTGTAGGGAAAGAAAATGAATATCTATGTGTATTATGATTTACTAACTATTGAATTTGATCTTATTGATATTTTGAACAGGTATTTATTATATTTGTAACCCAACATGTATTTGGAAAAATACATGTGAGAGTAATGTCAAAGGTGTAAGTATAATCATGGTTTTGAAATCTTTAGTTAGGTCTTCAATTTCGAATTGGCCTTTAAAGTGGTCTTCTTAGGGTGTTGTTTGGTCAATTTTATTGCTATTAATGCAAAAATAGACCCCTAGGGCCTATACCTATGGAAGAGGGACCTTTTGGACATGTGACATTGTCCTTGGGGCATGATATGACTCTTCAAAAGTCCACTTGAAAGAGTGTGACGAATTTGAACTCTTGGGAGTTGGGATAAGTGAGTTGTCACTCTCCCACCACACTCCCCAAAATCAATCAATGAGCTTGGGAAGAGAATCAAGGCTTTCACATGTGTGAAGCCACCTTGTAAGAGATGTTGGGTAGAGTGTCATTGTACATTCTCCATCTCCCCAAAAGTCTCACACATGTGTGACAATTTGTGGGGATATGTGTTGAAAGATCGAATGAGAGAATGACAAGTGTCTCTCTCTCTCATTCAAGTTGAATTCCTATATACTTGGGTGGAAATGAGGAAATGGACGTTACCCACTTCTCATCTTGGAGAATTTTGTTTTGAGAATTTAAAGTCGGAAAAGGAAAGGAAGAGATAGGGGAAGGAAATCAAGGAGCTCTCACATGCAAAGGAGATGATCAAGGAACAAATTTTGTAGAGATAAGTTATTCTTCTCATTGTTATCAAATTTGTTCAATTATGAAAATTTTTGTTGTGTTATTTTGGTTAAAGTTGTCAAAAACAAGTTAGGGAAGAGACCAAATCTTTATGTATTGAAATTTAGAGTGGTTTGGTGAATGGGTAGTCAAAAAAATCATAAATAAACTATTCTTGTTAGTCTTCCTACCAAGATCATTGGTAGCCATTTAATTCTTGCTCGGGGGTATGGCTAGAGCCCATGAGGCTTCATGATGCCATTAAGGTAGGGTGGTGAGCAAGCCTCATTCTCTTGTGTTTTATTCATTGTACTCATATATATTGTTGCAATATTGAGGACAAGTGTCTTATTGTGAGATGAAATATTATAAAAAACAAGGTTTATTAAAGAGCGAGTTTGCCCTCATTGACATGTAAATCATTTATGGCATAGATATTGATTTAGCATTGTATGTTTAAAAAACAAAAAAGCATTTTACATCTTGTTAAGAAGTATAAAGGAATATAAGTATGCAATAAAACAAGCCTTGTTCATTGTATACCTAAATATTTGTTGTAATGTGAAAGGTAAATTAAAAGGATTTGTTATTGTTGAGCTAAAATAGAGCAAGCCTTTTTTGGTTATCATGTTGACCATTTCATTTCTAAGTATTATTGTTGAAAAATTTGCATCTTGCTAAAATGGAGGATTGGGTTACTTTATGATCTTGTACCAAAAGAGGTTGTTGAAACAAAAAAAGAATTTCATTTGTTGATTGTGTGTTACTTAACATGTATCTCTTGAAAGGAAGAGACTTCCATTATATTATAATGAAGGGTAAAATTATTGTTTATTTTATTAGAGAAATAAATTTCTTTATTATGAAAAATAAATAGAAATGAATTATACTTTGGTAGTTGTAATAAAGCTCAATAAAATCATAGTTGGCTTTGGTCTTACTCTCTAAGCCACAGTTGTTACACTGCTGCTGTCCATGATTTGTAATCTTTGATTTTTCTTTTATAATAATTTTGTTTTTTTTTAATAATTAAGTTTCTCTTTCAATAAAAAAAAAAGAAAAAGAAAATCACAGCAAGAAGTTTTCCTTTAAATTTTATTTAAAAATAAAAATCTGTCAAAAGTTATAAATGCATGAATGCACATCCTCTTTATTTAAGGAATAAAGCATATCTTTATGCTTTTACCATGAGATATATATATATTTCTTTCCATATAAAATTGTGATTTTTATATCTATTAAATATATATTGAGTTAAAAGTATGTTTTACAAAAATTATATAATATATATTTTATGGATATAATATATATTCCAAATATGTTTATATAGAATTGTGTATATAAAAAAATATTAATGTCTTTATTTTATAGAAAGTAAATATGCAACATATATTTTATATAAAAAAATATACATTAAATAATATAAAAATAAATAAATTTAGAAACATAAAATTATAATACTGTGTGTATATATATAACAATGGGGCAGCAACAGGGGTTCAAACCCCATGGCTGGGGAAGCCATGCCAGACAAAGGCACCCCCAAATTAAGATTCAATAACTTTTGTGCAGTCTGAAATCTGCACTCTCACGGAGGTTTAACTCTATTGTTTTAATTACTGATAAATAAATTCATGTATACAAACAATAAATATGCGCCTCTGTGAATAAATATGAATATTGACAGCTGATATCTGTAAATGAATACAGGATAACATAGATTCATAAAGTTTGCAGCCTTGCCTTGAGATGGATTTATTTAGAAAAAAAAAAAACTATTGTGGTATCTCCAGTTCCTCCTCATTGCTCAACAAGGTTTTTGTCTCGCCCCCTTTCCTGCAAAATGAAAGGAAAATAGGGTTCGGGGGGGTCTTCGCCCCAACATTAGGGAAAGATGTGATGTAATTATAAATCAGTATTGTTAATGTAAAAACAATAAAAAAATATAATATCTAATTAATTCCAGAGAAAATATGAATGTTGCATTAGTAAATTATTTTAGATAATTGTGTATTTATCTTGTGTAAAACTCATATTGAGCATATAATTCTTATTGTTATAAGAATTATTATTTAGAGTAATATTCACTTGAGTCTTGTTTTTGTGAAAGAAATATATATATATATATTAAAACTATTATTTTTTATATTGACATAAATATTAAGAATATTACTATTGATCTTATTAATAAATAATTTTTTAATAGATTTAATATTAAAAATTATATTAAAGATTTAACATGAATATCCATTTTTAATATCAATGGGTTCAATATTAATTTATCATTAAAGGATAACATAATTAATATTAATATTATTACTTATTGAGTTTAATACTAATATTAATGAGTATACGTAATTTGCTAACATAATTATGATTTCCATTAATGTTGGTCTAAATGTGATGTTGTTATTATACAACCTATATCTAGGAAAACCCAATGTGAGTTACTCATAATGATGTCTCGTCCCTCAAATAAAAATAAATAAATAAAAATTATAATAAAATTAATAATGTGATAGAGACCAGTTAAAGAGGTTAAGGTTATTATTTAGCTATTTAAGAATTATATTTAAATAACGTGGGAAAATTAAAATAAAAAGGGATCCTCTTCTTGGGACCTAGAGAATGTCTCCATTCGAAATTTTAGTTCAACCTAACCTAAGGTGTATCAAAATTAGTTAAGGATTAGTGTGTATGAATAAATAATTGCCCTTGCAAATCTTAGATTTAACTTTAGGTCATCTTACTTTAATGTAATAAGGCTTCTTCTCTTGAAGGTAGGTAAATAAGGTAAGAAAAATATGATAATGTTTGTTTCTTTAAAAATAAAGTTTGAGAGTGTATAACTATTGAATGAAAAATCAAACTTCTAAATCAAGGAATATTTTATGAACATCAGCCTCTCGAGGACACAAAGAATGTTGGATCCTTACCTAACCAAATGGAACCTTGGGCATTGTGGAGTTAAGGATTGGATGACCTTTAGGTTAAAATTAGGTCCCACAAGTGTCACTTTAATCAGACCAAGGTTCATGTTAACGCAGTTGATGCTAAGAGGAGTCACAATGGCTTGGTTGTAAGTAAGACCTATTGAGGATCATTTAACCATTTGATAAGCTAACTTCAACACTTGAGTTAATATGTGCATACACACATATATACCACTCACTTCACATTTAATGGAACACTTCAAACCACATTTATAGATAAGCACTTTATTAATGATGAATTTTTAAAAAAAATTATGCAAATTTTATTGTCAAAAATTGGGGCGTGACAGTTCTCTATCAATGTGGTACATCTGGGTTGATCGACGTGTTTGTGATTGAATATCTTTTCTTTGTGTGTTCGATTTTTCATGTTCTTGGCTGACATGATGGTGGTAGAGTGTTGTGGATCCTTATGGATTGATTCCTTATTTCTTGGCATGCTCGAAGATGTTGATTTAGGTCTTCTCTATGTTGTGACCAACTTAGGTTGGTGCACATTGAGATTTGTTCATGTATTGAGGCCAACAGTTTGTAATTCATCTATTACTTATGGCCAAAAAAGTTGTTGATGTAAATCCATGTAGCAAATATATAAGAGTGATTGTGTTCCTCATTTTGAGGTATGCTCATCTGTGCTCAGTGTATTTATGTGAAGTATATGTGCAAATAACTATCAAATCATTCAAGTGCGGAGCAGAGTGTGAAGAAGTTTGAGTGAAGTGTGAAGAAGTATTTTTGTGCCTAATTGAAACTGTCATCAGGCTTTTGTAGAAGTTAATTTCTCAGTTCATCCCACTCAAATGGTTTTAATCTGATTGCTTTATGTAAGGAAGTGAGCCTTCCTTTGAGCAGTGAGCTCTAGGAAGTGTTCCTGAATGCAAGTGCATTCTCTATTCATTTTTCATTTACTTTTAATAGGGTATAATTATGGATTAACCTCCACCGTGGTTTTTTCCCTTAATAGGGCTTCCACGCAAAAATCTTGGTGTTGTGTGTTTTTGATGTGTTGCTTAATTCTTGCTTTCACTGTTATTCATCAAATCCAAAATTAAAGGTTAATAAGATTGATTAAGTTATGTGACAACTAATTCACCCCCCCTCTCAGTTGTCTCTTCTTGTTTTGCCAACAAAATGAGTTGCAAATTGGTGTGGTTTCTACTCAATATGATATGAGTAAGAAAACTACTTAGATATTTTTTATCATTTAAACCTAGTTCTTGTGTTCATGTAAAGATTGGTGCACATTTTAGTGATAGTTGATATGTTTCACCTTGCCATGTTCCTTTTTCTTCCATAGGTGGCATGTTGAAGGATGTGAAAGAGTTTTTTCTTCATCATGGTTATCATGGTTTCTTTTGTAGGTATCTTGTTAGAGCATAAGAGCATAGAGAATATTTAGATGTTACATATTTGGTTAAGGGATATTTTCCCTTGTTTGTGATTCCTATGTGTGTATTTACAATGTTGATGTCAAGTGGGACAATGTTAGGATTAAGGTGTCATCCACCTTGAAAATCCTATGTCATGGTTCTAAAATCCTTAGAAAGTGTCTCTAGGAAATTAAGGTGTATTGGGAAAATATTTTGTAATATTAATTCTCATAATTTCTCATAATATATTCATAAGGGGTGATGGGTCAACTAACAGTGGTAAAGGTGACTTTTGGACATAAATATTTAATATTGTTTTCCCCATATGTGGATGCCTAAAATGGGATAATAAAAGATAAGGATATGGAAAATGACTGATTGTTTGTATTCTCCAAGTGGGATCTTGGAAAGAGGCAACATGTGTTTCTTGATTTTCCATTATTTATTGCACTTAATGTAATTTTTATCTTCCATGTTTGGGAATTGAAGTTGGAGGGAAATTATTAGGTCCAAAGTCAGTGTACTTTCATGTTCCAAGGTGGAAATCCAAGGGTTGGGGATGTTTGGAATGAAAGGTCATCTTTGGGTGCCAGGTTTGGTGCATTCTATGCCTTCAAACATCTATAAATTCAGTCTCTTGGGTGTAAAATATATGTGCAATATTTGAGTGTAGAATTTCATTGCAAGAACAAAGACAAATTGAAGCATACAGAGGTTGTTCACAACTGCAGAAGTGTTACCATAGTGGAGGAAAAGTGAAGAATGAAAGTGAATGTATTGTAATCTCATTTATTTTTAGATAATGCATACTTGGCCTCTCCTCTCTTCTTGGTGGAGTTTTTTCCTACAAAGGTTTCCCCATGTAAATCATGTGTTATGTGATGCTCTTGTGTTGTTGATTTGTGCCTCATCATTGCTATCTTATAGTGATTTTATTTTTTATATATTGATTTTATAATAACACTCCTATAAGATCACATAAGGTAGTGTTTATAAGCATATTATACTGGATAAATTTTGACATCATAAAGAAGATGGATCTAATCATGGAAATTATATATTAGGACAACATAATTTTTAGATTTGCATATAAGTTTTAGATTTTCATGTTGCTATAGTCCAATGCTTGTATCTCATCCATTGAATTCATATTTGGATAGAGATGGAATTTTCCAACAATTGGTCTAAGGACTTGTTTATTTTTCATCAATAAATTACTAAAAATAACTAAACAAAAAAAATGATAATTCAATATACTTTTTTACTTGAAATGATCTACTGATACTACATAATTAATAAAATATAGCCATCTACTAAAACTAATATTACTTTCAGTGGGATCTTTATGCAATTACATAATGTGTTCTATCTTGTTTGTTTCAAGATTTTGGTAAGCCATGGATTATGTAATGTGTTCTATCTTATTTGTGCAATTACATAACATGTTCTATCTTATTAAAGATTTTTGTTTTTATTATGTAATGTGTAGTAAGCCATGGATAATATTTAATTAGATTATGGATGTCCTTTTGCAATAGTTTTTGGTGTCACAAGGAGTTCTTGGAAATATCTTTCATATGTAATGTAGAGATTTCAATGACATTAGAATTATCTTTCAAGGACAAAAAATCATTTTAAAATTAAAAATCAATTTTATTATGAGGTATATAATAGTGTTTGTGTGATTCAAGTAATTAATAGAGTAGAATTTTGATCTAAAAAATAAAAAATGCATTGAACATGCAATATAAAAATTGAATTTTGATTTTGACTGTTTTCAACATGAATCAATAGAAAAAATAAATAATATTATTTTAAATTATTAATTCAAAATTTAATTATAGACTATAAAATTGTTCAAATTTTTAATGCTATACATTGATTGACTAAAAAAATAAAATAAATTGAATGCAATCAATAAGTATTGTAGCCAATAGTGACATGGTATGATGGTTAAGTTGTTGAGGTGTTGTTCTTGTTATCAAGGTTCAAACCCCACTGGGGTGTTATTGTTGAATGTTTAATTGGGGATGAGATCCCTCGTTTGTGACCTCATTGGTTCATATTGATTGACTAAACTAATAAAATAAATTGAATGCAATCAATAAGTATTGTAGCCAACAGTGGCATGGTATGATGGTTCAGTTGTTGAGGTGTTGTTATTTCCATCAAGATTGAAAGTTTAATTGGGGATGAGGTCCCCCGTTTGTGACCTCACGTATTCATAACTCCAAAAATGGTTCATATTGATTGACTAAACTAATAAAATAAATTGAATGCAATCAATAAGTATTGTAGCCAATAGTGGCGTTGTATGATGGTTAAGTTGTTGAGGTGTTGTTCTTTCCATCAAGATTGAATGTTTAATTCGGAATGAGGTCCCCATTTATCACCTCACTTATTCATAACTCCAAAAACGTTTAACCCTCTTAAAAAAAGAGTAATAAATATCAAACCCAACATATAACGGCGGTTGCTGCCCTTATGACTGATTGCTATATTTTTGAGTACTCCTTGTAACTTCATTCATGTAATTTTTATTGGTTTATTCAATATTAAAAAACACATATCTGCCTGAACAAGAACTAATAAATATCAAAGCTAACATCTGAAGAAATACTTGGATGTTAAGAAAACACGTAACCGAGGATACGATGTAACAGTTCGATCTAGTTTCGGTGAAGTGGACCACGGAAAATTAATAATGATCATAAATTGCTATAAAAGGCTAAAGCGGACAAGCAGCCAATCATAACAGCCTTTCTATGTCCTTCGAAACTCTGTCCATAGCATGGCAATGGAGACGGCCGAGTTTCTTAGGGGTAAAACCATTCTCATAGTTGGCGCGACGGGTTTCCTGGGCAAAGGTATGCAATGGTGTTTTCTGTATCGTGTTCACTAGATCTGCTTATATAGTAAGCTTTTAACGTGAATGTGTACTCATGCAATTAAAGATGCGATGGATTTTATAGTTTTTGTGGAGAAAATTCTCCGAGTGCAACCAGATGTGAGATGTATTTTCACGCTCATAAGGTCTGAAAATGTGGAGTCCGCTCAAGCCAAACTCCAAAGCCAGGTATAATATTATAGCACAGCTTGAAATGATAAACTCTAACTACATAGACGGGTAATTCTTTCATGTGAAATGTTGTTTCTCTGTAGGTGATATCCAAAAACTTGTTTGGGCTTCTACGAGAGCGTTACAAGGAAAGCTATCAAGAATTCATGGCAAGAAAGATTGTTCCTGTTGTTGGAGACGTGGCACTCAGTGGTTTGGGAATCGAGGAAAGTATTAGGGACGAACTATGTGCAGAGATCGATATTGTCGTCAATTCTGCGGGTAGCACGAGCTTTAATGAGAGGTCTGATATCTATATCTACATATATATAAAATAATTGAGGTCAGTTCTGAGGTCATCACTATGATTATTTTGTGTTGTAAATGGCTTTGTAAATTGCAGGTACGATATTGCAATGAAAGTGAATGCATTGGGAAGTAAGAATGTGATCAACTTTTGTAAACGTTGCTGCAACCTTCAACTTCTCTGCCACATTTCAGCAGGTGAATACAATGTCCTGCATTAAGCTCTGATTGCTAGTGCAGTTATCCGTTAATATGATCAAATGAATTTTAAATTTATTTATACGATGCGATCTCATCTTCAATGGTTACTTAATTCTCCTTTTGGTTCATCTCTGGGTATGTCAGCTTATGTGAATGTTGGAGGCACGGGCATGATCAGAGAAGAAGTTGTAAGGATCGGAGAAAGGCTTTCGTACAGCGGTGGAGAAATATCACTCCCTCAGATAGAGTCCGAATGCAATTTAATAGAGTAGAGCACAGAAGAATTCAAGAAAGTTCTAGGTGAAGCATGGTCAGACGAGGAGGAGTCCAAATATATGAAGGAGTTTGGGGCACAAAGGTAAATGCATTTTGTTTGTATTTGAAGATTCTACATGGCCTGCAGTGCTTAGCGAAAAGCGTTTGAAGTTAGCTGTACGAATTTGAACAGGGCGATGAACTTTGGATGGCCAAATGCTTATGTTTTCACAAAAGCACTTGGAGAATTGATGGTGGATTATTTCAGGGATGATATACCCACTGTTATCGTTCGCCCAACAATAATCGAGAGTAGCTTAAAAGAGCCATTTCCGGGATGGATCGAAGGCATCAGGTACAGCAGTTGGGCGAAAAGTAGAAAACTCGACGTTTTAAATAGAAATCAATTGTTTTATTTTCGATGAACTCACTAGAGTAAGCTAAATTATCTTAGAGCCTATTAAAGCATAAGCACAAAAAGAAAATTGACTGATCGTATAGAATAGAAACAGTAATATTGTTTAATGAGATTAGAATTAAATGTTAATGTCAGTTGGTGCTTTTTATGATATCCCATACACTTGTTCTGATGCTCTACTGGTTGTTCCATTAAATTATGAGCTGGACATTTTATTGTATCAATATGTGATCTTTATTGCTATATCGCTGCAGGATGTTGGACCCTATAATAATTGGATATGGTAGGGGACGAATCTCGTCGTTCCCAGCTGATCCACATCTAGTGCTGGATGTGGTACGTATAAAGCCATACATCGATTTTATATCGTAGCAATCTTACTCTTGCTATGAGGTGATAAGATTTGCAGGTGATAAATTTTGAAAGAATATGAGATGTTGCATTTCGTTCTTGACTGAATCAGATTCCGGTGGACATGGTTGCGAATTGCATGATAGCATCGATTGCGAGGAATGCTTCACGACCGGGGCTATTTGTCTATCACGTAGGTTCCTCGCATGCAAACCCACTAAAAGACAGTACGAGTCGGGATTATTGGTATAACTACTTTTCGGCACATCCGTGCGCATCCAAGGATGGGACGATTGTGAGAGTGAAGAAACTGCGCTGTCTAGAAAGCATGGCCAACTTCAAATTCTACATGACTCTCTATTACCTAGTTCCTCTCCAGGTAATTAAACTTTGGCTTACATTGCATTGCATGTTTCCATTGTTTTTGACTGAGACATGAAATGAATATGCCAGATACTCTATATTGTGGATAAACTGCTGCTGGGTTACCTCGGGCTGGGACCGCTCTATACTCGTCTTCTTGAAAAGTACAAACTTGCAGTGAAGCTCGCCCATATCTACGAACCCTTTGCTTTCTTCAAGGGAACGTAAGACGCCAATTCACTCCTCTTGATTGCCATGTATAAGTTATTTATTGGAGGTCTTTAGCGTGAAATCTGAAGTTATTGGCCCTCATGATTGGCAGGTTCGACATCTCAAATACGAAACATTTGTGGAATGAAATGTCGGAGAGAGATCAGGAGAATTTTAACTTCGATGTTAAGAGCATAGATTGGAAACACTATTTCCTCAATTGTCATATTCCTGGACTTCTCACTTACGGTTTGGGAGGATCAAAATAGGAATTTTGCTTTCTATTGATATGTTAACATGCTATGTCATGTTAATAAAAACAATATTATAATAAGTTGCAATGTTAGAATATTTAATGATATGTTTATAAGTTTAGTTAGGTGGTTGAAAATAACAATATGTTAACATGTTATGTTATGTTAATAAAAAAATAAATAGAATTTGTGGATGATCTCTATCAAAAAAAAATATATATTATAATAAGTTGTAATGTTAGAATATTTAATGATATGTTTATATGCTAAGTTAGGTTGTTGAAAATAACAATTATTAAAAGGTAAGAACTTGTGTTAGATTTAAATGTTATAATTTTTTGAATATTCGATGACTTCTAAGTATTTATATAGAGATTGTCTTCTTTAATGTAAATAAATAATACATAAATCTAAGATAACTTAAGATTTAGATCTCAAAGTTTGACATCTTTTTAAAAAATATTTTATAATTTTAATCTACAAATTTCAATATGGATTTAAACCTATTATTTTTAAAGCTTAAGATTTTATCTATAAAAGAGATTTAAACTACACAAATTAGAATATAATAAATAATTATTATTTTGTTAATTGAGAAGTTTAATGAATAGTATTATGGTTAATGTGATAACTTTGAATTTAAATAAAGTTTATTATGAATGATTTCTTATCAAACAATTGATTGAGGGAATCACTTAATTGAGGGTAATATTTAATCAAAGATGAATATAAATTAATAACCACAATTCACCGTCAACACAATAATTTATTAAACACAATTTTTTCATTAAATAGTTTGTTAAAAATAGGTTTAGTCAAGCTTCTCGACTTCTATTTATTGATATTTCTTTTCAAATAAATTCTAATTATAAATAGACATTCATAATGAAATTAAATTGAAATATTCATCTATTATAAAAATGCACATTCATTTTCAAAAGGCATTTAAGTAATTACTTTATTCAACATTAAAAAACTAAATTAAATAAATTTTAATAAATATATAATGTATTGTTAAAAACTCAATCATGGAACCATTATAATTACTATCAAATCTTAATTATAGTAATGAATATTATTCCTAGAATTAATGGTATGCTATTATTTGACGATTGTAATGATGTATCAATTATGAAGTGTTCACATTAGGTGCATTTTAACATTGAAGCCTATATAAATATAAGGGAAATTGTTAAGTACATGGAATAAGTATGTATTTCTATGCATATTTTCAAATGTGGGAGATATGGAATTTGAACAACTAGTTAGAGGAAAGGATCTATAATAGTGTACCTTGATTTAAGTAATTACATTGCACCATTTTAAGATTTTTAAATTTGTATTTACTATGGTTAGTTTATGAACTTATCTATGAATACTTGTTGCAAGGATGTCAAACTAAACTTGATGTGATCACATCATCACCATTTTTTTAATGTGGTATCAACATGTCTATTTAGACTCAACCCATGTAGATGCTCATGACATCAAATACTTGAAATTAATGGCACTAATTACTAAGAACTCTTTTCTTACTCATATGTGTAGTAATTTAAGTACTTTATGTTAAAGTGAATAATTTATCTATTCACTATACTTAAGTGTACTTAGGTTGGTAAGGTTAGACAACATTTTGTCTAACTAAATATGCAACCTTTTAGACCTCTAGAGGTTATCAACTTGTTTGTTAAACTTCACGCACATACCTTTTTGAGGTTGGAATACTTTCCATCTCACCTCAAATGTCACTCAACACTTGGAACACAAAGGTTGATGTCTTGGTCATAGAGGTTGTTGGTCTGCACACTCCAAATTTTCCTAAGGGTGACTTGCCTACTCTTTTGTGCCACATCTTGGAGCACTTATCAATCCACCTATGAGGTGGATTGCATCTTCCTTTCCTATATATGCAAGGTCTTGTACTCATTATCATTTGGGTCATCTAAATACAATCTTATACATTGTTCATTGCTCTTGTCATTTTATCTCCTAGATCTCCTAGTTTTTTATGCTGCATGTTATCATTTGTTTTATGTTTATTGTATCATACTATTACCAACTTATTAGTTAGGCAGTTGGTTTGTTATGTGGTTGTTTAACCACTATTCACCTCTCTCTCAAATTATGGTATTAGATAGATTAAAAAAAAAATCTATTTAAATTATTTAAAGGTAGCATATAATTATTACCAAGAATTTGAAGAAGTATTTTTTCATGTACATGGTCATGTTGGGTGCGATGAATGACATTTGACTAAAAAATTCATGATTGCAACTAAAGGAAGTGAGAAAATTTGTTGTATGGTATGATGATGATTGCAAAGACATTCAAAAGGATTTTTTGTAAAGTTACAATAATTCAAATTATGCGTTGAGAACAAGAAAATCCAAAAGGTATTGATGTAGATTTTTGTAAGAATGGTGTGAAAATTAACACTATGCAGATGAAATAAAAGTCATTTTAGAAGCTTAGAAACTTGAATATAATAGTGAACTCAATGAAGTGATTGATTTTGATCCATTGAAGGGTCACATGAAGCATTTGCATGTTGATTTTGTACACATATATAAGAAAGGTCTACCTACTAGGAAATCCATTTGTTGGAAGAATATATTTTTTAGTGAAAATGTGTAGTAGCAAACCAAATTTTGGTGATGGAAGTAAAAAGGGTGAATTTTTAAATTTTAATCTCACCACTTTGTTATTTTTGAGCTAGTTATAAATAAATAAAAAATATTTTTGAATTCAAGAGAAAAAAAATATACATTTTTTCAAGAAAGCCATTAGTATTTTTTAACACTCTTTTAAACAAAAAATTTAGGATCCTAGAGGTATAAGGATCCTCAAAATTTTAGAGAATGGTTGATAATGTATCCAAAATAATGCTTATTGATTCTTAAATTATGAGAGGTGATAATTATGCAACCTAGAAAACTAAAGTACAAACCCAATTAGATTTTGAAGACCTTTGGGATATAGTTTGTAGAAACATGAATAGAGTTGCACATGTTGGTGCAAGTTGTTTGGTTGGAAAAAGGGATATAGGACACTCTTCCCAATTTTTTAGGGTTAGAAGTGATCTCAAATCCACTTGACTACAAACCTAGTAGGAAGAGTCAGAATGGTGGATCAAGGTTCTAATCCTTATTGTTTTGGTTGATTTGTTGATGAATGTGATGATTTTTAATTGGTTGAATTTGAGGATGCAAGGTTCTAACTATGTAAAATATGAAAATGTAGTAGTATATTATGATTTCTAAGAAATTAAGTTCAACACGACAAAAACTAAAACTAGAAATACAGAAGATAGACATAAAGGAACTTGGGGTATAAATTTAGTGTCTAAGATTTAGTTGGTCTAGGAAATAATATGCACTAGATTGTCCTCTTATGTTTTGGATTTGAAAACACACACCTATGAACCCTAGTTTGTAGCTCATATTCTCCCAAGGTCACTATCGAAACTTCATCTATTTATGAGAAAATCTAGTTTTTGTGTCTTGACAACTTGTAGGCTTGAATACACGAATGGGAAATTAATCCTTTATCTTCCTCCAAATATCTTTAAATTTGAAAACCTAAACACATGACAAAGGGGGAAGGGTTGTGTTATATAGAGGTTTGTAAAATTCAAACCCTATTTTGGTATTGACACCTCCACACCAGCTATGATGTTGCATAAAGAGAGCTTACCCTCAATAGGGTAGAAGCTAAATGATAAACAAGTAATGAATTGATATATTTCTACAACTCACCACTCATATATGCTTTCCTTGATGGACTGAAGTCGTGTACTCATCACCTTCAAAGAGAATTTTATTTGATTGATTGGAGTCCTACAAGTGTTAATGCTCACAAACAAATGATAATAAAATATGAAAAAATTGCATAAACACATGATTGCAACTTGAAATGATGCTTGACATGAATAAGTGTTGCTAAAATGCTGATAATTCTACTCTTTACTACTCTTGAATTCTTTTAGGATGTATAATTTTCTCTAGAAAATTGCTAGGATTGCTTCTAGGATTTCAAATGAAGAATGACTAGTATTTATTTGCAAATCTTCTAATTTATAGAAAATAAAATGTTGATAGCTGACAATTGAAATTGGAAATTTAAATAATAAATTTCCAACACCAACATTATTCGAATTGGGGCAAAAAAGAGGTGTTTTAGGGTATAGTTCACCTTAGAACATACACATTCTTTTCGAGGCCCAAAGTGTTGGGGGTAAATATTGAATTATTTTTATTATTTCCCTTTATTTGATTTTTTAAAGATGTTTATAAAATGATTAATTAAATGCATAATTAGGTCCAAGAACATAGGGGGAGCTAAACCTAGTGTAAAATTGTCAAGGGTGATAATTTTTTATGCTGCATTTAGCCCTCACTTCAGTGAGAGTATGAACTTATGCTCAAACTCACACCAAAGTACGAATAAGTAAAGAGAGATTCAATCATCCAAATATTGAAGAGATAGGATGACATTGAATCTAGGGGATGTGCTAACCCCCAGGATTCAAGATCATGTGGTAAAACAACATAATCACAAAGGAACACACATTTAAGATGTAATCTAGTATGAAAAACATGAAGCATACACAATGATGACACACCACAACACATAGCATAACATAATGCAAAAAATAAATAAACAAGATGCCAATGTAATGCAGACATAAGGTAAACATAATGCAAGTATGAATATATATAGGGGGTATGATAATCACAGACTAGTAAGCTCCACAAAAATATTACCAGGATCCGTAACCAAGGGATTCATGAGTCATAGGTTAACAAAGTCTTATATTTGATAGGTGAACCATGGACCAAAACACCATAGGCTAGTGAAGTTTGATATCCACTAGGTAATCCTTTTGAAAGTAGCAAATGAGAAACACACAAGGGCTAGTGAGGACTAGTTTTCATTGGGTGTGATCTCATGTCAACCATACCAAGATTTAGTCCCAATAACATTGATAAGGTGCTATAAAAAATGATCAAAATTACAAGCCAATGAATCACCAAGTCCAATGTGTGTAAAAAAAATGAAGCACATAATGAAATGCATGCCCCCACCTTAAATTAATTGCTAACACTTGCTATGAGAAATTACCTTTAAGGTAGAGTAAAATAATCAATACACCATGACAAGGCCATGAGAGATTATTGGAAAACTCTATACCAATGATATGTTCTCGATAAGACAGACTTACGACAAGGCATTTCCCCCAAGAAAAAGCCAAAAAAAGACAAACAATGACACATAAGGGATCCATAGATCTAGATTCAATATAAACCTTTGATAATATAATATAATTATGCTTGGAATTGACATCATTCCCCTAGATAATCATAGAACTATGAACACGATAAAATAAAGACACATATAGATGAAAAAATGAATCTTTTGGGTCAATATGGAATATTCCTAAATGCCTCAATACCTCGCATCATCCCCAAAAGGAAGACACAATATAACAATAAATGTTTATGACATAAAGAAGAATGGAGATATAAATAGATGGATTTCATGAAAAAATGATTTTTATGTGTATCCTTGTGCCAACAAGAAAAATAAGGGTCATCTAAAGAAAGCTAACAAACACAAAGACATGCCAAGAAACACAACATGAGAGATCATATCACATGCAAGAAAACACACAAAAAGTACAATACAAAAAGGTACAACACATGCGAGCTAGTCTAAATCAAGTCATTTGTATCCTAGTCTTGCTCATAATATATAGAAGGTGGACAATATGCTAAAGGGAATAAAAAAAATTATACAAGAAGGAGCTCTAGGTTAAAAAAATGGTGGATCATTATGGTTTTCCACATCTAACTACATAGATATAGAAAATAAAATAGATAATTTGTTATGCACTTGTTCTTCTATCTTAGCTTCTTCATCTTCACTATACATGTTTAGAAAAATAGGTGGCTATGAATGATATCATCCATATGTTCATTCTTTAAATTATTTTCTTAGGTTGGGATAGAGATTGTTAAAATTCATGTTTTGGCAAGGGTGATAGAGTGGATTCAAGTAATGATGAGGATGGGTGACTAGGGGTAATTAATCAATATTGGGTTAGATGGGAGGTTTTTCATCAAATAAGGTTTGATTATTTTCAACAAGTTTGTGAGCTATGACACGTCTATGCTTACACTCCTTTTCACTTCTATTTCTTCTTGCACAAGTTTCATATTTCGAGGTGTTCTCTAATGTGGGTCTATTTTCTTCCTTAGGAGGAACTAAAGGGACTACCACGGGTTGGGATACTACTATTTTTTTAGGTATGTGCATTTTATTTTATTTTAGAGGAACAAATTTAATTATATAATTATCCCTTGGTATTTTAGAATATGGCAGAGGTAGAACCATAATATACATGCCAAGCGATCGAGGGAGGATACTCAGTTTGGGATTATGTTCCTCTACTAGCTTTGGTGTAGGATAAATATCCATTAAATTCATATTAGGTTGAGGAACCTCAAGTGCAATATTACTAAGTGATAACTTTAATATACACTTGGCTTGAACTTTTGATATGATATGAAAAAGTTACCTTCATAAGGTTTTACAGGTTCATCAGGTGTAGGCAAAAAATAATCTAATGAAAATTTCAATGAGAAGCCAAAGGTTTAAATTGCTATGATAAACTATGTGTATTTCATCTTCAACATGGAATTCATATAGTAATGGATAATTGATGGGACCAAATTCATTGAGTGCATCTATGGATAACCTAACTTCAAATGAAATTGGTTCAATGTCAGGATAATGATGAAAAAAACATCCAACTTCTTTGGTCCAACTTTAAGTGGGAGAGTTATCAAATCTATTGGAGGGAAACCAAAACCATAATAAGTTTTTAGCCATGCTTTCAATTATCCATAATTATCTTTGTAAACCTCATGTGAAAATATAAATTATTTAGTGATCATTTTTTTTAAACATACATGATCAATGAGCATTCCCTTTATTGGTTTTTCATTAATCCACTCATTGATATAGAGGACCATTGTATGTATGCACGGATGCATCAATATGTGTAAAATCAGTGTTAGGAAACAAAGTGGTTTGTCCCTTACAAGGATGAAATTCTATCATGTTAATTACATTGGATAAATCATCATCTTCTTCATCATTGTAACTGCATTACACTAAGTTGGATGAATGACTTGGCAATGGGTTAGTAAATATTTTCAAGTTTTTGTTAGGCAACAATACTGATTTATTTTTGTTTTCATTAACACAAACCAAGTGGACTTGATTAGAATCAATGAGGTATGCACTTGGTGCTTAAGATGCATACATTGTTTGGTATCATGTTCAAGTGTATGATGATATTGAAAAAATGATTTTGCATTAAATTCTGGTGATAAAGGTTTACTTGTGTCAATAGGCCTAATCGTAGGGAGTTGCATTAGGTTCTTACTTAATAATTGTAACATCATCGCATGAAGAGAATCAAGAAATTGTGTGAATTTTCTATCTCTTGGCTGAAATTAACAAGGAAATTTAATTTGTAGTGGTGAAATATGTTTCAATGTTATTAGTTGTTTGAGGAGTATTTATCTTAATGAATTTTTGTAGTGTCAAAAAAAGTGACCCTTTTTCACACTTAATTTGGGAATAAATAATTAATGATAAAATGAACTTAATGGTGCCTTATTTAGGGTGTTGCAAAGTGTTTCTTTACACTTTCACACTAATCTAGGGCTTTATTAATTAATTGAGGTTAAATTAAATTTAATTGGCCCCTTAAATTCAAATCCAAGCCTAATTTATTGCATTTTTTGAGGGATAAAACCCAACACTCTTAAATAATGTTTTGAACAACACTTAAATCTATAAGGTTTGTGTCCTAGGATAGTGACCTAGGACCCATTTTCCACCTGGTGAATGGGTCCTCACTAGGTCCTATGACCCCCTTTTGGCATGTTATTTCACAATCCCTAAAACATGTCCTAGTTAAGTATATGGCGAATAGGTCCTCCTTAACTTAGGACACCCCACTTGGGATGTGTTTTGGGTGAGATTTTAATGATTTGAAATCCTAGATCTAATGTCACCTTGTGTTATTTGAATTTTAGGATTTAATCTTAAGTTATGTATAAATATAAGGTTATTTTACATAGTTTCATAGCTAGATCTTCATAGGCAATCAAGAGTAATTTCATAAGAGGATTATAGAGAATTCAAGGGAAGATTATTAGAGTTTATTGCATAAATCAAAGATCCAAATTATCATGTCAAAGACATAGTGCATCATGCATGTTTTTGAGATAATGTGTTGATGTATCAGTGAAGATCTAATTCAAGTGTATACAAGGTGTTGTTTCTAATTAAGTGTTGTGATCAAGATCTACATTCTTTGAGGCCACTCCATGCAAGATTGTCGATTTGTACTCCAATGTTCAATTGAGGATTTGGTGAGGTGTAGCATTGCTTTGTTCATTCATCTTTCTTTTTAGGTATTGTTTCAATTCAAGGTTTAATTACCAAACTAGGGTTTGACCAAAGAAAACCCCTATTTTCTAACAATTAATATTTTATTCTCTCTTGATGTGTGATTACAGGTTTTAGGTTGAAGATCAATTGGAGAGAAAAGTTGTCAAAGTTGCAAAGTTGTAAAAGTTGTCCTCTTTCTTTCAAGATCACAGAAAGTACTCTATAGATTTTATTTCTAACTTTTAGGAGTTGAACAAGTAGGATCTAGGAGTGTAGACATTGAAGAAAAAAAATCCAGAAATCACTTTTCCAGAACCCTAGCAGGGACCCATTCGCCACTAGGTGAATGAGTCCTCAATGATGCCTGAAATAATAGTTTTTCAAAAAGGTACACATCATTTTACCATCTTAAAACCTACCTTTTTACCATTATAATAGTTAGGTTTGTTTTATGATTGTTATTTGTGCATTATAGTCATCATAATTGAATGAAACATCAATTCAAAAACTAGGGGTATCCATTTGATTAACCTCATTTGTGATACTCCCCCCTTTTTTATATTTCATTTTGGTGAACCTGATAATCTTACACTATAAATTTTCTAATTTTGAGTGCATTAAAACCCTAGATCTTAGTTTGCAATAGTTTTCATTAGATTTTCATTACTTGCATTGCATTTAGAGTTCTTTAATTTTTCATTAGTGAACATTACATTTAGGGTAAATTTGCATGTTTGCATTGCTTATATTCACCAAAAATTAAAAAAAGTGCATTAGATTTGAATTTTTTTTGCATAGTGTTAACATTGAAATCATCATTCAACCATTTACACTCATATTTCACATCAAATTTATTCACCTTCTTCATGATTCGACCTTTGTCAACATTGAATTTAAAGACTTGAAATCTGGAAAATCTATTACAGAATTGATTGTTACAAACCTAAAACAAAAAACATATGTGATCACTATGAAATTGCATTTTACAAGTTTAAAAAAACATGTACCATGACCCATTCACCCTAGGGCAAATGAATCCCTATTAGGGTTACATAGGAAAAAAAAATTCACAGTTCGTAAGCTTCAATATCATATTCAAAGTTTCTCGAAAAGCCTACTAGGACCCATTCGCCACTGGGCGAATGAGTCCTTGGAGGCCTACAAAAAAGAACTTTTTTGAGCTTTTTGGTGATTTTCTATACCTCCTAGGCTTGCTAGTAACCTATGGTATCAGTCAGGAAATTTTTAAGAACTTTTATTTTATACATATAGGTCAAAATCATTCATTTAGTGTAGTCATTTTTGAATCACTCCAAAATCATTTTAGTAGCAAGAGTCATCAGATCTGGAAATGTTTACATTTCTCAAACTTTGCATAACATAAATCAAATTACTTTTCAAATTTTCATAAACAATGTTTACATTCATGAAGCTTTTCATAAGCTTGATAAAATTGATTTTAGTTTTTGGATACGCACTATTTGGATTTTTGAAGTTTTGCATACATTGGATGAAAGTAGTTTTCATCTTTGGATATACATTGTTTAGATTCTTGCAATATTGCATAAGATGGTTAGAAGTAATTTTCAGTTTTTTTCAAACAATGTTAGTATTGTATCTTTCTAAGTATGCCAAGAAAAATTTCATTCCTCACACTTATGAGAATGCTTTAGTGAAAGAGAATACAACAATGGACAATCATGACAATCAAATTTGGTCTGCTCCTAATATCTTGCCTATTTGTGAAGAAGATATTTTGGTATTAGAAGATAAAACTAATGAGAGTTATCAGAGTCCTATTTGCATCTCTTCCCCTAGGGAAAAAATTATTGAACAAGAGAATTCCATCATTGATAAGAATGATAATCCAACCATTAATAACTCCCTTGTGATGAAGTCATTTTAGAAGAACCAACCATTGAGTGTCATGAACATCTAGTTTTTAGCTCTCCTAAAACCTCTCCTAATAGGGAAGATATCATGGTGGAAGAAAATGAGAACATTGAAAATAATAATTCCTTAGATGAAGATGATGAAGAGACATTAGACTCTCCTTTACTAAGAAATTGTGAAAATAAGGATAAGCCCTTTGAGGTTATTATAGTGTTGAAAAATATCATCATTTACATTTTCACACCTAATTTGGGAATAATTAATGTTAAAATGAACCTAATGCCACCTTGATCTAGTGTTTTAATGTGTTTTATGCTTTCACATTGAGTTAAGGGTCCTTTTAAGCTAAGTGAACCTAACTTTGACAGGGTGATCCCACAATACTGGTTTACAATTTTTGGGCAAGTTGGACACCGAACTAATTTCTTTTAGCTAAATCTTTAGTTTCAGGATCCTATAGCGGCTAAACCGTGAGGAATTTGAAGATGATGAAAACTAGTGATTTGTAATGTTTTGTTTTTAGATTCTAAATATATTTTTTTCATTTTTTTTGGAAGCAAATTGCATTTATTTTTCCATCTCCTTCGAAAACTAGTTTTTTTTTAAAACAACGTTTTTAAGGAGTAACGTTCACCGTATACAACTTAAATTTTTTTGTATGAAGGATACAATTCTAACTTTTTAGAATTTAGATTTGTAACTTCACTAGAACTTTAATTTGGTTTTATAGTGTTTTATTGAATATTTTTTCCTTAATCAAATTTCAAAGTCAAACCAATTACAATTTAGACATAGGCGGACCGTATACAATATAAATTTTTATGTATGTATCAAAATTCAATTTATTTATTTTTAGTGGATCAAGGACATCAATACCCAGCCCGAATATATTTCTTTAAATTTTATTTTGATAATCTGCTATTTTTCCACATGTGTAGAACAAAGAACTTGATTTTTGGTGGAAAACCTATGTTTAATAAAACTAAAAAAACACATAGATAATAAAACCAAAATGTACTAAAATTATATTCATTGGATAGCTCGTTCTGAGGACTACCATATTCTAGTTGGGTCTATGAAGTCTCCTCCACTTTCATCCTCAACCCGAACTTCGAAGGGCAAAAATTTGGAGTCTTTTTGTGTCAGAGGTTGGGAAGGTGGGAAAAGGGGGGTTCAAGCGAACCCCCTTTCCACAATGGGAAACATGGGTTCCCACATGCAAAGGGGTTCACTCGAACCTTTTAGGTTTGTTCAAACCTTGAGTTCGCTCGAACCCCTCAAAACGAATGTTTTTTGCATGGGTGAGCTTTTTGGAAGTTTTCCTTCCTCACTCGAATTGTAAACCACTTTTGTGGGTTCACCCTTTTCCTTAATTTAGTATAGTAAAGTGTATTCATTTACACCTTCACATTAAATTTAGGGACCTTGTAAACTAAATGGACCTAATGGTGCCTTATTTAGGGTGTTTTAAAGTGTATCCTAACACTTTCACACTAATCTAGGGTTTCATTAATAAATTGGGCTTCCTTTTGCCTTATTTGACCTTATTTTACATCCACAAGCCATAATTAATGCATATTTTTGAGGTAATCCCAACATCCAGCTATAATTCATGTGTTTCTAGATTGTATTTCCCATATTTAGTGATCTATGACTCTTACACCACCTTGGGCATATGAGTCCCACCTAAGTTTTGAGGCCCCGATCTTGATTTCACATCAATCTAAGCATTTCTTCAAAAATGTGTCCCAAAGCCTAGCCTAATGGGATTCATATGCCACAAGTAGTATATGAGTCTTGTTTGGATTAAGCCTAAATTAAATTAAAATTCTTTGTGGGATTTTATCCTCCTAGAATTGATGTCAGCTTGTAGTGTTGTAATTTCAAGAAATTTGGCATAACCAAGTATAAATACAAGCTTATTTCACTTATTTTCACCTAATACTTTCAAGAGAGCATTCGGGTATGTGCAAGATCATGATGGGCCAAAAAGTGGTGATATGATGGGTATGTGGCTGACAACTTTTTTTTAACCCAAAATTGATGAAACAAAAAAGTGTTTTTAAAGGATATTCTCACATTTCCACCAATATAAATTATGTTTTCCTTTGAGTTTAATAAATAATTATTATTCATTTTTTATTTGAATTACGAATAAAGTCCTGATTGATAGGCTGATTGAAAAACATTTATAGCTTTTAAACGATATCACATTTTTTTAATCCAAAACATGTGTCACATTCTATGCTTCGCATACTATAGGATTAAAAAAAAAAAAAAATTAATTTCATGAAGTTTTGACCAAGTTAAGGTGGTCAGACATACGAGTTTTTATATTTTAAAAAAAAATTAATAAAAAAATCATAATTCATTATTTACTTGAAAAAAAATTACAAAAATATATGCATCACATTGAGACATGAGTGCTCTACTTATATCTAAAATATTATAAAAAAATATTATCATTTTATTGTGGTTAGGGTGGTCAGATAGACACCTACTTCTTATTTTTTCCATGAAATTTAAGTACTACTGCATTGAAATTTTAAATTTTCACCAAATAGAATTTTTTTTTTTCAAAATAAACCTAGTAGTTTATAAAATAAATTCAATTTTCTATAGATTTTATTGTTACATATTTTTGAAATAATATAGATAACTTATTCAAAATTTTACGTCAAGTTTCCTAGCTCTGATTTTTCTAAATTTTTTGCCACTTAAGGGCTTGTTTTTTCCATGATGATCTTGCACATACCCATTCCTAATAGAAATTTTGTGATTACAAGACTTCACAAGAGTATTCAAGGGAATTCAAGAGCATCTTTAAAGTATTCAAGGGTAGATTTCTTCATTATTTGTTGTGTAGATTCAAGATCCATCATCATGTCAAAGACATAGTGCATCAAGCATGTTGTTGAGCTAATGTTGTTGATGTAGCATGGAAGATCCATTTGCAAGCACTTTTCCACATCCAATTTGAGATCAAGCTCTACATTCTTCATGTCCACTTCATGTTAGTTTGCAAATTTGTATTCCAAGACATCATCCAAGGTATCATGATTTCATGTTTCATGTCCTTATTTAATTGTTTCATCATTTGGTTTAATTACCTAAATGAGGTTTGAAAAATGGGTAAAAGTACAAAGTTGTGTCACACTTTTGTAAAGGAAATGACCAACATTGATCTAAATTTTAAACTTGAATCACTAGAAAGTGGCATATATGTTTTGAATTTTGAAATGATGTAAACTAATAAAATATATAGTTTTTAGTATATTTTATGCTTGTAATTTTTTAAAAAATTAAAAACTTATTTGAATATAGTTTTTTATAAATTAACACTATAATTTGGTTCTTGATAAAATGCTAAAAAAATGACGTTCAATTTTTTTGTGCATATTTATAACTTAAAATTGTAGGGCATGGATATATTTTTTTGCAATTTTAATAAATATATATTTTTCAATAAATATTTAAATGTGTGTGTATTAAAACATGGTTGTTTCCACTCGACATCAAATTTTATATTAAATATTTATCTAAAATAGAAAAAAAATATACTATCTTAATCTAGATTCTTTTACCTAGGGCATCATATTTTTTTAAAAAAAAATTATTAAGTTTTAGTATTTTTCTTAACATGGTAATCAACCTAATATTTTTGTGCTGATAACCTACTTTTAGTAGAAAATAAAAATAAAATATAAATAATAATTGAACTATTAAAATAAATCTATATTTGAAAACTTCACTTATGGATCTACAAAAGGGTATTTTTACATTTAAAAAAAATGTTATTTATATGAGTAGGAGTTGTTGAAACATTTTTTTTTTTGAATAATTTCATTTTTTAGTAAATTGGCTTCAAAGTGATGCTACATATGCATTTAGCCAACAATTTTAGTTGGAAAATTTGTGGACATATTTAACTTATCTATAATGAGTCTTACTAGATCATATGTTTGACCAAAATTGATTTTTTATTATAAATACTAAAATTAAGCTATGCTGATAGGTTGGCCAAAAGTGTGACACAACTTTGTACTTTACCTCATAGGTAGACCCACATTCCCTAACAAAACTAAGCTTTTTCTCTCTCTCTCTTTGTGTGATTGCAGGTTTATAGGTTGAAGAAAAAGTGGATTTGAAGCCTTCAAATGTATCAAGATTGCAAAGTTGTAAAAGTTGTCATGTAAAGTTGTCAAGGCTCATGGAAACTCAGATCTAGAGCAAGATATCCAGCCTATCTACATGAAACCAATGAGAAAAGGCTTATTTGATCCATGTTTAGAGTCCCACAAAGATTCACTTTAGAATTTTTCTCCTGGGACACTTGATGAAAAAATTGGAATAATACGCCACTTGTGGTGTATGAGTCCCAATATACCTATTTTTGGGCGTTTTCTATAGATCCTGATTCAACAATTCTAGGTTCTTGTTTCCACCTAGAAACCTTAGTTTGGGACTACTATGCCCAAAATAGCATATGAGTCCCAGTAAGCTTCAAACAACAAGATTTCATTGTTTCAGAGCTCGTTTCAACCACATCTTTCTTCTAGGTGCACTTCTGTCCATTCTCAAATTCTTGTTCTACATTTCAGTTTCTTATTCTAGGTCATGTCATTAGGTTTTTCATATAATTTAAATCTGTTGTCTTTCCAAGACCTTTCTTGGTGGTGAACCCCCTTTTTAGTCTCTAATCAAACCCTAGGACATCCCTATTTTAGATATCTTTCCTCTTTACATCCCTGGATTGTGATCTCTAGGGTTTTCTCTAATGATATTTGGAGAAAACTGTTGACCTATCTCCCAAACATAGAGTGGAATTTTTTGAAAAATCATTTTGGTGAATCTAGCCTTTAAAACACCTCATTTCTAATTTGGAGTGCATCAAAATCCTAGATCTAGCTTGCATTGACTTTGCATTAGGTTTTGCATTAGTTAATTGGCATCTAGGGTTTCTAAATCTTGAATTAGTGAAAGTGCATATAGGTTACATTTTTGCATCATATATCATTCATTTTCATTGAAATTATGTATTTGCAAATGCTTTAGGCATCATACAAGTTAGAAACCTTAGAAAAAACTCAGAATTTGCTAAAATAGGCGCAAAAACCCGAATTTGGGACTCACACACCCCTCTAGGCAATTTAGTCCTAGTTTAGGTTGTTTTTCCTACTTTTTATGATTTCTATGTTGTGTATTTTCCAACATTTGACCCCTCCAAAAACCCTAACTAGGACTCATACGCCCCTTTGGGCGAATTAGTCACAAATCAACCCTAAAACTTCTTTTTACAACATTGAAAGCATCATTTTTGTACTTCTATTTGTTGTCATTAGATAATTGTTTCTGATTTTTTATTTTTGTTACATGTATTTCATTAGACCTAGCTTAAATTGGTTCATTTCATGCATTGCTTAATTTCAAATTTTTATTTACAATACTTTATCTTCAGATTGTTGCATAGTGTAATCAACAAATTACCTTGTTTAGAATATAAAAATTATATTTACAAATTTCATTCTAGGTCATTGTATTGCATTTTAAGTCTCTTTCCATTTAGAGTTTGTATATATTACTTTTCAAAAAAAATGGTACCTATCTTTTCCAAGTTTGCAAAGAAAAGTTAGTCAATAAGCATGGTGGTCATTCATTCAATGCATTCCCTAGTTATGAGAGTCTCTTAGTACAAGAGCATGAAAATGGTGACACCCTCCTTAAATCTACACCCCATCTTATCTCTCCTACTTGTGGGAATGATGTGATAGAAGAGGATACAAATATAGATAACCATGATGATTATAGTTGTTCTTCTCCCGATACCTCTCCTGTTAGTGATGAAGGTATCTTGGTGAAAGAAGATGCAATAATTGAGAATCATGAAAGTCTTGCTTTTCCTTCTCCTCCTTTCCCTTGGGAAGATATTATGGCACATGAGAATGAGATATTATGTTGGTGGAAGGTAATTTCTACATTAACTATATTCATTCCTTGTATTAGAGCTGCCACATCATTTGCATTTGTATCAAGAGAAACCACAACTTGTTGCAATGTTGTTTGAAGAATGGTTTGGTAACTAGGTGAAGCTTGAATAAGATCCCATAAGGAAATATTAGTAGGAGTATTCTTAAGTTGTTCAACAAGATCATACTCCTTTCCACTATATGAAGGTAAATGAGTAGTAGGAAATACAAGATTCAATAATGGTAGCAAAATAGGATTAGGTTGACTACTCCTTATTTTATATGTATGAACAATAGTTTTGTAATTCGGTTGCTGTGATACATTCTCTATAGGTGTTTTAAGGATAAGAATAGGTTTATTTGAAGGTTGGGGTTTTTTGGAAGGTTGATAAAGGATAAGTTGAAGTTGAATAACGTTTACTTCATTTTACTTATATTTATTTGAACAAGCCTTAGTGGATGAACCTTGTGAGAGGAATTCTTAAATAGGTTCATCTAACATGTCAAAGTCATCATGACTAAAGGGATTGTATTTGTTAATAGGTTGAGGTTGGATAATTTTTACTTCACTGTGGCTAGGTTTGTTTGAAAAATCCTCAGTCGACAAACCTTGCGAGGTGAAGTCCTCAAGGGATTCATCTAACATATCAAGGTCATCACGACTAAAAGGCTTGAGGTTTAAGATAACTTTGAAAAAGGGTGTTAACATGCTTAAGTAATCATACATCTATGCGTGTTTAATTTTAACATTTTTGGTTTTATGTTTTGATATTCTAATTCAAATGAAATCTATAACATATAATACGGAAATCTAACAAGCTATCTCTATCGAGAAATTGTAAACATAAACTATGAAAATGAATAAAACAATAAATTGGCAAACTGAAACAAAAAACTAACTATAGCAAACAGAAGCACAAAAATGCACTATTTAACCCCAAAAATTGTAACCTCAAATCACATAGCCTGGACTAAGACACCAAGAAGGGTGTCTTGGTCCTCCTGATGAAATTCAAAGATTCCAAACACTAGAACATACAACATAGAACTCAAACAAGATTTTGGACCTTAAACCTTGAGAGGGACTAAGATGCCATTAAAGGCATTTTAGTCCTAGTAAATATTTTTTTGAGAAAAACAACAAGATCTGAGTTGATAACAAATTTCTCAGGTTGCCTACCCAGGGACCTGATGTTTGGAAATAGGAAGTTGTGAAAATGGATGTAAAGAAAAGGGAGTAATAATGAGAAATTGAATGCATGATTTGAATGATTTTTTTTTCAATTTGGAATGCAATAAGAATGCTTCTAAATGCAATTAAGAGGATGAAAAATGCACTTTTCAATTTTTTAATGAAATGAAGTGATGCAAGAAAGTAAAAATGCAACCTATATGCACTTTCACTACTGCAAATATAGGAAACCCTAAATGTAATTTCTCTAATGCAAGATGCAAGAAACCATAGATGCACTTTCACTAATGCAAGATGCAATGAATGCAACCTAGATCTAGGACTTTAATGGACTCCAAGTTAGAAAAAGAATGTTCAAATAAGGTTGGCTTCACCAAAATGAACCGAATATAAAATAGGAGGGGTGATTACCTATTCTATCTAGGTCATTCAATTATGTCCTAGGAGTCTTAAACTAGATTGACTAACAACCTCAGAAGGTGAGTCAATTCACAACGAGGAGGACCTAGGGGAGATTCTTTTAGCTTTAAGGGGTTCACCACCAAGAAAATGCTTGGAAAGATAATTTAAAATTCAACCTGCAAAACCTAGCTATGCAAGCTAAATGAGGTATGCAAATAATGAAATTATGCAACAAGGAGATATGATGTATGTACCTCAAAAGTTTGGAGATGTTGTGAGGATTCCAAAAAATTGAAGAAGCTTAAAAAATGTACTATGGAGGACTAAGACACCCAAGGTGGTTTATTAGTCTCGCTACTATTTTTCAAGGCAAATACAAAATCTTTGGATGTCAGAACAGGATCCGAAATAATCTTTGAAAAATATGCCTGGGAGGACTAAGATGCCCAAGGTGGCGTATTAGTCCCATTCTGAATTTCAAGAATTTTTGAGTGTGGTCCCAAAGATTAAGATTTGAACTTCCTTCTTCACCAAGTTTCTAGATTTGAACCTATAAAAAGACCTACAAAACAAAGGAATCTAGATTGATAGTTTACGGGGGTTTTCCTTGGTCAAACCCCTCGTTTGGTAATTAAACTTTGATGAGAAAACATAAATCTGAAAATGGAAATGTGTGTGTGCCCTAATCTTAATTGTGTCTAAGATTATGCAAACTAGGATATTAAGAAACCCTATTAAAATGTGTTAGAATAAGATTCCTAAGATGAAAATGTAAATGACCTATAAAGGAGATCTCCAATCACCCTAACAAGTCACAAACATGAAATGTACCTTCCTTAGGTAGAAAATAGAGCAATAATGGAAGATGGAATCAATCAAGAAATAAGTCCTTAGGCTTGGATAAATGGCTAGTTGCATCTCTAACCTAGAATCTCTCATGATCCACAATAGGCATCCATTACTAATCCTTGGCAATGCTAGATATTGACTTGGAAATAAACTTGAAAAACCTACAAAAACAAAATAGAAGGCTGCTCCAAGACTCTGAAACTTTCTTCAACTTGCTCAAGTTATGTCTCTTTTATCAACTCATGTCAACTTCTATCAACTTTCTTATAAAAAATGGGTGTAAATCTTACTTTTATAGGCATCTCTACCTAATAACCTAAGTATTGGATCTCAAAGGCCAACAAAAGGTCAAATAAATTCAAATATTTTCATTTCCTACTCTTAATTCCTGAAAATAAAGCCCCCAAGACTAAGATGCCGTAGGTGGCATCTTGGTCCCACTCAATGGGACTAAGACACCACCAATGGTGTCTTGGTCCCACAAGCCTTAATTTTCTAGTTCAAAAGGTGGGTTACCAAGATTTATGTTTTTTTACGGGTTTTGATCAAGTTTAAAGTTGAAATACGCCTTGAAATGCACAAAAAGGGGTCTTAGGGGCCCACGATAAGCGACTTAAAGAGAAATTAATGGAAGGAGTACTAAAAAAAGTCCAAATTAAGTGTGAAATGAAAACATATGCACTTTTCTACACTACAATAAGAAACAACAAATTATAAAACAAACGTTGATGAACTTGATTATGAACAACCACCAACTCCAAAAGCAATGAAAAAGCTTTATGGAAGAGGTTATGAACTTATTGAGCAAATTGGATATAGAGGAAAAGATTTGGTGCTAAAGAATAAGGTATCTATTTCCCTATAGATCCTAACACACAAGGAATGACTAATGGTCTTGGTTATTGTCCCTTGAAAGAAAGAAACAAGCCTTCACTCAATATCAACACTCTTACAAAATATTCTTCTAAGAAAACTTTAACATTAGTGCATCCTAAACTAATAGACACTAGTGGTCATGATTATTATCCTTTGAAAGAAAGGAAAGAAACAACAAAATCCTTGCTTAAAATTAGTGTCATCATGCAAAACTATTATGATTTTAATTTGATAGTTTTTACACCCTCTTGTAAAGGAGAGTACAAAATCTCAAAATCTAAAGAGCCTTGTGTAAGTATGACATCTTATACTAATCAAGAGATATATTTTTCGTAAAATAAAGGAAAATATTCTACCATTGATCAAGAGGTTATCTTGTTGAGACTCCTCCAAGATCATTTGATAGCTCTCCCTCCAAGAACACGAAAGACATTTTACTACAAGAATTCATTTTGTGAATATTATAGAGCTCATGGTCATTATACTAATGAATGTAAGGCAAGTTAAGTCATATAATTCTACATCTTAAGGAGTATGGTTCTCTTCCTTATGTTGGGGCACCTATTTCATCTAATCAATATTGATTTTCACTCTCGCATGTTTCTCATCAATCATTTCGGCTCATCCTTGTCTTGGACTAAGTGAGGGCAAGGAGTTGAGTAGGCTTGACCTTGTATGCCACTTTTTGTTGTCTCTTTTGGTTAGTTGACCGCTTTTCATGGACATAAAAGAACAAGCTTGGGATGTGGATGGATGAAATTCCTTAAGTTGACTTGCATGTGACTTACTAAGTTATATGTTATGGGGGCAACCCCTTCCCTTTTCATGATGTAACTTATTGGAATAATATGACCTGGCATAGGGATTTCTGAATAAGCTCTCATTTATTCTACTTTAAATAAATTGCTCACAGTAATGGTGCTAGCAACCACTTTAAAGTGGGGTCATCCATTGGCACTCATATTTCACTGTGTGGTTTTCTTTATTCTTGTGATGTGTCCTTTTCTCGGTGGTATCATTGGGTTTGACTTCCTCCAAGAGCATGAAATTTCTTTGACTTTTCCTATCTTGGAGACATTAGGCACAATGTTCCCTAAGAAAAGACCTTATACAAACTAAGAAAAATCCCTTTGAACACACCTTAAACTATTTTTCATTTACAACAATTGTTATATGGCCACCTTGTATAATACACTTTTCTTGCTTGTGGATCCATCCTGCTTGTTCATGAGTTTCAAGCATATGAAGCTTTACTTTCCTTATCAAGATCGAAGTTCATTATTATGTGGTGCCTTGTGAAATTTATCAGGAGATATAGCTTTGGTATAGTTAACATATGATGAGAATCCTAAATGTGGGCATGACTTTCACATTATATAGTGAGAAGCCAATATAGAGGCATTCCTTTCTCACTAAGCCACCCTTTAGATAATCACCCAGCAAACAACCTAAAGTTAGGTTGCCTCAGATTGACCATGCATCTTTGTAAAAATAGCTTAGATTTGAACCATAAAATGCGAGACAAAAGCTCAAGGCTTGATCCACCTTTTTTCAATTTTTTCTTGTTTTTGCTTTTCTTTCTTTTAGCTATTGACATTTCATGTTTTCATATCTTGATGTTTCATATCATACACCTTGTGTGTGTCCCTTTATAATTATGTTGGTTTGGTGTGGCATCTTGGATTTTGGAGGCTTGGCCACCTTCTTTAATACTTTTCATCCTTTTTCATTTGCATTGGTACGATTGGACCCCTCTTGAATGTCTACTTTAGTGTGAGTTTGAAGTAAGTTCCTCCTCTCACTAAAGTGGGGGCTAAATGTAATATAGAAAAAATTCATCGTTTACATTTTCATACCTAATTTGGGAATAACTAATGTTAAAATGAACCTAATGTTCCCTTGATCTAGTTTTGTAATGTGTTTTGCACATTCACATTGGGTTTAGGGTTTTTTTAAGCTAAATGAACCTAACTTTGTCTTAATTTAGTGTTGTAAAGTGTATTCATTTACACCTTCACATTAAATTTAGGGCCCTTGTAAACTAAATGGACCTAATGGTGCCTTATAAATGGTTTTGTAAGGTTCATCTTAACACTTTAACACTAATCTAGGGTTTCATTAATAAATTGGGCTTCTTTATGCCTTATTTGGCCTTATTTCACATCCACAAACCTTAATTAATGCATCTTTTCTAGGATAATCTCAACATTTACCAACATACAATCATAATTCATGTGTTTTTGGATTGTATGGCCTATATTTAGTGATATGGGACTCATACACCACGTTGGACATATGAGTCACACCTAAGTTTCAAGGCCCTAATTTTGATTTCACATCAATCTAAGCATTTCTTGAAAAATGTGTCTGAAAGCCTAGCCTAATGGGACTCATACGCAAAAACTGGCATATGAGTCCCATGTGGCTTAAACCTAAATTAAATTCAAATTCTGGGTGGTATTTTATCCTCCTAGATCTGATGTTGTCTTGTAGTGTTGTAATTTAGAGAAATTTGTCATAAGCAAGTATAAATACAAGGTTATTTCACTCATTTTCACCTAAGAATTTTGAGAGATATTTCCTAATAGAAATTGTGTGACTACAAGACTTTACAAGAGTATTCAAGGACATTTAAGAGCATCTTTAAAGAATTCAAAGGCTAAATTTTTCATTATTTATTACAACAATTCAAGATCTATCATCATGTTAAAGACATAGTGCATCAAACATGTTATTGAGCTAATGTTGTTGATGTAGAATTCCACTATTCCACATCCAATTTGATATCAAAATCTATATTATTCATGGCCACTTCATGTTAGTTTGAAAATTTGTATTCCAAGACATCATCCAAGGTATCATCATTTCATGTTTCATGTTTCATGTCCTTATTTCACTATTTCATCATTTGGTTTAATTACCTAAATGGGGTTTGACCAAGGAAAAACCCCATTCCCTAACAAAACAACACATTTTATCTCTCTCTCTCTATTTGATTGTAGGTTTATAGGTTGAATAAAAAGTGGATTTGAAACCTTCAAAAGTATCAAGATTGCAGAGTTGTAAAAGTTACAAAAGTTGTCATGAAAAGTTATCAAGGCTCATGGAAACTTAGATCTAGAGCAAGATATCCAACCTATTTGCACGAAAACAATGGGAAAATACTTATTTGATCCATATTTAAAGGCTCATAAAGTTTTGCTTTAGAATTATGCTCCTGGGACACTTTGCGAAAAAATAGGACTGATACACCACTTGTGGTGTATGAGTCCCAGTATACCTATTTTTGGTTATTTTTTGTAGATCCTGATTCAACAATTCCAAGTTCTTCTTTCCACCCAAAATCCCTAGTTTGGGACTAATATGCCCAAACTAGTGTATGAGTCCTAGTAAGCTTCAAACAACAAGATTTCAAGGTTTCAAAGCTTATTTTGACCACATATTTCTTCCAGGTACACTTTTGTTCATTCTTAGTTTGTTGTTTTGCATTTTAGTTTCATAATCTAGGTCATATCACTAGGTTATGCATAGCATTTAAATTTTTTGTCTTTCCAAGACCTTACTTGGTGGTGAACCCCCTTTTGAGTTTCTAATCAAACCCTAGGACATCCCTATTGTAGATCTATTTCCCCTTTACATCCTTGGATTGAAATATCTAGGGTTTTCTTGAATGATATTTGGAGAAAAGTGTTGATCTATCTCCCAAACATAGAGAGATATTTTTTGACAAATCATTTTGTTGAACCTAGTGTGTAGAATACCCCATTTCTAATTTGGAGTGCATTTTAATCCTACTAGCTTGCATTGACTTTGCATTAGGTTTTGTATTAGTTAATTGGCATCTAGGGTTTCTAAATCTTGCATTGTTGAAAGTGAATATAGGTTGCATTTTTGAATCATAAATCATTGGTTTTCACTAAAATTCTACAATTTCAATTAGTTTATGCATCATACAAGTTAACAACCTTAGAAACAACTTAGAATTTGTTAAAATAAGTGTAAAAACCCTAATCTGGGACTCATGCGTACCTCTAGACGATTTAGTCCCAGTACAAGTTATTTTCCCTACTTTCTGGGATTTTTGTGTTGTGTATTTTCCAATATTTAACCCCTCCAAAAACCTTGACTGGAACTCATATGCCCCTCTGGGCGAATTAGTCCTAGATCAGCCCTAAAAATGCATTTTACAACATTTAAAACATCATTTTTGTACTTTTGTTTTTGTTGTTAGATAGTTGTTTCTGATTCGTTGAGTTTTTGTTACATGCATTTCATTAGATCTAGCTTAAATCAGTTCATTTCATGCATTTCTTAATTTCAAAAGTCCATTTATAACACTTTATTTTTAGATTGTTGCATAGTGTACTCAACAAATTAGCTTGTTTAGAATCTAAAATTTTTATTTACACATTTCATTCTAGGTCATTGTGTTGCATTTTAAGTCTCTTTCCATTTTGAGTTTTTATAGATTACTTTATATAAATGTTGGTATCTATATTTTCCAAGTTTGTGAAGAAAAAATTAGTCAATAAGCATGTTAGTCATTCATTTAATACATTCCCTAGTTATGAGAGTCTCTTAGTACAAGAGAGTGAAAATGTTGACACCCTCCTTAAATATACACCCCCTCTTATCTCTCCTACTTGTGGGAATGATGTGATAGAAGAGGATACAAGCATAGATAACCATGAAAATCATAATTGTTCTTCTCTAAATACATCTCATGTTAGTGATGAAGGTATCTTGGTGAAAAAAGATGCAATCATTAAGAACCATGAAAGTCTTGCTTGTCCTTATCCTCCTCCCCCTTGGGAATATATTGTGGCATGAGAGAATGAGATCATAGTCACATTTCTAAACATCACCCTACCTAATTTCCATTCACCTTTTTCTTGTGAGAATATTCTAGTGAAAGAGAATATAACATTGGGTAATCATTACATCATATTGGCTCTTCTCCTAATATCTCCCCTAGTTGTGAAGAAGATATTTTAGTGTTAGAAGAACCAATCAATGAGATTTTTGAGAACCCTTGTTGTTTCTCTCCTCTTCCCTCTCCTATCAAGAAGGACATTACTAGACAAGAGGACATAACAATAGGTAATAATGATGATCACATAACACAACAAGAGACCATTGAAACCTACCTACATAACACCAACTAGTCTATATTCATCTCCCAACATCTTCCCTTCTTGTGATAATGTTGTAAATAATGAGTATATGTTGGTGTTAGATAATTAAATCTTTAAGGTCTATAACAACCCTCTTTATGTTCATTTCCCTACCTATCCTATTTTGGAAGACATTATGGGAGAAAGGCATGTAATCATAGATAACCATGATAATCATACTTGTTCTTCTCCAATTATGTCTCCTAGTTGTGAAGAATATATACTTTGATGTCAGAAAATACAATCGATGAAAGTCATGAGAATATTAGTTGCCTCTCTTCCCGTAGGGTAAACCTTATTGAGCAAGACAATCCAACCATGGATAAATCCCTTACTTTTGATGAAGTAATTTTAGAAGAACCAACCTTTTAATGTCATGAACATCTATTTTGTAGTTCTCCTAAAAACTCTCCTACTAGGGAAGATATCATGGTCGAAGAAAATGACAACATTTCAGCTTCCTTAGATTATGGTGAGAAGATAACACTAGATTCTCCTTCATTGGAAAGACATCAAACTGAAACCACTGAGGTGTTAAATGTGCAAGTGTCTATTAGATGTAATTTGATTAATGTACCTCCTACATACCTTTTTGGATATGTTAAGAACCCTCTAATTCCTTACACACCCTCACAATGACCACAAACTCAAAATAAACCCAAACTTATCCTTTACCCACCTAAGAATATTGTTTCATAGTAGTTAAGTTATAATATAATTTCTTATATATATAACACTAGAAACAATCCACAACCAATAAAAACACCTTCAAAATCCCTCCCATTTCCTAACCCTATTTTACTAAGTCATCCTTGTGTGCCTCCACAAAGGAGAAAGGAGTATGATCTTGATGAACAACTTTAGAATACTTTTGCTAAGATATCCTTATGGGACCTTATTCAAACCTCCCCACATTACCATAACATGATTCAAAATTCTTTAACAAGTTCCTATCCCTTCTTATGCACAATCAAATGACATAGCATCCATGATTCAAGGAATAAATGTTGACATTGTTTTCCACAAAACTGAGCTCCCTCCTTTAGAAGTGCAAAAACAAAATGATGTTTTCATGATAATAGCTCAATATAATAGGGTAGGGATAGATCAAACCATTATTAACAATGGATTCACCCTAAATGTGTGTAGTGTGACCCTTTTGGATAGACTGGTCATGGATAAATCAAAATTCAATCTGATTCTTTATCTATTCGGGGATTTGACAATGTAGGAAAACAACTTCTTGGTGTGATCACTTTTCCTATTATATCTAGAAAGACCACATTAGAAACACAAATCCATGTTATGCCTCATGATCTTTCATATAATATTATTTTAGGAAGACCATGGATTTATGCAATGAATGGGGTGCCTTATACATCGACCCTGAACCAAATAGTTGTTTCAACATTGAGAAATGCAAGGAGAATCATTTGAAAACATTTACACCAACTACACAAGTAGAACCCATGCAAGAGGAAGACAAAGAAAATAATATTGAAGAAGTCATGAAGCTATTAGAAGATTATTAGGGCTCCTTAGATTTCACATCATTTATGGGAGAATACAAGATCATAAACAAAGACTCTGAAAAGGGGAAAGAAAAGCTGTAACATCAACAAAAAATTCAAAAAACCTTAGAAAGAATCTGCCTCAAACACTTTACAAGAAACGAACAATTACACAAAAAATGTTCATGAACTTGACTATGAACAACCACTAAATCTAAAAATAGTGAAAAACCTTTATGGAAAAGGTTATGTACTTATGAAACAACTTGGATATAGTGGAAAAGGATGTGGTGCCAGAGAACGAGGTATTTGTTTCCCTATAGAGCCTAACATGCAAGGAATGACTAATGGTCTTGGTTATTGTCCCTCAATAGAAACAAACAAGCCTTCACTCAATATCAATACTCTTACAAAAGATCTGTCTAAGCCAACTTTAACATTGGTGCATCCTGAACTAATAAACACTAGTGGTCATGAGTATTGTCCTTTGAAAGAAATGAATGAAACAACGAAATCCTCACTTAACATTCATGTCATCACGCAAAACACTTATGATTAAAATTTGATAAATTTTACACCCTCCTATAAAGGAGAGTACAAAATCTCACAATCTAAAGAGCCTTGTGTAAGGATGACATCTTATACTAAGCAAGAGATATCTTTGTCCCAAAATAAAGGAACATATTTTACCATTGATCACTTGAGGGTATCTTGTCAAGACTCCTCCAATATCTTTTGATATATCTCTCCCTCCAAGAACATGAAAGAAATTTTAGTACAAGAATTCATTTTGTGCATATCGTACAGTTCATGGTCATTCTACTAATGAATGTAAGGATTTAAGCGATAGAATTCAACATCTTGAGGAGTGTGGTTCTCTCCCTTATGTTAGGCCACCTAAGTCCTCTAATCGATACTGATATTCACTCTAGTATGTTTCTCATCAATCATCTCGACTCATCCTTTTCCTGCACTAAGTGGGGGCAAGGGGTTGAGTAGCCTTGTCCTCATATGTCACGTATTGTTGTCTCTTTTGGCTAGTTTACCACCTTTCATGTAAATATAAGAGAAAGTTTGGGATGTGGATGACATGCCTTAAGTTGAATCGCATGTGACTTACTAAGTTATACATTTTGGGAGCAACCCCTTCCCTTTTCATGATGTAGCTTATTGGAAACATACAACTTGGCATAGGGATTTTTGAACAATATCTCATGCCTTCTACTTTAAATAAATTACTCACAGTAATGGTGCTAGCAACCACTTTAAGGTGGGGGCATCCATTGACACTCATATTTCATTGTGTGGTTTTATTTATTCTTGTGATGCATCATTTTATCGGTGGTATCATTGGGTTTGATTTCCTCCAAGAGCATGATATTTCTTTGAATTTTCTTGTCTTGGAGACATTAGGCACAATGTTCCCTAAGAAGAGGCCTTACGTGAACTGAGGAAAATCCCTTTGAACACACCTTACACTATTTTACATTTACAATGATTGTTATATGGCCATCTTGCATAATACACTTTTCTTTCTTGTGGAGTCATCTTGTTTGTTCATGAGTTTCAAGAATACGAAGCTTTTCTTTCCTTATGAAGCTCAAAGTTTATTATTACGTCACAACTTGTCAAAGTTATCATGAGGTATAGTTGATACAAAGGCATGACTTTCTCACCAAGCCACTCTTTGGATACTCACCTAGCGAACAACCTAGAGTTTCGTTGCCTCAGAGTGAGCATGCATCTTTGGACAAATAGCTTAGATCTGATCCACACCATGTTGGAAAAACATTTGAGGATTGATCCACCTTTTTTAATTTTTCTTATTTTTTCTTTTCTTCATTTTAGTTATTAACATTGCATGTGTTGTGTATCTTGATGTTGCATATCATACACCTTGTGTGTGTCCCTTTGTACTTATGTTGGTTTGAGATAGGATCTTGGATCGACATTGGTATGCTTAGAACCCTCTTGAATGTCTACTTTAGTGTGAGTTTGAAGTAAGTTCCTCCTCTCACTAAAGTGGGGGCTAAATATAGTGTAGAAAAATTTCATTGTTTACATTTTCACACCTAGTTTGGGAATAATTAATGTTAAAATGAACCTAATGTCACCTTGCTCTAGTGTTGTAACATTTTTTATGCATTCACTTTTTTTTAGGGTCCTTTTAAGCTAAATGAACCTAACTTTACCTTAATTTAGTGTTGTAAAGTGTACATTTACACCTTCACATTCTATTTAGGTCCCTTGTGAACTAAATGGACCTAATGGTTCCTTATTTAGAGTTATGTAAATTTCATCTTAATTATTTCACACTAATCTAGGGTTTCATTAATAAATTAGGCTTCTTTATGCCTTATTTGGCCTTATTTCATATCCACAAGCCTTAATTAATGCATCTTTTCAAGGATGATCCTGACATTTACCAATATCCAATCATAATTCATGTGTTTGTAGATTGTGTGGCCTATATTTTGTGATTTGGGACTCATACACCACCTTGGATGTATGAGTCCCACCTAAGTTTTGATGTCCCAATCTTGATTTCACATCAATCTAAGCATTTCTTGAAAAATGTGTCCCAAAGCCTAGCCTAATGAGACTCATACACCACAACTAGTGTATGATTCCCATGTGGATTAAGCCTAAATTAAATTCAAATTATTGGTAGGATTTTATCCTCCTAGATCTGATGTCGGCTTGTAGTGTTGTAATTTCAGGAAACTTGGCATAAACAAGTATAAATACAAGGTTATTTCACTCATTACAAGAGTATTCAAGGACATTCAAGAGAATATTTAAAGCATTCAAAGGTAGATTTATTTATTATTTTCTGCTACAATTCAAGATCCATCATCATGTCAAAAACATAGTGCATCAAGCATGTTGTTGAGCTAATGTTGTTGATGTAGCATTAAAGATCCATTTGCAAGAACTATTCCACATCCAATTTGAGATCAAGATCTACATTTTTAATGTCTACTTCATGTTAGTTTTCATATTTATATTCCAAGACATCATCCAAGGTATCATCATTTCATGTTTCATGTTTCATATCCTTATTTCATAGTTTAATCATTTGGTTTAATTCCTTAAATGGGGTTTGACCAAGGAAAACCCCCATTCCCTAACAAAAAACACGTACTCTCTCTCTCTCTCTCTCTCTCTCTCTCTCTCTCTCTCTCTTTGTGTGATTGTAGGTTTATAGGTTGAAGAAAACATGTATTTCTAGCCTTCAAAATTATCAAGATTGCAAAGTTGTTATGTAAAGTTGTCAAGGCTCATGGAAACACATATCTAGAGTAAGATATCCAACCTATCTGCATGAAACCAGCAGGAAAGGCTTATTTGATCCATCGTCAGAGGCTCACGGAGTTTTTCTTCAAAATTCTCCTCTTGGGACAATTCATGGAAAAATGAGACTAATACGCCACTTATGGTGTATGAGTCCCAGTATGCCTATTTTAAGGTATTTTCTATAGATCCTAATTCAACAATTCCAAGTTCCTGTTTCGACCCAAAAACCATAGTTTGGGACTCATACGCCTAGATTAGCATATGAGTCCTAGTAAGCCACAAACAATAAGATTTCATGGTTTCAGAGCTTTTTTTTTAACACATCTTTCTTCCAGTTGCACTTCTATTCATTATGAATTTGTTGTTCTACATTTCAGTTTTATATTCAAGGTCATATCACTAGGTTTTGCGTAGAATTTACATTTCTTTCCTTTCCAATCCCTTGCTTTGTGTTGAACCCCCTTTTTAGTCTCTAATCAAACCCTAGGACATCCCTATTATAGATCTCTTTCTCCTTTACATCCTTGGATTGAGATATCTAGGGTTTTCTTGAATGATATTTGGAGAAAAGTGTTGATCTATCTTCCAAACATGGAGACATTTTTTTGACAAATCATTTTGGTGAACCTAGCCTTTAGAATACCTCATTTCTAATTTGGAGTGCATCATAATCCTAGATCTATCTTTCATTGACTTTGCATTATGGTTTGCATTAGTTAATTGGCATCTAGGGTTTCTAAATCTTGCATTAGTGAAAGTACATATGGGTTGCATTTTTGCATCATATATCATTCATTTTCACTAAAATTATACAATTACAAACAATCTAGGCATCATACAAGTTAGCAACCTTAGAAACAACTTAGAATTTGCTAAAATAAGTGCAAAAACCCTAATATGGGACTCATACACACCTCTAAATGATTTAGTCTGAGTACAAGTTGTTTTGCCTACTTTCTAGGATTTTTTTGTTGTGCATTTTCCAACATTTGACCCCTCCAAAAACCTTGAATGGAACTCATATTCCCCTCAGGGCGAATTAGTCCTAGATCAGCCCTAAAACTGCCTTTTACAACATTTAAAATATCATTTTTGTAGTTTTTTTTATGTCATTAGATAGTTGTTTCTAATTTTTTGAGTTTTTGTTACATGCATTTCATTAGATCTAGCTTAAATCGATTCATTCCATGCATTTCTTAATTTCAAAATTCCATTTATAACACTTTATTTTCAGTTTGTTGCATAGTGTACTCAACAAATTAGCTTGTTTAGAATCTAAAAAATTTATTTATAGATTTCATTCTGGGTCATTGCATTTCATTTTAAGTTTCTTTCCATTTTGATTTTGTATAGATTACTTTATACAAATTTTGGTATCTATCTTTTCCAAGTTTGCAAAGAAAAATTTAGTCAATAAGCATGTTAGTCATTCATTCAATACATTCCCTAGTTATGAGAGTCTCTTAGTACAAGATAGTGAAAATGTTGACACCCTCCTTAAATCTACACCCCCTCTTATCTCTCCTACTTTTGGGAATGATGTGATAAAAGAGGATACAAGCATAGATAACCATGACAATTATAATTTTTCTTCTCTCGATATGTCTCATGTTAGTGATGAAGGTATCTTGGTGAAAGAAGATGCAATCATTGAGAATCATGAAAGTCTTGTTTTCCCTTCTCCTCCTCCCCCTTGGGAAGATATTATGGCACAATAGAAGGAGCTCATAGAAACATTTCTAAACATCACCTTACCTAATTTCTATTCACATTTTTCTTGTGAGAACATTCTAGTGAAATAGAATACAACTTTGGGTAATCATAACAATCATATTCATTCTCCTAATATCTCTCCTAGTTGTGAAGAAGATATTTCATTGTTAGAAGAACCAATCGATGAGAGTTTTGAGAACCCTTGTTGTTTCTCTCCTCTTCCCTCTCCTATTAGGAAAGACATCACTATACAAGAGGACATAACAATAGGTAATAATGACGATCACATAACACAACAAGAGACCATTGAAACCTACCTACATAACACTCCAACTAGTCTACATTCATCTCCCAACATCTTCCCCTCTTGTGATAATTTTGTAAATAATGAGGATATGTTGGTGTTAGATAATCAAATCTTTAAGGTCTATAACAACCCTCTTTATGTTCCTTCACCTACCTATCCTATTTTGGAAGGCATTATGGGACAAAGGAATGTAATCATAGATAACCATGATAATCATACTTGTTCTTGTCCAAGTATGTCTCCTAGTTGTGAATAAGATACTCTGATGTCAGAAAATACAATTGATGAAAGTCATAAGAATCTTAGTTGCATCTCTTCCCCTAAGGAAAACCTTATTTAAAAAGACAATCCAACCATGGATAACTCCCTTACTTGTGATGAAGTCATTTTAGAAGAACCAAACTTTGAATGTCATGAACATCTAGTTTGTAGTTCTCCTAAAAACTCTCCTACGAGGGAAGATATCATGATGGAAGATAATGACAACATTTTAGCTTCCTTAGATGATGGTGAAAAAATAACACTAGATTACCCTTAATTAGAAAGACATCAAACTGAAACCACTAAGGTGTTGAATGCACAAGTGTCTGTTAGATCCTTGTTGATTAATGGACCTCCTACATACCTTGTGGGACATCCTAAGAACCCTCTAATTCTTTACCCACCCTCACAAACCCAAAACAAACCCAAACTTATTCATTACACACCTAAGAATAATGTTTCATAGTAGACGAGTTCTAATACTATTGCTCATACATATAACACTAGAAACAATCTGTAACCAAGACAAACACCTTCAACATCCCTCCCATTGTTTAACCCTACTTTACCAAGTCCTCCTTGTTTTCCTCCACAAAGTGGAAGGGAGTATGATCTTGTTGAAAAACTTAAGAATACTCATGCTAAGATATCCTTATGGGACCTTATTCAAGCCTCCCCTCATTACCATAACATGATTCAAAGTGATTTAAAACAAGTTCCTATCCCTTATAATGCACAACCAAATGACATAGCAACCATGATTCAAGAAATAAATGTTGACATTGTTTTCTATCAAAGTGAGCTCCCTCCTTTGGAAGTGTAAAATCAAAATGATTCTTTCATGATGATAGCTCAATATAATAGAATAGGGATAAATTGAACCCTTGCTGACAATTTCTCCACCCTTAATGTGTGTAGTGTGACCCTTTTGCATAAACTAGGTGTGGATAAGTCAAAAATTCAACTCGATTCTATTATGTGACTTTTTCCCCAAGAGAAGAGAAATATATAAATAACCCTTTGGAATTAAAAGGGAGATAAAAAATAAAAGATATTATGATCCTTTGGTTAAAGGAGAGATTAATAAAGAATATTTATAAATAATCTTTGAAAAAAAAGAAGAATAATTATTTATTTAAATAATTATTAAAAGGTAACCTTTTGTGAAAGGGTGTGATGGTTTGGAAACCACCCCTTAAAAAGGATATATATAAATTATTCATGTGAAGCTTGTGGGGGACATTAAAGAAGGGAGAACATTCAAGGAAGGAAAACATTTAAGGGTGGAGAACATTCTAAGAAGAAGAAAGTGGTTTGGTGAGCTATGGGCATTGGAGAAGGGGGCACACAAAGTGTGTCCAACTCGAGGTACAGAGTGCACTCAAGATTGTCCTGGCCAGGGCTGTTGTGCATGTTGAGTACTTGTACTTTGGAGCATGCTGTGTAGATGCTTGAGAAGCATCTGGTTTGGTTCTAGATAAGAACTTGTTCCTCCTTGATTGTTCAAGGGCAAGATCCAATACCACTGACATCTTCCTAGGGGTTGAGGATGGACCCGCAGTGTAGTATGGGATGCACTGAATCCTCTTCCCATTTGTCCAATGGTGCAGAAGACGAGAGGAAAGGATAGGACCCACGGTGTACTGCGCAATACACTAATATCATTTCTACTTGGGATGCATTATGGACATGTTGTTGAGTACTTTCTCATTGATGTCAAGGTGCCTGAGCTGAGAGTAGCTTTTCCAAGTGTTATTATTGAGATAAGTATTTAAACCATTGATTTTAAGTTATATTGAGAATAGTATATGTATATGATTTCGGTGTTAATGCATTTGAATTATATGGGGGTGTATTCAATTTATCATGTTAACCATCTATTTTGGAATTTCTTGATAAACTATCACATATTATCTTTTGCATTGGTTATTCACATCCCTTTTAAATATATTGTAGTTTTAAAATTATATTTATTCTAATATTTAATCCACTAAATCTACTGCTAACACTTAAATAACTTTGGAGGAAAAGTAGCATCACATTTGATATCAGTGCCTAATGATCGTAACCTAGTTTTGTGACTTGTGATTATTAGATTGATTATAATACTTCTTTTAAACCAATTCTTCAATTAGAATTTCTTCTTATCAATTATAATTATAAAACAAAATTACTAATTTACTTCCAATATATTTGAATATATAATTAAAACCTACAATCGTACCCAAAAAAAAAATCAATTGTAAATGTATTCAAATTTATATATCTATTTAGCATTTTAATACCACATAAGTAATGCATTTTTATCGTTTTATTCTTTCATTCTATATTACACCTCATAGACTCCTTATCTATTCACCGTGTCTTATCTATTCACCGTTTCATAAATGCATGGACATTCTTCTTGAAGGGTCATGCCCCTCTCTTCAAAGGATTACGTAACACAATAGTGAATGAAATTAACTTATTTTAAAGAGTCGAAGTCAAAACATATAAAGAATGTCTTATTCTTAAGAATATTAATAATATCTAATAGCCTTAAGTTACTAATTCGTAGGATTTCTTATCCCTCTTTAAAATTAGCCAAGCTTTTTATTAAAGACTTTTTTAAAATAAGGTAATACATTTTGTCCTTATAAAGGATTTTTTTTATTTTTATAAGATTAATGCAAGAGGAATTTAATTAGAATTTTAATTATTTATTTTAAAAATATTATTTAAAAATATATATAGTAATATTTATGATTTAAAATAAATATATATATTATATATTTAATTTATTTTATTATTGAATTGTTTTTTTTAAAGTGTAATATTATATTTATTTGGGTCTAATTTGCATCATTTAAAAGTTAAAATATGATGTATCATCTATTTATTTAACATTGCACAGTAAAATCGTAAGATTTACACTCAATATTTTTCACATAACTACATATTATTTCACCATCTATGACTAATCAAAGAAATTCCATATGCCATTTAAAAATGAGCCTCCAAAAACTTGAGAGATTCTACAACTACTATCATAATAACTAATCAATAACCATAATAGAATAGTGAATGCAATCCTAGAGATATATTTTGAATTATCACATAAAAATCTTAACTAGTAGTTAGAGATATCCAAGTAGGAAGAATATTTTCACTAGTGAATATTTTATCTATGTTATGTAAATAACAAATGAAACAAAAACAAATCCAATTTCAAATATGAAAACAAGCTATTTAACATATTCATCCAGATACTTATTGGTATACAGTATCATAAAATCACAAGCAGTGTAATATAATTGTCTAAGTATGAATTAGGCCATTGTATGTTGCCATTACAATTATATTAAATATAGAAGCTTCTTTTATTTTAGTCAAAGATACATCTTCAATCATTATATTCTAGAATTAGATGGAGTGGTGTCATTAATTCAAATATACATTTTTTCTAATACCTTATATAACATTCATTTAAATAGGATGCAAATTTTCACTTCAGGATCCAAATATTGAGATAGCCACATTACAATATTCCTATGTTGATATGGTTGTTTTACCAAATTCAAAATTTCACTTGGATTGCATTATGTTTGCTATGCCTATTTAAAACTAACTTGATTTATTACATATGTATGTTTTAAAAGTATTGTGGGACCATTACTCATAGGTCTTAGGATCATTTTGACATCTTTAAATTTAGAAAATATGATATTATTTAAATATCTTTTATGGGCCACTTAATTTTTGGGTTTCATACATGGTTATCAATCTAAGGGTAACCTTCATAATCCCCTCACATAAATACAACTATTTGATGGTTGATGAAACTCTAGAAGTATCAATTTATACATCATATGATCTCAAATAAACTTGAGAATGGATTTAGCAATATAAAACCAATCTTCTATTTAGCTAGCATCCTCTTATACAAGGAATTTGTCTTCATATTAAGATAGTATCATGTCAACTTATTTCTATTGTGTCTATTTTGAGAAAATACTTTTATCATATTCAATATGTCTATTTTAAGTTACATTATGGGCCCATAACCCATAGGTCCTTGGATTCATCTTAAACTCATTAAAATTGGTGAGAATAACACCATTTGTTATAAGATAAGGCTCTTAGACTTAGGCATGGGGATATGTAGAATCTTACAAGGGGAGGGCTCTCTATTCCAACCTTTTCTATGATATGCAAGTAGGTGAGAATAACACCATATTGTTATAAGATATAAAACCAAATAGGCTCTTAGGCTTAGGCATGGGGATATGTAGAATCTTACAAGGGGAGGGCTCTCTATTCCAACCTTTTCTATGATATGCAAGTAGGTTATGTGATATTTAAATCTTTCACATGTTTCTTTTATAAATCATTTTAGTGAATTTCCCTGTGTTGTGAAACTTATAAGAAAAAAATAGGGTTATTGAAGATTCATATCAATAATTTGTACTTTGTTAGTGGATTTGATCAACCCATTAACCTTGTACAATTGCCTTATACTAAGATTATATTTGTACATTTATTTTGATATGTGCAAAGAGGATATTCATGAATACCATATTGGAATGTACGTTGAAATTGTAGATTACTTTTATAATATGACTTACCACATAGTATCAATTAGACATGCATAGTAATTATTGTGTGATTACACTGTAATGCTTTCATAATTTAAAGAAGTTACATGAGTGAGTAGACTGATAATATTGAAGGATAGGAGGCTAATCATATAAACTATAATTATCTTTTGAATTATAAATTCATGATATATTTCATAAGACATCTATATAGTTCTCATCATAATTTCGATTGAAAAAGTGATTTTATTAAAACTACTTGTGAATTTATAGAAGAAAATAATGTAGATAAAGTAAGTATGCTAGTATCTTCAATTACTGATCATTTTCTCCTTTGAGTTGTGATGCAGATACATCTTGTGCTACTAAGGACAATAGTTAATTTATAGGGGGAGAATTGTCATGTGACTTTTTCCCCAAGAGAAAAGAAATATATATGTAAGTGTGAATAAGTAGAAAAGAATAAAATACTTCTTAATGAAACATTGTATCAAAGATCAAGCTAATAATCTATTGAAAGCGTCTCATTGTCTCCTATCTTCAAAGATTTATTAAGCTATTGTGCTCTCAGTTTTAAATAACACTATAATTGTTAAAATGATAATCTAAAGAATAGAATGATGTTGAGGCAAGGATATGAAGCTAATATGATAATACTAAAATGATAAAAGAAACTACTGGAACATGGATTGACATGAATATTGATAAATGAAGCTACAGGAGGTAGCCATGATATGATCTTAGAATGCTAGATGCTTGGATACTTGATGCTTGAATTCCTGCAGAGTAAGAGTGCATAAGTTAGATAATCTGGATCCTTTTCTTGGTTGAATGAAGCTTTATTTATAGATTTCAATCTGGAGGATTGAATGGTGAGAGATGGAGGAGATTGAGAAGATTTTGGGGATTGTCTCTACCCATGAAAACACCAAGCAAGAGAAGAGGAAGGATTGATGGAAGAGGATTGAGAGAAGAATTTGCAATTTGTCTCCAATTTGTCTCCAAATCTTCTCGTGAAGTTTGAAACCATTAATTTTGACATATTTTGACATAAATTAGACATAGGATATCTTATTTGATTTTGAGGAAATATAGAGGAATATTCTTTATGCCTTTATTTAAATATTTTTGATTTATTTAAATTAGCCAAAGAAGGATAAATAATTTAATTGAACAAACTATAGAATTTGTTTATTAAATTAAAATAGAAGAATATGATATTTAATCAATAAAGTGTTTGACCTTTATTTAATTAATTTAAGATTGATGTGATAGAATACAATAGGGAAATGATAAATAAATCAAACAAAGTATTTAATTTTGTTTATTTAATTAAGATGAGATAATAGAAGAATTGGAAGAATTTAAATGTGAATGTGAATGTGAACTATATAAATAAATATTTCTATTTATTCAATAGTAGAGGAATTTAGGATATTAATCAAATAAGACATATTCAATTAATCGGATTCTCCAGACCAATTTTAGGTGTATACATTTTGCCCCTCTTTGAAGTGATGTGTTTACACATTTCTTTGAAGAAAATTTTGTTGCTACTGCCAGTATTGATAAAAAAAATTAACATGCCCTAGATATTGATTTTCAGATGATTGTCGATAATATGCCCCCTCGGGAGATAGATTAATGATTTGATGATTTTTTAGAATTTTTGAATTTTCACGATGATTTGATGATGATTTGATGAAAAAATAATTTATCTCCCGACATTGATGAAGAAAATATATCCCGTGGATGAATTTCAATTAATTTCATAAATAAAATTAATTAAATAAAAGAAATCCCTCAAAAATCCCTTTTCAAAATCCATATAAGGTCCAAAAGGTCATTTTCATCCTCATTTGTTCTTTGTGACTTTCAAATATATAGTGAGAGAGACATTTGAGCTAGCTGGAGCAAGATGCCTATCACCTACCACACTCATTGTTTCGAGAACGTGCGATGCCACCAGTGGTCGGCCGCCTACGGACCTTCGGTATGTACTTGTAATCCACCTCGTATTTTGTGCATTCTCGATTTTCATAGTTCAGTGCATCAATGTCGCACTGCAACGCTTTGCACTCTGGTGTAGCGCTTCCGTTAACTATTGTAGCGCTTTGAGGAATTAGCGCTTTCATAGGAAATTTTAGCGCTTTCAAGATTTAGCACTTCGACGCCTGATCTTAGCACCTAGAGAGTTCTAGCACTTTGATGGATTAAATTTCCACATTTATGATTTGTTTTAGTGCGTCGAAGTGCTAAAATAGTGCTCTGAGTAAAGTAACGCTTATGATGCCTGTTTTAATGCATCAAAGTGATGAAATAGCACTTCTAGTTTTGTAGCGCTTTGGATGCCTATTTTAGCGCATCTGAATGATGAAGTAGCACTTTTGATTTTTAGTGCTTTGGATGCCTATTTTAGCACATCCATGTCATATTTGCAAATTTTGACATAGTTAACCTTGATTTCGTCAATTTCGATCATGTCCATTCTTCGGTTTGGTATGATTTGATTATCCAAATTCCCTAATGACTGATTTTGATGATTAATAAGACTTACTCTCATGATAGGTGATAAATAATCCTATTTGTGATGATCCTCATGATAGGTGAGGAATGATTTCATATCTGATAAACCTCATGATAGGTGAGATTAGATAATTTTTGTGATGAACCTCATGATAGGTGAGGTTTGTTGACATTTGTTCATGAATTTTGATCAAAAATTCATACCAAAGTTTGATTGGATCTGATAGTAGAATGACTTTTGATTTTTGACATAGTGCACTGATTTTAAACTTTTTATGGTGATAGGAGGGTCTGGGTAATCTCCAGATGCGAGAGCGGTTTCTATGGACTATTGATTTGATTCCTCATCTGACTCCTAATGAGATTCATATCATAGCTCGATGTGGTCTATCTAGTCTCCTTGATATGCCCTAGATTAGGATTAATCAGGGTCTCCTTACTGCTTTGATCGAGTGGTGGCACAGTGACCATAACACCTTTCATCTACCCACCAGCGAGATGACAATCACACTCGAGGATGTGTGGCAGATATTGCAGATACCGTTTATGGGAGAGATCATTGTCTATGATTCACATGAGGCTAGTGGGAGAGATGCACTCCGTAGAGTTTTCTAGGATTAGCATATTGCAGGACCGAGTGTCCAATTGAGGGTGATGGCTGATGCCTATGCTTCATTACTAACAGTGTTAGCTAGATTCATTGGAGGTTTCCTTTGTCCTGATCACAATTCAAAGGGATTCTCCGTGGTTTGGGGCCATATTCTGGAGAGCATGGTCATGCATGGTATTGGATATGCATGGGGGATGTGTATGCTAGCCCACCTCTATCACAATTTACATTCAGTAGTGTACTTGGGAGGGCGCAGCCTATCAGCAGGGGTGACTCTTTTATAGGTGTGGGCATGGGAGAATTTTTCAATAGCACGACCATTTCTAGTTCTTGATAGACCTGTAGGCAGACCCTATGTTTTTTGATATAGAGGTAGACTTACCTAGGCTCGGATGGGTAAGTTAGAGCATTGGAGACGGGTTTTGGATGACATGGAGAGTGTTGTCCAGCGGCCTTATCTGGATTGTGAGTAGTGGGATGAGGATGATGCAGTGCTCGGGTACTTATGTGACTCCATGTATTTGATTGGCAGGACCCCTTTTGTCCTTGAGAGATTTTTGTTGTGGCGGGTTTATAGGCAGTATGGTATTATACAGTGTATGCCTTAGGGGGTTTCTCATTATGCCCGATGCTAGAGTGATGTAGCAGATTGGGGGCCATGCTTGTCTTATGAGACACTAGTAGAGGGATACAAGACTCTTCAACCATCAACTTGGGATATACGTAGAGATATTGCAGAGGAAGCGGTTATAGGAGAGTATGCAACATTTTTGGCTTTTCATCCACATCCTTGGATTACCATTCCCGATGAGCCAACACCTTTACCTGCGGAGGAGGATGTTGCTGAGGGTGAGGAGGATAGTGGGGATGATACTCAGTCAAACAGCAGTACTGAGAGCATCAATGATGACATCAACAGTGATGATGGGGATGGTGGTGGTGAAGATGGCAGAGGGGTTGGGCCAGGTAGTGTTGGTCCATCATCGAGCAGGCCTCATAAGAGGTGGGTAGTGGTAGTGCCTTCAGTTGACCATCAAAGATAGATTGCCAGTTTGTAGACATAGGTACAGACTCTGCAGGGACAGTTGGTGCAGGCACAGGGTTTGCTTGTATAGACGTAGATTCAGATGCAGAGTCAGGCACAGGCTCATGCATAGACATTGGAACAGGTATAGGGATAGTTGGTAGCTGTTCAGACTCAAGTTGATACTTTGACAGCCGAGAGGGACAGTGCTATACAAATTTCTGAGAGGGCACATGAGACTGTTGGGACACTACAGAGAGTAGTTGATGGTACCTCTATTGCCGACTATATGAGGGAGGTTCTATGGGTTGGTCAAGAGGTAGAGTTTTACAGGGGCCAATATCATGATGCAGTTCCTGTTGATCATAGAGTTAGCTATGCCCCATCAAGATCTGGTCAGACACATACCTAGGCAGTTAGCGAGGGTGTGACATATCCTCCATGAAGACATCCCAGAGATCTTGGTCCTTCTGGGGGTGATGATGGTATTGGTCCTTTTATGCCTGCTCATTTTGGTAGAAGCAGATCATAGATACCATTTGTGATTTTGAGACATTCTTTCTGAGATATGATGTATACTTCAAGTTAGCTTATTTTTGATGTTGTATCATTTCTTATTTCAGAATTCATTGTATACTTGACATTGATGATATATATCATATGCAGCTGATTACTATTGATCTATGATGGTTTATTATTCTATGATGGATGCATTTATTGTGTGATGATTCTATGATGAATGCTTTTATTTTAATGTGATGATGATTATTTCAAATGCTTGAATGTATGGATATATGATGTTCTAAATGATGATCTATGATGTATGGATGTATGATGTTCTTAAATGATGATCTATGATGTATGCTATGTATGGACAATAATGACATGACTTGCATTTATTTTAATGTGATGAAATGTATGGATGGATGGTGAATGCTTTTTATTTTAATGTGATGATGATAAAAATGATGATGTTGTAATGGACAATAATGGAATGAAAGATATGGTGTAATGAACATGATGTATTTATTTAAATGATGGTTTGTGATGGATGATAATGTAATGAATGATATGGTGCAATGAACATGATGTATTTATTTATGATATGATGTGGAAAATATGGTACAATAAATGTATAACTATTTGATGTTAAATGCATGAATGATGACATGATAAATGCTTTGCAATGATGAGATGATGCTCCTGTATGTTTTTGATGATCTTTTTCAAGTATACTCAATCATATTTGTAGAAAAGATAATCATTAACTGGAATCCTTTATGCAACAATCACTCTGCAGATGTAGAATTTATTATGAATGCAGTCTAATTTTATCATGCAAAGTATGCAAACCATTGTCATTTTAACAATACTTTTTGCTTGGTATCATCATAGATCTTTTTAGGATGTTGAAAGTGAGTGCAAGTGTTAATGGTATATGTTAGACCAATGACAACCTGAGTACTAATTTCATGATTTTTGATATTGCAAGCGAACACAAGAATCTAGGTATAATTAAAGCGAGATGACCTGAGCATTCATTGCATAAAAAAGCAGTGATTAATCATTTCAATGTGTGAATTCTTAATGTCATCGGTGATACATTTGCATAGCGCATCTCCCAAAAATTCACACATTTATATGATTAACTTACAAACAGCAGACAATAAAAATATCATTCTTCTTCCTTGTTTCTCTAGTTCATTTACATCATTGAGTTACTCTAAAGAAATGATAATATCAATCAAAAATACAATTTATCCACCTTTTACTTAGAGTGTTTCAATCATTATTCATATTAGATCATCCATTTTTGTGATGTTTTTGTGATTTTCCAAGATTTTGATCAAAGACCTAACTTACTAACCTATCCTAGGTGTCTTGGGGGCTGATCAAAGATTATAATTTCCTATGTTACACACGTAGAGACCACATAGTTCAACTGACATAGACCCATGTTATTTTTTTTCTTTTCTAGACTAAATTTTTGACCTATTTTTGGATATGCTAATATGATACAGATGTTTGATGCCTTTCCGATGGTGATTGATAATGCATTTTGATCATTGTTTTTGTGTACTTGTCATACTGTTGTATTCCCATTTGGAAAAGTTGATTTTTTTGTTGCCCCTAGTGATATCCAGATGTTTCCCCCAAGCTAGAGTAAGACGACCATGTGAAATGATTTGATAATGGTTGCAAATGATGGCAAGACAAATGATATGATATGAAATGGTAATGACTGCCAGACTAATGATCCTGATATGTATCAAAATAGATGGGAAAGTTGGTTTAGAATCACATACGATGCCTGGTTCTAGGTTTTCACCATATGTTTTGATTACACTCTTTGTTTTGTATATTTTTCTTTTTCTCATTTTTTCTTCTTTTTGTATTTTTTTTTTTTTGTATTTTCTATTGCCAAGACACCTGTTTGCCAAGTTTTCGTCAAGGAAACCCTTTTCCAAAAGTTTGACCCGTGCACTAGGAAATTCAAGTATAGAACTTTCTAAGATGGATACTGTTGATAGGTTAATCAAACAAATCCCCTTCTGACGTTGATAGTTGATAGGCCCCTGATCCATACACTGATATGATGACAAAAGGACCTAGCCAATTAGGCTCAAATTTCCCTTTCTTTTCCCTATCTTGTTAATTTCTAGGGTTCTCTTTTAGAACCAAATCGCCAACCTGAAATACTTTGGGTTTTACCTTATGATTGTAACTCCTTGATATTCTTTGTTGATATGTCGTGAGATGATTAACAGCTTGTTGACAATGCTCATCCAACAATTCTAGTTCTTGAAGTCTCGATACCCTATAATCCTCATCTGAAATGATTCCTCTTAGTGATACACAGAGTGATGGAATCTCTACTTCAATGGGTAGTATGGCCTCCAATCCATATACAAATGTATACGGTGTAGCTCCTATCGGTGTTCTGATACTGGTTTTGTAGGCCCACAATGCAGGATTAAGCTGAACATGCCAAACACGTCCAACATCGTTAACCGTCTTCTTGAGTATTTTTAGAATTGTTTTGGTAGAGGCCTCTGCTTGGCCATTTCCTTGAGGATAGTATAGTGTTGAGAAACGATGTTGGATATGAAACTTCTCACACAATTCTTGGACATCTTGGTTCTTGAATGGTCATCCAATATCAGTGATAATAGATTGAGGGATGCCATACTGCAGATTATGTAATTCAATATGATGAGGAGATATGCTTTCCAGTGATAGTTGTAAGAGGCACTACTTCTATCCATTTTGTAAAATATTTTGTAACTGTTATTATGAACTTGTGTCCATTGGATGAAGAGGGATTTATCTTTCCTACCAGATCTAGTCCCCATTGACAAAAGGGCCATGTTGATGTGAATGGATGCAACTCTTGAGCTGGTGCATGAATCAAATTATTGTGAATCTAACACTTTTGATATTTCTTTACAAACTGATAAGATTATTTCTCCATGCATGGCCAATAATATCCTAAATGAAGGAGTTTCTTCGCTAGGGTTATACCACTCGAATGAGTGCCACAAATACCCTCATGAACCTCATGTAAGGCTGTCTCAGATTCGTTGTGTTCTAAACATCGAAGTAAGGTACCATCAAGACCTCGACGATAAACGATGTCGGTGATTAAATTATGTCAGGCGAATTGGCGGATGAAACTGCGTTTTTGGCTCCTGGAAAGATCAGGAGGGAGGATATTTTCCTTTAGGTAAGTATAGGTTTTCTCATAGATGGATGTTTCAATGGTTTCTAAATGGCATATGGTATTGGATTCCAAAATTTTGTAAAGACATGATACTTGTTCTACCATAAACTCATAACAACCTCGTTTCTCTAGTAATTGTAAGAGTGAAGCAATTGTGGCCATAGCATCCACAACTTTGTTCTTCACCCTTGGAATTTGATCAAATTTGACATTGACAAAAAACTATTTTAGATCATCTATCTATTGTTTGTAGGGCATCAAATTTTCATCTTTTGTCTGATACTCATCATTTACCTGATAAATGACTAGTTGAGAGTCCCCATATACCTATAAATCTGTGATCTTCCATTCAATTGCTATTTTGACCCCAATGATTAATGATTCATATTCCGCGACATTATTTGTGCATTAAAACATCAGTTTATATGATTTCGGGATGTTGTGTCCCTGGGGAGTGATGAACAAAATCCCTACTCTAGATCCCCGCTGTGTGTATGATCCATCAAAATACAATATCCATTGTTGTGGTGTCACTATCAGAATGTCCGCATCTGGAAACTCCATTGTCATTGGTCGATCATCTGGTAAAGGAGCCTTAGCCAATTGTTCGGCAATTGCTTGACCCTTGATGGATTTTCTCTCCACATATTGAATATAAAAATCACTTAAGAGCATGAACCACTTGGCTAGTCTACTTGTTAAGGCAACTTTACTGAGTAAATATTTTAAGGGGTCGATCTTTGCTACTAGCCTTATTGTATGAGTGAGCATATAATTTCTTAGCTGTTGAGTAGCAAACACCACCACCAAGAAAGATTTCTCTATGAAAGTGTAGTTTATTTGATAGCCATTTAATGTTCTGTTGATATAGTAGATGGTGTGTTCCTTTCCTTCATAATCCTCTTGTGCTAATAATGCTCCTAAAGAGATATCTATTGTTGCAATGTACAGTATTAGAGGTCTTCCTTCCGTAGGCGGGATGAGAATAGGTGGTGACATTAGATATTATTTTATTTGATCGAACATTGTCTCACACCCATTATCCCATTTGAAAACAACATTTTTATGCAACAAATGATTGAATGGATGACTTTTGTCCGCCAGCTGGGAGATAAATCTCCTGATTGATTGGAGCCTTCATTGTAGTGATCTGAGTTGACTGATATTTCTAGGAGGTGGCATCTCCATTATTGCCTTGACTTTCATTAGATCTACTTCAATGCCCTTTTCTAAGACAATGTACCCCAACAGTTTCCCTGATGTGACCCCAAAGACACACTTCTTGGGGTTTAGCCTAACATTGAATTTCTCTAGCCGTGTGAAGATTTTTCTTAGAATATGCAGATTTCCTTCCCTAGTACAAGATTTTTCCAGGATATCATCCATGTAATCCTCCATGAAGGTGTGCATCATATCATGAAAGATTTTTGTCATTGCTCTTTGATAGGTTGCTCCTGTGTTTTTTAGACCAAATGGCATGAAATTCCAATAGAAAGTCCCCAATGGACATGTAAATGCAATCTTCTCCTGATCTTCTGGAGCTATTCTAATTTGATTGTATCCAGAGAAATCGTCTATTATTGACAACATGGCATGCCCTGCTGTCAAATCCATAATGATGTCTATATTTGGTAATGGGAAATCATCCTTTGGGCATGCTTTATTTAGGTCCCTAAAATCCATACATATCCTGATGCTATTGTCCAGCTTTGAAATAGGTACAATTTTTGATATCCATGAGGCATAGTCAATAGACCTTATGAATCCCGCATCTAACAATTTCTTTAACTCGGCCTTTACCATTAATACGATATAAGGATGCATTTTTCTCAATTTTTGCTTCACAGGCTTGATTCCTGTAGGCAAAGAAAAATGATGCATGAGAAGATTTGGATCCAAGCCTGGAATATCGGAATATGACCAAGAAAAGTTGATGCTTCTTTCCTTAAAGAATTTGATGAATTCTGGTCTCTCTTGATCTGTCATGGATTCTGCCAAATGTAGGATTTTTTATTTTTCTTCAGTGCTGATGTTTATAGAATGTGTTGGTTCTACCATAATTGATGAGTGCTCATGATAATGTTCTGGAAGAGTGTCAAATCTACCATCTTTCGATGCCTCAGAGAGGTTTTCACCATTAGATGCGTTCTTTATTTTTTCTTTTTCAAGATCTAATGCTGCCATAGAATGGTTTTCACCATTAGATCTATTATCCCTATTTTTACTTTTGCAACTAGAAGATTTGATACCCTCTTGCCAAGTTGTGTTGTTATGAGTATTACAGATATAACTCATACCAGGTTCTTCATGACATAGGAAATTTAAGATGGCATCATCATTTGCAAATATGGGTACATTTAGAGGTTCGACAGGTTCCTAGTCAATAAGTTCAGGATGGATTAAAGGCATGAAGTCATCAGATTGAGTTAGGTTGATGGGGGTAAGGGTTAGGACATAAATTTCATCATATTTGTTATTAGGAATATCGAGATTAAATGATGGCACCCTCTTCAATATCATCTAGTTCACTTGATGTTTGTTCATCCCCACTTGAGTCATCAATATTTAGTGATCCTGATATGAATGGTCTAGACCCAGAGCTTTGTCCCTCCTCACGCATAGGTGCATATCATTGTATTACATCAATTTGAATATCGGTGTAAGATATATCGAAACATAGATCCCACTCATATTCATTTGAATCCATTTAAGAGCTATCTCTAACTTGAAGGATCCTTTCTACAACCTTCTTTGTCATCTCCTGTTTTTGTTCTTCAGAGTATCCCAATCCCATCTTCTCTTTTGAATGGAGATTGAGGGGCTGAATAGGTTCAACTATGCCTTCCTTCCTTTTTCTGACAGGTCCTTGTCCCTCATAACCCATTTTTTCTAGGATAGCTTTCCCTTTGCGATATTTTTCTGTATTGATATTGACATTCTTGATACTGATATTTGATGTTGATGGTTACTCATCTTTGTACAACCAATCAAGGATTGATTTTTTGTTTGATTCATCCTCTATGTTATTGGCTTTTACAAACCTTTCTTCTAGAACTGTGATAGGTAGTGCTATTTGATGTTTGATCATTGATGGTTGGCCATATGTCTTTGGAGATGGCATTAATTGTGAAAGATTAAGTGATTGCTCCATAGAATATTGCCCCATTCCCTTGTCTGTCAGCTGTACTTTCTCTTGAAATATCTGTGATAAAGAAGTTTGGGGATCTAAATTTTTTGATCATTTAGTATCAACAAGACTTGTATCTTTTGCTTTATCCTTCTTCTCTACCCATTTGGTGGTGATATTTGGATGTTTTTCCTCATCTGATGACTTTGAACTGGATGCTTCCTGATTGTGAGGCACAAAGGTATCTTGAGAGATTCTAAGTGTGTCACAATGCTGAGGATGATTATAATCGGTAGATATAGTCACCTCTTGTCCATTTACTAGGAACTTTAAGCATTGGTGATATGTGGAAGGTACTTCTTGCATTTCATGGATCCATGGGCATCCTAAGAGTATGTCGTAAGTTAACTCTTTTTTCCAGTACTTGGCATGCTATGTGTTTCATCATTGGTCCCACTTGAATGGGTAACACAATCAGTCCCTTTGAAGATCTCTCTTCCTCATCATATGCTTTTATGGTCATTTTCCTTTGGGCATCAATAGCATCATCAGAATACCCTAGTGCATGAATTAACTTTAGAGTGCAAATGTTCAAACCAACTCCCCCATCTATTAAGACTCTTTTGACACAATGATTATAGATCAAGACTTCGATATGGAGTGTAGTGTTATGGGGATGGTTGAGTGACACATCATCCTATTCAGAGAATGATAGACAACGTGGTGTAGTTAGATACCCCACCATAGCTTGGAATTAACAAACATCTACATTTTTTGGTACCGTAGTGGCAACTAGTGCTTGTTCTAGAACCTCCTTATGTGATGGAGATAATTTGAGGAGTTCTAGTATTGATATCTGTGCTGGAATGTTTTGAATCTGATCAAAAATGTTGTAATGAGATGGAGGTGGATATGCGTTTTTAGGCCCAACTCCCTTTAAGACTACCCTAGACTGCCCCCTTGTCATTACATTTGTTGGTTGATAGTCCTATCGTTCTCTGATTTTTAAAACGTTTATTTGATTTTCAGAGACTTGTATGCTTGGGAGAAAATCCAAAGGGGTAGTGTTGTTGGTTTCATGTTCATTCATGTTATGACCAATGGTATGATCACTCTCTACTTTGGTAAGACAAAGGATCGTTTTATCATAGACATGATTGATATTTTTATCTTTGTTGTTCGTAGAAGATGATGCTCCTTTGTCATAGTTTGGTAAAGGGTCCTTGAAGGTTGAATGATCATTATTATTTCGGGGTCCCTCTATATATACCTTGTTATTGTCAATCAGATCTTGAACTGCATGTTTTAACTCCATGCAATCATTAGTTCTATGGCCTTTATTGTTGTGGAAGTTGCAGTAATCTGCATCATTCCACCATGGTGTTTTGACCTTTGGATCCCAAAATCTTGCTTCCCGCGTGGTGATAAGATCACTAGTGACTAGTTCTTTCATCGTTGATTCTAATGTTTGGCCTAAAGGTGTGAACCTATGCCGATTTGATGACCTTTGGTATGGTTGCGGTTTTGCGATTTCATTGTTTTGAATGACATTTGACTTGACTATTTCATCATTGTTTTCATTTGTTTTTGAAGTAGATGTTGTCAAGTTAAAAACCAGTTTGGCATTTTGTAAATCACTTGTTGTTCTCATTTGCATTCGTATTTCGGTTCTTTTGCCAAAATTTTGGTTTATCACTGTTGGCGTATTGATTTGTGGAATTTATGTTATTTGTTTTGTCGTTGAAATGTTTAATAACCCCTCTTTTGACTAGCTAGTGCTTCATCAATCTTAAGGCCATTTTCTATCACCTTTTCAAACACAAGACATTGCAATTCAAGTTTGTAGCTCATCTCCTCTGTTAAATTGTCAATGAACAACTCTATTTTCTCTTCCTCAGGAATGGATCGAGGATATCTAGCGAATAGTTATCACCATCTTTGTAGAAAGGACAAGAATGTCTCCCCTTTGTTTTGTTTCAGGTTATACAAATCCTTTATTGTGACATAGTGTTGGATGTTAAAATAATACTGAGAGATGAACCTGTTGACAAGTTCTTCAAAAGTCATTATTCTTGGTTGTAATTTTGAAAACCATTCCATACATGAACCTCCCAAGCTTCTTGGGAATAATCTCATCAGCTAAGTTTCCTCTTGAGCAAACTCTAGGCTCATGGTTTTGAATTCATGGATATGATCAATCGGATCTGTTCTTCCATTGTAGTTGTCATACTTGGGGAATTCACAGTGTCGAGGAAAAGGTATCATATCAACTATTGAGTCGAAAGGATAAGGAAAAATTTCCTATACTGCATACCTTTTGGTGTTCCCTTTTGTAATGTCTTGTATTTTTTGTTGTAATATTTGCATTTGGGATGTTAAGGCAACAACCGGATCTATACCTTGTGTGGGTTGTGGTATTTTGGTTTCGCTTGTTCCAGGTGCTTCTCTTAGGCGATTTATGTCAAAGTCTTTGGGAAGCTTAGCACCTCATTCGGCCAACATTAAGAGGTATTTCTCCATGTCCTGTTCTAAGATATTTTCCATAAATTTGTGGAATTTGGGATCTTGTTGGGCTATTTGTATGTCCTCTAGAGTTATTTCATTTTTGTCACTTTGATGTAGATTATTCCAAGGATTTTCTTCTATCATTGTATTTGATGTTTCTAGTTCCTTTTCTAAGAGCCTCTATTTTTGTAACTTGGTGAAGATTGGCATACAAGTTTTTTTGTTTTTTCTTCCAAAATTTGATCTTCTATGTTGGAAAATGTCAAGTGAATTTTTAACAAAATCAAATAAGATGACATATCTTATTGATAAGACTAGGTTATAAATGTGATTACTATGCCTTGTTTCATGATGATAGGATGATAATATCCTGATGATGAAACTTTAGCGTAATAATCGAGATTGTGTTTCGATTTGACACTTTATGATTTACAAGATCTACGTTTCAGTTGAAAAGATTGGAAACTTGTATGAACCTATCTAATTTTGGTTTCTAGATAGTGACTCTGATAAAAAGATACTTTCTGTTTTGATAAAAATCCATGTGTAAATGATAGACAAACTGATTGATATGATTTGGACCTCTCTATTTTGAAAGTACTAAAACAAAGTTCAGGGGCGCTAAAATAGGTGATGGAAGTGTTATTTCATAGAAGCGCTAGAACAGAGTTCAAAAGTAGTGAAACAGATGATGGAAGCGCTATCTTTACGGATGTGCTACAATAGTGCTCAAAAGCGCTAAAAAAAATGATGAAATTACTATTTGATAGAAGCGCTAAAATAGTGACCGTAAGCACTAAAACAGTGTTTGGAAGCGCTAAAATAGAGTCTCGAAGTGCTGAAACAAATTTCTAGAGTGCTAAAATAGAGGGTTGATGTTCAAGACTCCTTATTGCAAAATTTGACTTGGCCTTGTGGCATATTCTATCATGGGTTGTGGGATGTAGGACTGATGTATGCATTGACTATGATTGTGATATTGTGTGAGGGCTCTCCTCTGGAAGAAAGCTCATGAATAAAGAGGTTCTACTGCGTAATCAAGAGTTTGACTTCTAGAAAAACTATGATACCTATGAATGAAGGGTTCTATGTTGTAATAAGATCTTTCAACTTTGATATAAGAAACGCCTTTTCCTCAAAATATTTTGATAACCAAGTGGCCTCTTGGGTTTGTTGAATTTGATGGTTTTCTTGAAAAACTTGGTTGATTTCCACTCTCGAATCATGAATTTTTCTAACCTGATTTGACTTTGTTGTTTTCTGGATGATCTTTTATCCGATTTTTAATGATTTTGTGAAAACACAAGCAGCAAAATTGTAGAATAATTGTTTTAATCTGAATAGATAGTGTATATTCAATAACCACAAATGGTCCTTACTGATTTTCATGGATTTGCTTTGATAAATGTACACAATTTAGACAAACTCACTCTTAAGGTCAAATAGGTCATCGTTATACTCAACAACCCACATCTTGAAATTGTGTTGATGCACACAGCCGTGTCACCCCCTAGAGGGAACTCATGTTTTTGTCGTTTCTAGGTGCGTACCTAGAGTTGGATTTCTTGTCCTCTGAGCAAACAGTCCTTGGCAATTATATGGTGAGTGTTTCAGGGGCAGATTCTTCCCTCCCCTTGCACCGTGAGTATTTTAATGTCTGGTCACTGACTCGGCTGGACACTACACTATGGTTCGTAGATAGGGCTTCTGTGCGGTGCGTAAATTGATAAACTCCCTCAGGAGACCTCCCAATCTTTAGAACAAATATTTTGGGGATGGTTATCTTGCTCACTACCGTCAAGTTGGACTTTCATCAACAACTTGCATTTTGATTAGAGTGGGTTGGAATCCTTGGCTTTAGGCATTCCTGTAGGGTGAGTACTTTTTCCCACTATGGCAGGCCTTCTAAAGGTTTTAACAAAAGCATAAATTTGCATGAAAATAAGGATGAGTCTGGTACTTTGATCACCTAGTTAAGGGGAGAGCATAAGCCTATTCACCACACAAGCGTAGCAGATAAATGATTCATTTTAAGCCCAAAAGACAAATTTTACTAATCAATGTAAAGATTTTACTTCACAACAATCATTATGTCCTTTTTAACTGATATTGCAAAAGTGTGATGGCTACCCTAGGATTGATAAATTTTAAAACAAATGATTATCCTAGGATTGGTTCATTTTAGTCTAACTATATCAAAATGAAATTTTGGCTACGGTCGCATCGGATCCAGATCAAAATTACAAAAGCACTGAAACAGTCTACGAAAGCGCTATAGTTTTTGCCTGATGTGCTAAAATCAAAAGTGTTGAAATAGAGTACCGAAGCACCAAAGTTCTTCACGAAAGTGCTAAATCAACTTTTTTGGAGATGGGTAACTGATGCGCTGAAACAGTTCATGGAAGCACTATAGTGGAAAGTGCTAAAACTTTTAAAGGATGCGCTATAGTATCACAGAAGTGCTGAAACAAAGCACAAAAGTGCCATAGTTTTCCACGATAGCACTACAGTTTTTGATGAAAGTGCTACAATTTTTTGATGAAAGCACTAAAACGGAACATGTCGAGAACCTGGGTGACACTTTTCAGAAAAAATTGATAGAAATATGGGGTTAAAGCCCCACGGTGGGCACCAAATTGTAAGTGTGAATAAGTAGAAAGGAATAAAACACTTCTTAATGAAACATTGTATCAAAGATCAATATAATAATCTATTGAAAGCGTCTCATTGTCTCCTATCTTCAAAGATTTATTAAGTTATTGTGCTCTTAGATTTAAATAACACTATAACTATTAAAATGACGTTCTAAAGAATGAAATGATGTTGAGGTGAGGATATGAAGCTAATATGATAGTACTAAAATGATGAAAGAAACTACTGTAACATGGATTGACATGAAAAATGATAAATAAAGCTACATGAGGCAGCCATGATATGATCATAGAATGTTGGATGCTTGGATGCTTGGATACTTGATGCTTGAATTCATGCAGAGTAAGAATGCATAAGCTACATAATCTAGATCCTTTTCTTGGTTGAATGAAGCTTTATTTATAGATTTCTTGGCTATAGAAATGCACAGGGATGGCAAAGAGAGGCTTGGATTCAATCTGGAGGATTGAATGGTGAGAGATGGAGGAGATTGAGAAGATTTTGGGGATTGTCTCTACCCATGAAAACACCGGGCAAGAGAAGAGGAAGGATTGATGGAAGAGGATTGAGAGAAGAATTTGTAATTTTTCTCCAATTTGTCTCCAAATCTTCCCGTGAAGTTTGAAAGCATTAATTTTGACATATTTTGACATAAATTAGACATAGGATATCTAATTTGATTTTGAGGAAATATAGAGGAATATTCTTTATGCCTTTATTTAAATATTTTTGATTTATTTAAATTAGCCAAAGAAGGATAAATAATTTAATAGAACAAAATATAGAATTTGTTTATTAAATTAAAATAGAAGAATATGATATTTAATCAATAAAGTGTTTGGCCTTTATTTAATTAATTTAAGATTGATGTGATAGAATAAAATAGGAAAATGATAATTCAATCAAAAAAAGTATTTAATTTTGTTTTTTTAATTAAGATGAGATAATAGACGAATTGGAAGAATTTAAATGTGAATGTGAATGTGAACTATATAAATAAATATTTATATTTATTCAATAGTAGAGGAATTTAGGATAATTAATCAAATAAGTCGTATTCAATTAATCGGATTCTCCAGACCAATTTTAGATGTATACAATATAAATAACCCTTTGGAATTAAAAAGGAGATAAGAAATAAAGGATATTATGACCCTTTGGTTAAAGGAGAAATTAATAAAGAATATTTATAAATAATCTTTAAAAAAGAGGAAGAAGAATTATTTATTTAAATAATTATTAAAAGGTAACCTTTTGTGAAAGGGTGTGATGGTTTAAAAACAATCCCTTAAAAAGGATATATATAAATGATTCATGTGAAGCTTGTGGGGGACATTAAAGCATGAAGAACATTCAAGGAAGGAAAACATTTAAGGATGGAGGACATTCTAATAAGAAGAAAGTGGTTTGGTGGGATATGGGCATTGGAGAATGGGGCACACAGAGTGTACCCGGGATTGTCTTGGCTAGGGTTGTTGTGGATGCTAAGTACTTGTACTATGGAGCATGATGTGTAGATGCTTGGAAGCATTTGATTTCATTCTAGATAAGAACCTATTCCTCCTTAATTTTTCAAGGGCGATATCCAATACCATTGACATCTTCCTAGGGGTTGAGGATGGACTTGCGGTGTAGTATAGGATGCACTAAGTCCTCTTCCCATTTGTCCAATGGTGCAGAAGATGAGAGGAAAGGATAGGACCCATGGTGTACTACGCAATACACTGATATCCTTTCTACTTGGGATGCATTATGGATATGTTGTTGAGTACTTTCTCATTGATGTCAAGGTGTCTAAGCTGAGAGTAGATTTTCCAAGTGTTATTGTTGAGATAAGTATTAAAACCATTGATTTTAAGTTATATTGAGAATAGTATATGTATATGATTTTGGTGTTAATGCATATGAATTATATGGGGGTGTATTCAATTTATCATGTTAACTATCTATTTTGTAATTTCCTAATAAACTATCACATATTATCTTTTGAATTGGTTATTCACATCCCTTTTAAATATATTGTAGTTTTAAAATTATATTTATTCTAATATTTAATCCACTAAATTCATTGCTAACACTTAAATAACTTTGGAGGAAAAGTAGCATCAAAGATTCTATATCTATTCGAGGATTTGACATTTTAGGAAAACAACTGCTTGGTGTGATCACTTTGCCTATTATAGCTAGAAATGCCACAATAGAAACACTGATCCATGTTATGCCTCATGATCTTTTATATAATCTTGTTTTAGAAAGACTATGGATTCAACCAATAAATGGTGTGCCTTCTACTCTTCATCGTATCATGAAATATGTCCACAACAACAAATTATATACAATCAACATCGGCACATAACCTAACAATTGTTTGAAAATTGAGAAAATAAAGGAGAATCCTTTGAAAAAATTTACACCAACTACACAAGTAGAACCTGTGCAATAGAAAGACAAAGAAAAGAATATTGAAGAATTCATGAAGCTATTAGAAGATGATTGGGGTTCCTTAGATTTTACATCATTCATGATAGAATACAAGATCATAAACAAAGACTCTAAAAAGTAAAAATAAAAAGGGGTAATGTCAACACAAAATTCAGAGGACCCTTCGAAAGCATCCACCTCAAACACTTTACAAGAAAAAATAAATTACAAAACAAACATTGATGGACTTGACTATCAACAACCATTGAATCCAAAAGCAATGAAAAAGCTTCATGGAAGAGGTTATGAGCTTATGAAACAACTTGGATATAGTGGAAAAGGATGTGGTGCTAGAGAATAAGGTACTTGTGTCCCTATAGAGCCTAACACGCAAGGAATGTCTAATGGTCTTGGTTATTGTCCCTTGAAAGAAACAAGCAAGCCTTCACTCAATATAAACAATCTTACAAATGATTCTTCTAAGCCAAATTTAACATTAGTGCATCTTGAACGGATAGACAATGGTGGTCTTGAGTATTTTCCTTTGAAATAAGTGAATGAAACAATGAAATCCTCGATTAAAATTAATGTTGTGTGAAGGGGAAAATAATAGATGCTAAACAAGAGAAATACAATCAAAATTAGAATCTAATCTAAGATCAAGAACACTAATCTAAGATCTAATCCTACACTTATGAAATGATACTAAGCTATTGAAAACATATTATGAAATCCTATGACTACCAAATTGAATTCAAGACAAAGGAAAGTGTTACCATCCTATATCAGATTTTGTTCGCCTGATGTTGGGTTGGTCATATCACTACGAAGCCTCATAGTTCGTGTGTAAAGTTTTGATGATGTATTGGTTGGTTGATTGAAGAAATGTTGAAGCTTTGATGGTGGTTGTGAATATCAATAGTACTTGGTTGTGCAAATTATGTTGACTCTTCGATCCCTTTTTTTTAGGAAAGAGGTTTGTTATATAGAAAATGTGATTCAAAATGGACAATTAGGATTCAAAAATGTTGCATCAAGATCAACAGTTGAAAGGTGTTGAGAGGAAATAGACATGAATAGATTGTGAAAAGTAGATTGCACAATTTGTGTGATTGAGGAATAGATTGGTTAGTCAAGATTTAGATTGATCAGTCAGGATTTAGATTGATTAGTCAAGATTTATATTGATCAGTCGGGAAATAGATTAATCAGTCAGCAAATTAGATGGCTCTATCAGTAATCACAATTTGCTCAATCAAAAAGTGGGTGAGGATAATTGATTAATATATTTAATTAATTAATTCATTTTTGGAGTTGAACGTGCAAATCAAGTTTGAATTTTGCAAACAAAGTTGCATTAGTTTGATTTTATTTTTGATAATATTTTGAATAGTTTGATTTAATTATTCAAATTTGGAGGGAAAGTGAGTTAATTAAATTATTATGATTTAATAATTCAATTGAATTAGGGTAATAAAGTCATTTAGTGACATAATTAAATTATTGGTATTATTTAACTAATCAAGATGAAGTAAGGTGAGATTAGGACTTTATTAAATAAATTTAGTTTATTTAATTGGTTGAAATGATGAAAATGTGAATTAATTAAATAATGTCATTTTATTCAATTAATAGTAGATGTAACACTGAAAATAAGACTCAAACAAGATGGTTAAGCAATAAAATTAATGATAACACTAATCTAATCTTGTGTTTAACAAAAAAGAACAAAGAAATATAAAAAAATATAAACAAGATTGATCTCACCGAACATCTGTATATTCCTTCAAATGACCTCGATTGCACTTCTCCATTTTTCTGTTTGTATGATAGTTTCCCTCGGGTTTCTTAAGTATGCAATTATGGTGTGTTGAATATTGACTTAGCGAAATATCGAAGATTATGAGCTTCCTAAAGTATAAAGATTTTGGGAGGAGAACTAATGAAAAATGTCAAGTCAAGTTATAGAAAATTGGTTTTTGAATGATCAACTCCGATTCGAAAGGGAGATTAATGATCGAGATTGTTGAATTCCATGTGATAAAGATTTATGTCAGTTACAATGTGAGTGAAAAAGGTATGCATGATAGAGATTAAATTAAATAATAATTTAATTTGATGTTGAGACTATTCAAAAATCGAAAGAATAAGAATTGCATGTGAAAGATGAAACAAAAACATTGTGTTCGAATGCACAAATGAATTATTTAATTAAATAAAGTCATTTAATTAAATAAAGTCATTTAATTAATAATAATTTGCACACAGAAGAATAAGACTAAATGATTGAGACATAAGGTTTGTTCGTCAGGAATAAATCATGAGATAACTGACTGATGAATTATATCTTGACTTAAGTGGTAAGTGAATAATCAGATAACTAAGCAATTATCTAATCAGAAGAATATTCGAGGAATAATAATATTTATGAATTAAATGTTTATTTAATTCAACATTCGAAATTCAAAGATTTAATTAAATAAATAAAGACTTATTTAATTGACTCTCGAAAAGGTTCTTGAATAATTAAATCTTTCGAAATGAATATTTAATTATAGTCTGAAATGTGATAAAGGATAAATTAAATAATAACTCGTTTAATTTAGAAAGGGGATTAATTAAATAGTGACGTAATTAAATAAATAAGATTTATTTTATTAATCAAGAAAGTTCATCATGAATTAATTAAATAATTAAAGTTATTTAATTAATAGAAGAAAGGTGACTTTAGAAAGTTATTAAATAATTAACATTATTTAATCCTCACCATGAATATGAGGACTATCAAAAAATAGTGTCGCAGGCCTAGACCAATTTTTAATGTCTACAGTTTTCCCCTCTTTGATACAATGTCATTTTGGCCTTTGTGTCAAAGAAATTTATTTAAATAATTCCCCTATCATGCCTTGGTTTGAAATAGGTTAGGGTATGCCCCTTTGAGAAAAATGACAATTTTTGAAAAAAATTGACTTTTTTTTGGAAATTGTCCTAATTAGGTAATTTGATAGTCAGAAGTTCTATGGTGGTGAAAGAAATTTATTTTGAAGTGATTTGGCAAAGAAATGGCTAATGAAAGTTGGAAAATTACGCATCCAATACAAAAGGTTTGAAAAAAACCCTCCAAAACCCTAGGTATAAATAGGATTTGGGGTGAAATTCAATTCATTTGCACCCTAAACAATTGAAGAACCTTGATTTTTTCTCTGAGCTCGCGGTGAAGATGTCACCCGTACCATACATTGAGCATTGCAGATATTGTATCCAGACATTCAGATGCCCCACCAACATTGGACCCCCAGTATGTACCCCTGAACCATCTTTTTAAATTTTGTTTTTCACACTTTTCTAGGCACATAAACTTTAATTTACATATATGTCGTTTGAGAATAAACACATGTGTGTTCATCCACGACACGCATGTGAAAATATTTCTAGGTCAATTAAGTCATTTTATGCATTCAACGCATTTGATTTAGTTTGCATCACATTTTCTTTTGTCAGTGTCACATGTAGGGTGTTGCATCACATTTGTATTTTCACATCGTATTTGCATGTTAGGATCGACAGTAATAAATGTGTGCATTTATGAAGAAATGACACATATGTCTGATAGATAGGTGTATTTGATTTTGTGACACATTTGAAATTTTGCAACACATATGCATGTGTATGCGATGCATTTGAGATTGTGCACCGCATATGAAAATTATTATGATGAAATTGATATTGTGCATCGCATTTGATGTTGAAGCGATGCATTTGACTATCAAACTTTTGAAAAAATTTGTGATGCAAAAATGCATGTTTTGTTTCCTAACACATAGTATTTTGATGCCTTTGTAGGTTGTGTTAGATCTGATATACACCCAAGAGTCACGATTGGCGACATATGAGCTTCGAGATGACTTACAGAGTGTCGAGACATGTCTGATCTAGAGACTAGGTTTACACCATATTTGCACCATGCCCACTATTTGTGAAAATAGAGGTATGTTGATTGCTCTTTGTGAGAGGTGGCATTCTAAGACCTCCTCTTTTCATTTTCCTACTGGAGAGGCCACAATCACTTTAGAGGATGTGTATAGGATTTTGAGATTGCCCATTAGGGGTGAGAGGGTGATGTATGATACTCAAAGAGGATATAGTGAGATCACTAGATTCTATGTGTATGATAATATTAGATGGCTCAACATTGAGCACTATGAGATTAGATGGAATGTACTAGCAGAGAGATATGAGCGTATTGATTGTATGCTTTGTACATTGATTGCGGGTATTGTTCTTCCTGACCGTCGAGGTCATGGTTTTCCTATTGGATGGGGGGAGATGTTAGTAGGGATGTTAGAGTAGGAGGTAGTATACGTATGGGGGCCATGTTTACTAGCCATGTAACATTTCCATTTGCATGACATAGCTTATAGAGACGCACAATCAATGATATGTGGTACCACCCTACTTATGATATGGGCATGGGAACACATTGATGTGTTCCATCCCCTAGTTACTATCGATCTCTGATCTTGATGCTAGATCACCATATGTTTTTCATTATGTGGGGAACATTACCCAAAGTCATGTTGGATATACTAGTTATTGGAGACATACACTTGATACTTTGGTTCAGTTTATTTGGAGGTCATATATGGATTGCGGTCGATGGACAAATGAGGATAGACACTTGCCATTTTGTAGATAGACTCAGTATTTGATTGGCAGGATAGTGTCTAGTGTGCATATCATTGAGAGACATTTGTCGGATCAAGCGTTGAGACATTTCAAAGAGGTGCAAGATGATCCTCAAGGATGAGTTGAGTTTTCTCGGTCGTCAAGAGAGGTTCCATTGTGGGGGCCCATGATTCCAGAAGCTACTACAGAGGTAGACATTTAGGCTCTATAGCCTATGCAGTGGGGATGGAGGGCTGGTGTGGCAAATCTCCGTATGACAACAACATATGATCCCTGGTGGGCGGAGCACTGACCTATTTTGTATATAGATCCAGATCAGCCGGCTCTAGTTGAGAGAAGGGGTACAAGGCTTAGAGGTCAGTGTGGAGGTAGGGCTAGAGGTAGGGGTGGCAGAGGTGGTCGATGAGGTCGACGAGGTAGGAGAGGTAGAAGAGGTAGGAGAGGAGGTGGATTATCACCTGTTCATGAGGCAGAGGGTGAGGGTGAGGATATTCCTATGTTTGAACTTGGTGGAGGAGGAGAGGTGGAGATTGGGGGTGAGCATGTAGCTGAGGAGGAAGTAGCAAAGGAGCATGTAGAGGAGGAGATTGAGAGGGAGGACATGGATATTGATGTCCTTGGTATACTGGCAGGTTATGGTATTGATGAGGGGGAGGAGGAGGAGGAGGTGATGGAGGAGCAGGAGAGGGAGCTTTAGGATAGGATTGTGTAGGACTGGGATGCTGAGGTGGGAGAGAGGTTGCAGTAGGATGAGGAGGCTCCCAGGGATAGTGTTATAGATTTGTAGGCCCAAGTAGAGGCCTTGGAGGAGAGGTTCAGGGTTTTGATTATAGAGCATGATGCTATGCGACTGGAGAGAGACAGTGCCTACCTGGGTAGGGATCAGGAAATCATCAGACAACATGAGATAAAGGGTAGATTTATTGAGCTAAGGGCTTTATGTACTTGGTCAGCTGCAACCTTCACTCAAGAGCTAATCAGAGCTGGGGAGCAGGAGAGATATTAGAGGGATATGTATGAGGTATAGGTACCGCCTAAGAGGAGAGCTCCTAGTTATTCACAAGAACATAGTGGAAGTTCCTAGAGTAGGTCCCACAACTGGACACATAGCACAGATGATGTGGTGGGTCCACCTAGGATATGACCATATAGTAGGCCTCCTTTAGCATAGAGAGTGCATCATCGACAGTCGCCCCCTCAGACTCCACATGTGATTAGTGGGAGTACTGGACAGTGAAATTTTTATTTTTATAGACATTTTATTTTGATCATAGAGCCTACGAGCTCCTTTTTAGATTGATACACTTTGACATTGTACTTTGACTCATATTATTTTGAGTGATATATATCATTTTTGGTGGTGTTTATATGATTTGCAGTTGTTCAATATGATTATGCAGTTGTTATATATTTTTATGCATTTTCTCTATATGATGACATATGTATATGATATGGATTATGATGGTTACATTATGATGTTTTATTTCCTATGATGATGTGTTTATATGATTATATATTTATTCTATATGATGATGCATACATCGTATTGACACATGTGGTGAATTCATTCTATGCTTATTAAGATGAGATGCAATGTGATGCTATTATTTATAATTACATGTGGATGGATGTATAATTTACACAATATTATAATTGGTAAATGCATGTATGTCATGATTATCTAAATGCAATGGATATGTATATTTTTGTGTTGTTTCTGAAATGCAGCATAGATGTATGGTGTACTATATATAGACATATAACAATGTATACATAATGGTTGAAAAATGTATGCATATGCATATTACCTTATTTTTTTTGTATGCCACAGGATTCTGTCATTATGCAAGATAGAAGCAATGTTAGCGTGGATTATTCAAAATGTTAGTACTGAAAAATGGTATTAGTAGAATGTATAATCTTCAATATTCTGCCAAGTACAAACTAAGACTTGTAGTAAATTATCATTGGGTGGGACATGACTCAAGTGGATAGTACACACCATGATATGAGATAGACCATGGTGTAAAAATTCATCCACTTGTGAAAATAGACAGTTGTAGACAAGGAGTGTCTAGACGCATACTAAGGGCCAAATTGCCCCAGTCTTTTTGTCAAGACAAACCATAAACAACAATCAAAGAAAAAGACAAAGTCAAGATACATTATTGCTCCTCTAAATCCTTCATGGGACATCCTCGAGAAAGCTAGTAACTTGACTTGAAAACCAAGTTTAAAAGATAGTCGACAGACAATAGTCAAAGAAAAATAGTCCCGAAACATCCTTGCTTCTCTAAATCCTTCATGGGACATCCTCGAGAAAGCTAGTAACCGAGCTCAAAGATAGAGTCAAAAAGATAAAACCAAATAATCCATAAAAGTTAAAAAGCCAATAAAAATATTTGCCAAAATTTGATCTATTGTTGTTTGTTTGATAATTTGATTGTTAGACAAAGCCTGATGTCAGGGATGACACATACCATATAAGACATTAAGTCTGGTTTCGACTTTGTGGCCATCTATGTAAGGCATGACGAATCCTAGTTTCAGAAAGACACGTACCATATAAGACGTTGAGTTTGATGTCATTGGTGCGACAAGCTGAATAAGGTTATGGTGATTGATGATGTCTATTGTCAAGAAGGACACATCTTGTTTAATACATAAGTTTGATTGTTTTGGCAATTTGTTTGGTTTGACTCAATGGCATTGTTGACTTCTTTGGCTTGTTGATGCATGACTTGTCCTAGTGTTTTGACTTTGTGTGTGTGTTGACAGTATATGACTCATGTTGACTGACATGATGTACCCTAAAGGAATTACCTAGTGCGGCCTGAGGGGCTCATCGATTGATGGCCTTGCCTACGTTATACACGTAGAGACCTCATAGTTCGACTAACTTCGACTAACATAAATGACTGATAAATATGTAATCAACTTGATGATATGTGACATGTGTGATAGTGAATGTGATAAATCCTAATGGACTAACCTAGTGCATCCTCAAGGGCTCATCGATAGATGGCCTAGCCTACGTTCTACACATAGAGACCTTGTAGTTTGACATGACCAATGACTTTGACATGTACAAAGAATGGGTCATGATTTGATGTGCATGATATGTGACAAACCTAGAAAGATGGACCTAATGCCTCAGGGGCACATTGATAGATGACCTTGCCTACGTCCAGTCGTAGAGGCAACATAGTTTGACTATGTCTACGACTGACTTGACACAACTGACTCTGACTCTGTTTTGGGGATTTTTGATTTTTTTTCTTTTTCTTTTTTGAAGTTTTTTGATGTTTTTGGATTTTTGCAAGACATTTTATGGTGTTTTGGATTTTTTTCAGGACATTTTATGATGTTTTGGATTTTTTCAAGATATTTTATGATGTTTTTGAGTTTTTTTAGGATATTTTCTAACATTGAGATGGTAAGTGCAAGGTCCAAATGACATTGGTCAAGGATTTTCCCCTAGTTGGGTATAAGACCTATAGGATGGAGTGGAGAGACGGAGTGGACTTGATATCAAGCATTCCAAGTTATGGATAGTGTAATACCCTTGTTTTGCTTCTTGTTCGGTTTGCTTTATGCTATGTTTGGTTGCAGCTACTTTGATACTGGATACATTTTGTTATGATGTTTTGATCGCTACTATTGAGCGACAACTATTATTGTGTGATGTGTTATCTGATTATTGTTTCACATGCTTTAATGGTTTAATGATGTTAGTAGAGTTAACATGAGATTTTATTATGAGATTATTGATTATGATGTTAATGTCAGTCTTTGATGAGTGTATTGGTGAAGAGGACGGTTTCGCATCACTCGCTTGTGAGCGCCCTGCGAATCCATGATTTCTTCTTCACGGTGTGTATTATATGCTGGATATACTATATTATGTTGTTTACTTGGTTCAGGTTTGGTACATGACATCGACTCCACCGGTTTCACAGGTTTGAGCGTGTCGATCCAATGGTTAAGTTGAATGGGAGATAGTAGCTAGGTAACTTGTGTCAAGTCTATGCCCTAGCCTTAGTGTGTCATCAGTTTTGTTTGTTGAGTCACAGTTTACCTTATTTTAATGATTATTTAAATTCTGAAAGGATTCTTGATTTGGAAATAGATGTTTAGAATAATTGCATTAAACCATGTTGATGGTTATTTAATTTAAATTATGCAATGTGGATAAAAGTTTATGTTTAAATTAATTAATTAAATTTAATCCATGGGGAATAATTTAATTATTAAATAATCAAATTAATTAATTAAATGTGATGCAAGAAAATTAAAAGAAAGAAAAGAATTAAAACTCATTATGGAATTTTATTTCAATTAATTTGGAATTAAATTAGAATTTGAAATTGAATTTTAAATGCAAAGTTAGTTTTTGAAATGTGAGAGTTAATTAATATTTAGATATTTTAGAATTTTTAGATTGCATGCAAAATCAGATTTGATGGATGAAGATATTTTCAATTATGCAATATGTGAAAGTTTAATTAATTAGAAGGGGGGTTGTTGAAATTCATGCACAAAGAGAATTTTGGGGAGGAAAAAGATAATTCTGGTGTGAGAAGATATTTTGGGAAAAATTACACAGAGAAGGGATTTGGAGAAATTCTTGGCTATAGATTTACATTGGAGTTATTCTGGAAATCTTTGTTGTGTTTGTGGATTGCTTTCTTGGTTGGAATAATTGGATTGCTGGATAGAAGCTGTAGAAGCTTTGGAGGAAGCTCTGCAAATTTTTTTACATTACCTGTAGCGTCTTGTATCAGGTTTTCTTCTGTGATTATTTTATTGATCCTTATTTACATTTAAAAGTGTAGAGATTAAATAATTGGTTGTTGAATCTGTTTTGGAAAAGGAATTTGTGATTAGAAGAAAGAAAATAAATAAATAAATAAATTTAAAGATTCTGCAGTTGAAACCTCTGTAGAATTTAATTTATTCGAGGAAATGGATTGTTTTGTTATTTGAATCAAACCTTGAGGTTGAACAATACATTTAGATTGTTTTAGAAAATTTAAATCACTATAGAAAACAAATTTGTTTTGAAAAACCTCTGTAGAAAATTGTGCTGGATAAATCTAGAGGGTTTAAGAACTTCTGATTATAATTTAGATCCTTTTAATTTTATTGTTTAAGAATTCAAGAAAATGGATTTAATGGAATCAGTGTTGAAACTTTGTGGAATTTGTTGTTCTCTGAAAATTTTGCATAATATCACTGAATATTTTCACAAAACTTCTCCAATTTGTGTATTATGTTAAATCCGTTATATATATATATATATATATATATATATATATATATAATACATGTATATACAGATTTTATGTTATTAAAGTAATGATTTAAATTTAAATTTGCTGCTGTACGATCGACAAATTTTTGAAAACCTATATGTAAATTCGTTTTAACAAAACACAGTAAGGGAGCGAAATTTTCTTTATTCGTTGTGGGTGTTTGGTTTTCCATTGAAATGAGGAATTGTTATTTTCGCATGATATTATGTTATTGTGGTGTTGGGGGAGGCATGGGAGGCGTTGCCTCCATAGCCGCCCCCATGAGGGGACGACTGTGGAGGGAGACCTCCGTAGCTCTCCCCACACACCAGTTTAGCCACACCCTAAGTTTGGGGGTTTCGGCTATGCCTTAGCACAGCCGCCCCCCAAACAAAGGGGTAGGCTCATACCTTAAGGTGAGTGGCGATGGGTTTGTTAGACCCGAAACCCTTGGGGAATTCCGTTTTTTCTTTTTTGTGGAGAATGGCGTTTAAAGAATGAGTAACCTTGGGCGGATGGAATTCGTTCGTTTTATTTTATTTTATGGAATTTTTGAATTCTTTTATAATTTCGATTTTATTTAATCATTAATGCAATATATTTATATATGATACATGTCATATTAAATATAATAAATGGGGATTAAATAATTTGTTTAGTGTAATAAACGATAATATATATTTAATATATATATATATATATAAATATATATATGAGGTTGTATTATTGGAATAATTAAAATTGAATGTTTATTTAGGTAATGAGAATATTTGTGTACATGAATATATTGCACGAGTATATATCATGAGCAAGAATATTTAAATATATAGTTTAATATTTTGTCCTATATTAGTTAGATGCATGTAATTTAGTTTTGCATGGAAATTTTAAAAGATAAGATTAGAATGCATTGTAAATTAGATAAGGAAGAACATATTATATAAATTACATGTTTTTTTTTTAAATGGAAAGATTAAGAGATATAGGATTTATATGGAAAATTGAAAAGATTATTTGTAATAGTTTTATGTTGTATTAAAAGTAAATTTAGGAAATGATTATATTGAAAAATGCAATTAATTATTTTCACTTATTTATTTCTATTCGAGCAATTTAATTATTGTGAATGAAAGTATGAATAAGATATGGATTTAGAATATCCGAAAATAGTAATATCCTCATGATTAACTTATAATGATTTATTTTCCTCGTATTTCACAAAGGGATGCGAGTTTAAATTGTTCAAGATTCCCAATAATGAAAGAGGAAATAGGGTTTAAGATTATTTTAGATGATCTAGTTATCGTGCCTTTGACTTGTCAACGTTATCTATTGAATGAGTATGGATTTAGGAAATCCAAATATTAGATTTGATTAATGACTTGAATGCTTTTGTAGCTATGTCGTCATGTTATAATTTGGGATACGGGATTAAGTGTTAGTCCAAAATTTGTAAGTCTTCCAGAAGATCTTAGAGGATGAGGGTTGTCAATTATTTATGTCAACTAGTTGTTTTTCCCTTGGGTAGTGCATGGTGTTTATTCAGTATTTACCCGTTTCCACGAACGTGGATGTTTTGTACCTCCTCTGAAAGGAGTGCACTATGTGTTATGTTGCCTCTAGGATGTTTGGAGTGAGTTCTTTTATTGGTTTCCTCCTTGTGTTGGAGTGGTTTTAATGCCTAGTTTGTATGCACTTGTGATTCCCTTGGTGGATTGTTTGGGTGTGTGTTGTCCATTAGAAGAGTGGCTTTTGTTAGGCGTCGGAGCCCAAAGAGGTAAACCGGGTAACCTTTAGAAGTGATTTAATCAAGTGATAACTAAATTAATGTACTTAGATGATTAGGATGCCTTCCACACTAATCAAGATAATTTAAGCCTCACACATTAACACAAGGGTTCGTTTAGACTTGGGATGAGTGAGAAGGCTTGAAATGGCATAGTCATTTATCTTGTCAGTACGAGAGGTATTTGATGCCGCATGAGTGAGTATGAGGGTCGGGATTTAGTTGACGCCACCAGGATTACCGGAGCCTATGAAGGATGCCCAGAGGAGATCTCATGACTACTATGCGATGACACTCTATCTAGGACAACATTGTTTATTTTTTATGTGTATGGTTCTTTGAACATACTTGATCTATTTTTATCTAGAAACAATGTGACCTATGCCAGTGATATGTGTTGTACTTATTTATTGCATTTGTTTGGTTATGTCGGTATGAGTCTACCTTTGGATAGTGGTAGTAGATTATTTGTCCATGTTACTTTGTTACTATCTCCTAGCATGGGGGGTGGGCCTTCGGGTACCACTTGGTTGGGTGGAACATGCACCAAAACCATTGGGTCCCCATTGATCTTCAATTCGTGGAGGCAGACATTTAGTTGGACAACTCGCAGATCTTGTTATTCATTTCTTGCACTATTGTATTCAAATTGTAATGAGTTGTTTATACCCCTCTTGTATCTATGGGTGGATTTATGTAATTGTAATTCTTATGTATTTATGACTCATTCTGGGAATGAGTGTTGTAATCATTAATCTGTAATGGATATATGGTATGTATCTTCTATCTTGGTATTTATTTATGTTGAATGAATGCTTACTACTTGTGTTTATTGCAATTAATTTAATGATGTATGTTAATGGGGATTTAAGTAATCTTGGTTATGTAGCCTTAGGGGATGTTGTCAATTATAGGTGAACATGTATGTTTAATTCACTTTATAAAAAAAATTAGTACGCTTTTATTGTGAATTGAAACTTCCTTTAGGGTTGCATGGTGGGGCATTATAGGATAGGACATCCATTTTTTATGGGTGATGGTGGAAAATTTTGATTGGAATGATGGTAGATGAAGAAGCAAGTTGACTACACATGGTGCTCATTTGCCAGGTTTTCATCATGGTACTTATCCAAAGTGCCACCGAAGTGGTTTTCACTATTGGACGAATTATTTCTCTATGCTATTTTTTTTTTTTTTTGTATTTTTATGATTAAGACAACACTCTCAGAAGCTATTCTTAGAACCTCTTTAGGTGAAGGTTGTTTATTGGTGATAAGAGTGTTTCTCCTTCATGGGTTGAGAGTTGATATGCTCCTGATCCAAAAGCTTTTGTAACAATATAAGGCCCTAACCAGTTTGGTTCAAACTTGTTTGGTTTTTCTCTTTCATCTTGATTATTTGGGTTCTCCATTAAGACCAAGTCACAAATGTCAAAACGTCAATTTAGAACTTTCCTGTTATAGCTACGACGAAGATGGTTTTGATATGTTTGAAGATAATCTAGTGCCTTTTGAATTTGTTCATCTAGGAATTCTAACTCATGTAGTCTTGACACATGGTGCTCTTCATCATCAATAGGACCTTTCAAGGATACCCTTAGGGAAGGAATTTTGACCTCAATAGGTAAGATAACTTCATAACTGAATACCAAGGAGTGTGGAGTGGCGCCGATGGGAGTCAAATGCTTGTGCGGTAATCCCATAAGGTGGGATTAAGCTATAAATTCAAGTCATGACCAATGTTATTGACAATATTTTTGAGGATTCTTTTGATTGTTTTGTTAGACACATCTGCTTGGATGTTAGCTTGTGGATAATATGGAGTGGAAAAGTGGTGTTGGATATGGAATTCTTCACAGAGATGGAAGATGTCTTGGTTTTTGAATGGACGGCCATTATCTATGATTATGGATTGAGGAACACCATACTGATAAATTATGTAGTTTAGGATAAACTTGGAAATCTGCGTGTCGATAATATATGTCATTGGAATAGCCTCAATCCACTTGGTGAAGTATTCAGTGGCGGTTATGATGAACTTATGGCCATTGGAGGATGGAAGATGTATCTTACCTATGAGATCAAGTCCTCATTGGGAAAAATGCCACAGTGAAGTTATCAATTGAAGCTCCTATGTTGGTGCATGTATCAAGTCTTTGTGTACTTGGCACTGTCGACATTTATTGATGAAGACATATGAGTCCTTTTCCATGGTACGCCAATAATAGCCTAGTCTCATAATCTTCTTGGCTAAGGTTGGAACGCTAGAATGAGATCCACATATACCCTCATGTACCACATGTAAGGTTGCTTGTGCTTCTTCAACATTGAGACATCTCAACAAGGTATTATCTAAGGAACGTCTATAAAGGGTATCTCCAATGGTGGAATATTTGGAAGACTTATGGATAAATTTCCTACATTGGTTATTCGATAGGTCTAAGGGTAAGATTTGGGAATGGAGGTAGTCATATATGTCCTTGTACCATGGGGAAGTAGGACCAACAATCACACACACCATCACAGAATCTGGGACATCATAGGCGGGAACCAAAATTTGTTCAACCAAAAACTTGAATTTAGGCACATCGCTAGGTATATCCAATAATGAACCAATGGTTTCCATAGCATCTGCTGCCCTATTCTAAATGTGGGGTATTTTTTGAAAGCTGGTATTATCAAAATATTGCTTAAAGTCATCTGCCATGCGCTTGTATGGGGAAATTTTTTCATCTTTAGTTTCATACTCGTCATTGACTTGTCAGACTACTAGCTGAGAATCTCCATAAACATGTAAATGCTTAATCTTCCATTGGACTGCCATTTTTAGTCCTATCACAAGGGCCTCATATTCTTCTATGTTGTTTGTGCAAGGGAAAGAAATTCTAAATGACTTAGGAATAGTGTCCCCTTGTGGTGTAACAAATAGTATACCTATGCCTGAACCACAATTAGTGTGAGACTCATCAAAGTATAATTTTCATGTGGTTCTTTTGTCAATGGTGAAGATGAACTCATAGGAAAATATGTAACTAGAGGATGCTCGGCCTTGATTGGGGCATCTGCCAATTGATCTACAATAACTTGTCCTTTTATAGCTTTTCTTTCCACATACTGGATGTCATATTCACTAAGTATCATTACCCATTTAGCCAATCGACCTGTTAGTGTTGCTTTACTTAGGAGATATTTCAATGGATCTATCTTGGTGACCAACATAGTTTGGTGGTTTAGCATATAGTGCCTAAGTTTTTGAGTAGCAAAAACTACTGCAAGACAAGCACATTCTATGTTTCTGTAGTTTAGTTCATATCCCACCAAAGTACGGCTGATAAAGTATACTTCCCTTTCATGACCTTCATCATCATTTTGTGCAAGTAAGGCTCCTAGTGCTGATTAGGTTGTTGAAATATAGAGTATCAAAGGTCAAGTATCTATAGGATACACTAACAAAGGTGGTGTATGTAGATAATCCTTGATCTTTTGAAAATCTTCTTGGCATTTTGGTGTCCATAGAAATGGTACCCCCTTTTTGAGAAAATGTTGGAACATATGTATCTTGTCTGCTAAGTGTACTATGAAGCGTTCGATAGACTATAATCTCCCTTGTAGTGTTCTTAGCTGACCGATGTTGGTTGTTGGAGGCATGTCCATTATAGCTTTTACTTTTTTCAGGTCTACTTCAATGCCTCGTCTAGAAATGATATATCCTAGAAGTTTTCCTGATTTAATGCCAAAGAGACAATTTTTTGGGTTTAGCCTTACTTTGTAATTTTCTAGTCTTTGGAATATCTTGTCTAAGAATTTTAAATGATCTAATCTTGTCAATGATTTGGCTATCAGATCATCTACATAGTCTTCCATGATAGTATGTACAAGGTCATGGAATATAGTTGTCATTGCACGTTGATATGTAGATCCATCATTTTTGAGGCCAAAAGGCATGACATTCCAGCAATATGTTCCCCATGGACATGTAAAATTTGTCTTGTGTTGGTCCTCAGCTGTAATTTAGATTTGATTGTACCCAGAGAAACCATCCATGAGGGATAGCATCTCATATCCTGTTGTAAGGTCCACTATCATGTCAATGTTCGACAAAGGGAAGTAATCTTTAGGACATGCCTTGTTGATATCTCTAAAGTCTATACAAATGTGGATTCCTCCAGATGCTTTGGTTATTGGCACAAGATTTTAAATCCATTCTGCATAGTCTATGGATCTAATGAATCTGACATCCACTAGTTTATTAAGTTCAGCTTTGACTAGAAAAGCGATTTGTAGATGCATATTTCTTAACTTATATTTGATGGGATTAACACCTGGCTATAATGGTAGATGATGCAATATAAGGTCTAGATCTAGCCCAAGAATGTCAACATATGACCATGTAAATTTTATTTGTCATTTTGTAAAGAAGTCTCAAAACTCTGGTTGCTTTGTCTTTGTCAAAAATGTTGCAAAGTAAATTACCCGAGGGTTTTCTTCAGTGTTTATGTTGATCTCGATAGATTCTTAAACTAACATTGGTGACTTTTCCTGAGCAACTAGGAGAATTTTCAAACCTCCATCCTTGGGTGCCTCAGAGAGGTTTTTTCCCTTGGATGTGTCCTTTATTTTTACTTTTTCTTTGTCCAAAGGTGCCTTTTGATTTTCACCTAGGGACTTGTCATTTTCATCATTTTCATTTTTTTCTTTTTGTTTTCATTTTTGTGATTGGAGGTGTGAACAAACTCCCTAAAATATGCCATGTTATCCAAGTCTATGGTAAATCCATCTTTATGATCACCTCTAGGTATGCCTTCTCGCAATCACATGAACTCAGCTATCACTTCGTCGTTCTCAAATATTTCTAAGATGGGTGTAACTTGTTGATCCCAATCAATAAGTTGGGGCTATATGAGGGGCATGTCATTATTAGACTTATCAAATGTCGAAGCTAACAAGGTGAGGATAGAGTGGTTGACATGGTCACAAAATTTTTGGACTAACTCCTTTTTGTTCTTTTTCCTAGGGACAGGTAAACTCTGGGGTGGGACTACTGTAAGGGCTAGGTCATTAGAACATGGTTCGTTAGGTGCCCAAGATGTAGGATCAAGGGTTTCCCAATAATAAAGCTTAAACCATTCTTATTTTGACAAGGACTTTTTTAGGGCGAGACTAGGTTGATTTTAGGGAGGTATTTAGCATTTGGTCAAGTTCCCCAAATAACTTATCTAGGTCCATTATGCTAGTGGAGGAAAGGGAATCCCATTCATATTCATTTGAGTTAGGGGAGTCACAACATAATGGGTCAAATGGTTTGTGGGATATCTCGATGTCTTCAGAAGCACTTACTTCCTCTTTTGATGGTAACGAAGTACTAGGAACACCAATTCTAATCGGTTGAAACCCTAGTCCTAGGCCTTTTTGTCATTGTGAAACAATGATTAGTTCATTCCTTCCATTCCGATGTTGTCCTAGCCCACTATGTCTATCATATCCTTTCCTTTTCATTATCATGAAGCCTTTTCCATATTGATCTTTGGATATTTTAATAGATGGTGGAGGGTTTTCATTATCCTCATTATACAACCAAGAGGTGACATCTTCTTGGTCCATAGCTTCTTTACTTAACTCTCCCCATTTTGTGAATGTCATCGTAGGAGGGACATGTATTGTGACAACCAACAGTTTCATATATACTATAGGTAAACCATATGACTTAGGAGGAACCAGCTGAGTGACACAATAGGATGATTTCATGTGATATTCTCCACAACCCTTATCTTGGATCTCAACCTTAGGAATGGATGATGGTGGTTGTGATGCAATGGACTTGGAAAGAGTTGATGGATCAACATACAGGGATAAGGTGGAGGATGAAGCCTCTTGATTAATTGGAACCTGTCGTTGTGGTATTTCACGTAGGCTTGTGCAATATTGGAAATGATCTAGATCACCATTGATTGTGATCTTGATGCCATTGTATGGGAATTTAAGAAACTAATTGTACATGGAAGGTACGACTTTCATAGTGTGTATCCAAGGTCTACCAAATAAAATATTATAGGGAAGGGTGAGATCCAAGACTTGGAAACTAGTGTCCATAACTGTAGGGCCAATCCTAATAGGGAGTGTTACAACTCCTTTAGATGATCTTTCCTCATCATTGTATGCCTTAATGACTATAGTCTTTGTGATGTCCACAAATGATTCTGAGAAACCTAATGCCTTAATCAACTTCAAGGTGCAAAGATTCAACCCTGCTCCTCCATCTACCAAGACTTGTCTGACTTTGGTTTGATGGACAAGAAATTCAAGGTGTAGTGGGTTGTTATGGTTGGTCTTCTCAGTTGAATAATCATGTTGAGAGAATGTGGCATGATGGGAATTGGTTAAGTATCCTACCATTTCTTTGAAATGATTGACATCTAAGTTGGTAGGGATAGTTGTACTCTGCATGGCTTTGTTGAGAATGGCTCGATGATCTAGTGATATAGTCAATAGTTCCAAGATGGATATTTGTGTTGGGGTCTTCCCCAGCTAGTCAAGAAAATTATACTTAGGCTTGGAAGACTATGTCTATGGCTCTGATGAAGGACCTAGAAGGGTTATCTTAGTTTTGCATGTATTGATAGCACATTCATGATGCTTCTTTATAGTAATGGTATGGATTTTTTTTAGCAGCTCATATATGATTGATGATGGTACCCGGTTTATAGTCATACTTGACATTGGTATAATTGGCCGAGGTATTATTCTTAGTTCCTGAACAGGAGGCCTTTCCTTTCCCATGGTCATGTAATGGATCTATAAAGACCTTGTGATCACTATTTTTGGTATGTTTTTGCCCATTAAATTCTATGGTTTTGTCTTCAACAAAATCTTGTATGAATGTTCTTTAGTTATCAACATTGTTGTAGGTTATGTCCCTTAGTTTGATGGAAATCATAAAAGGCATTGTCATCCCACCATGAAGGTTTAAACTATTCAGGATCATACTATTTTGGCTCTAGAGGTTGTATGAGTATATGTTTAATCGGTTCTTTGTAAATTGTCTCAATTGGTTCCCCCAAGGGGATAATATTGTGTTTTGGAAATCTCCTTTGTGGTCGTTGTTGTTGGGAATTTTGGATAAAGTTGGTGGTTTGATCAACATTGTTAAGCATGTCATCAGAGGAATTGTAGCCTCTAAGCATGATGATAGGTCCTGTGTGTGGGGTTTTAGCATCAACAATACCATCATTTGTCACATTTTTGTTTTTGGACCAAATTTTTTTTCTATTGTTGGGAGCGTTTTGATGTTGAACAACTAGATTCCTACCTGGCATTTTAATTTCCCCTTTTTCAATAAGGGATTTTTCAAGTATAATATCTTTTTGCACCAAGTCTAGAAAAGAGGTACACCAATGTACTCTTAAGTCACTTCTTAGTTTCAGATGAATAATTTCAAGGAATATTGTGACTTTTTGTTTTTTGATATCTCAACTAAACATTGACTAGCTAAAATTCTCCATCTCTAGAAGAAGGTGGTGAAATTTTGTCTGTCTTCTTGTGTGGTATGACATAAGGTAGCTATCATGATTCCATTGTCTATGTTAAATACAAAATGTTCGACAAATTTCTCAGCTAATTTTCCCAATGATTTTATGTCATACGAAAGTTTAGATAGCCATTCCAATGCTATCCCAACAAGGGTTCATGAAAAGAGTCTCATCACATATGTGGAGTCATACAAGATGTCCATGAAGGTTGTGGAAAATTCTCTTATGTGTTCTAGAGGATTTATCTTCCCATTATACTTAGGAAAATTTGGTGTAATGTATCTATGTGGGAAGTGTGTCATGTACAATGCTTTGTCAAAGGGACATGGACATAAATCTTGCACTAAAATGGTTTGTTTTACTGACATTGACATATTGTCCATTTTTTTTTGGAGGGCTTTCATTTGATTTTGCAGAACATCTACCTGTGTTAAAGAAATGTTGGTTGCGTTATTTAGATTGATGTAAGTATTCTAAAAAGCAACATTTTGTGATGGATTCTGATTTGGTATAGGTATATGTCTTGTTTGTGAAGCCCCTATGTATTGATTGGCAGTATTTATGATGATATGCAGTATAGCCGATGTTGTGTTTGTGCCAATTTTGGGTCTTTTACTTGTGGTGTTGGTGCCAAAGGGGTTTGATGAAGATTCTCCTATAGCAAAATTTAGGCCTTTTGTCATACCAAATGGTATTTGGTTTACAAGTGAGGTAGTTTGAGTGGGTATAGCCTGTGTTGGTATTGCTGCGGTAATATGAGGAATAGAGACACTTGATGTCATGGTTTTCATTGCTTGAGTAGATGTTTTTAAGGTGTGAACATCAAATCTTGGTGGTAGTGTGGTACCTTCTATTGGAAAATTTTCTAGGTATCTTTGAGGATCATTTTCCAAACACTCATCCATAAAAGATGCAAATTTAGGATCCTAGACAATAGCATCTACATCTTCTACATAAATCTATCCATGTGTGTCTCTAGTGACAAATTTTTCAAGCAAGGCTTTATGAGGTCTTTCTGTCCCTAATGATTGGTTTGTGAAGGGATTGATGAAGTCCCTTGGATCTTCCATCTCTCTACATTTCTTCTTAGACCTTGTTTTGACCATGAAAAATGTTGCTCAAAATGGGGGAAATGCAAAACTATGTCTAGAAATGATATGTTCTATTCTATGTTTTTTAAGATTTTCTGGATATAATGAATGAATGTTGCTATTTTTTGGTATTTTCTTAGCAAATAAAGGATGTCTAAAATTACAATATGCTAGGATGACAATATGAAAAATTCTAAGTAAAATCCTAAGGTAATTGATTGTAAATGATTCTAAGAGGAGGTTACCTACCACCTATGGATTAACCAAGGCTACGATTTAACTTTTTCAAGGAACTTGATGTACGACTAGGACCAAAAGATAAGGTGAAATCACAAACTAGACTGATGAGCTAGAAGGATTCACTAGTAGGACAAAAGTGACTAGGTTCAATGACAATGACTATTGAAGCATGGGTTTGTCAAAAATTTGGAAAGTTGGCCTATTCTGAAATATACAAATTCCTAATATGTAACTAAGAGATCTATCACTAAGGCTAAATGAAACCTAAAAGATGAAAATGCAAAGTTTGAGCAAATTTTTGGTTTCTATCCAAGGTTGATTATGAGAAACAAAGACTGAGATGATAGTTTGGTTTTAGATGTGATTGTGAATTCTAGGTTTTTGTTCACAGGAAAATGTAGTTCATTTTTACAGATGCATCACAAAATGTAACAGATGCATTGTGACAGGTCAATGTGGTTTTTGTAGTAAAATCTAGTCTCGGTCTGATGACAGGCAAATGCTACTCACTATAACAGATGCAACTAATTTTTTAACAGATGTGACTCTATATGGCAGATGCGACTTATAATGACAGATGTGACTCAAAAATTAATTTCAATGGACACTGGTTTGTTGACAAGCAAATGCGAGTTTTTGGCTAACATATGCGACTCAAAATGACAGTTGCGGTTTTCTATTTTGCAGATGTGACTCATTTTGACAGATGCGGTTTTTTGATGAATTGGGTTTTTCGACTGACACTGTTCCGTGATCAAATTTTGGCAATTGAAAATAATCATAAAACAATGTATTTTAGGTTTGATGAGCATGAATATGTTAAAATTCAGAAAACATGTACAATCCTAAGGCTAGAAATGACAATACTTGTTGAATTCTCACTTAAGTTTCCCCAGCTATGCTTATTCAAAGTGGATGACTAGAAGCTTGACCACACTAGCTACCCCTTACATGACACACACTTCTCGAGTTATCCAAGCTTCAATTTTCATGACTCTCCCATGGAAAACTTTTCATCTCTACTATTGAACCTTAAGATTGTGAGACGGCTTCAAAGGATGACCTCTTGCACCAACAAATATAAAGGTTTATGGTTTATCTAGAAACAAGTTGGTGAATTTAGTATGGGCACCCATTCAGAAGGCCACACGAGAGGCAATATCATCCCAATGTATAGAGGTTATGCTCTGCAGGTTTTGATGCACCACAAGGGTACTGGGGAATCAATAGCTAGTTCGTAGGAGCTCCTATAATACTGAGTTCCCTCAAGCATTAAAATTTCTATATAGGTTGGGAGAAGCTTGGCTTTAGATTTCCACCGGTTTGAGTCACTTTGGTTACTCTTAACCACCAAAGTAGACCCAAATTCTAGAGCTAGTAACAAATTCTCTTACACCTAGGATTGCATGAATGTGCAAGGGGAGAGGATACTTCTATTATTGAATCGAGGATTTAATCTAACAAAACCAAGAACATAAGACATTGGTTCATTTTAAATCCCAAAAGACAAATTATCTATCTACTCAAGCAATTTTTTCATAAAAAAATAATTTCTTCTTCGAATTTGGTCTTGCAAACAAATTGTCAGTAGTTTAAGTTTCTATCCTCGTCAACGGTTTTGCAAAACATGGATTAGAATTTTTTTCGTTTCACTATCTTCATCAATCATCCTGTAGAAAAGTTTGGGAAGGCTTGTCTTCTATGAATTGACCCAAAAACACTACGTTAACTCCCCTAAAACAGATTAACATGCAAAATTAGTACCGAAAAAGATAAAAAATAAACACAAAAATATGGAAGTTCATAAAAAAAAAAAAATGTTTACCAGTCAGATGCATCACAAAATGAAGCAGATGTGTCGTAGAATAGAAGATGAATTTTAGAATGTCATATGCATCTCAAAAAATCAATTGTGGTGATTCGTACTACACATGCGTCATTTTGTACCTGTACTTGCAATTTTTTTTTAAAAAGGGCTCTACAGATTTTGAAGACGGTGTCTTCACATCGGGTTCACCAAATGTAATGCTGGAAATAAGACTCAAACAAGATGGTTAAAAAATAGAAGTAATGATAACACTAATCTAATCCTGCATTTAACAACAAAGAATAAAGAAATATAAAACAATATAAACAAGATTAATCTCACCGAACATCTGTATATTCCTTCAAATGACCTCGATTACACTTCTCCATTTTGTCGTATGTATGGTAGTTTCCCTCAAGTTTCTTAAGTATCCAATTATGGTGTGTTGAATATTGACTTAGCCAAATATCAAATATTATGAGTTTCCTAAAGTATAAATATTACGGGAGGAAAAATAATGATGAATGTCAGGTCAATTTATAAAAAATTGGTTTTTGAATGATCGGCTCAGATTCAAAAGAGAGATCAATGATCGAGATTGATGAATTCCATGCAGTAAAGATTTATGTCAGTTACAATGTGAGTGAAAAAGGTCTGTATGTTAGAGATTAAATTAAATAATAATTTAATCTGATGTTGAGACTATTCGAAAATCGGAAGAATAAGAATTGCATGTGAAAGATGAAGTAGAAACATTGTGTTTGAATGCATGAATGAATTATTTAATTAAATAAATTCATTTAATTAATAATAATTTGCATGCATAAGAATAAGACTAACTGATCGAGACAAAAGGTATGTTCGTGAGGAATAAATCATGAGATAACTGACTAATGAATTATATATTGACTTAAGTGGTAAGTGAATAATCAGATAAATAAGTGATTATCTAACTAGAAGAATATTCGAGGAATAATAATATTTATGAATTAAATGTTTATTTAATTCAACATTCAAAATTCAGAGATTTAATTAAATAAATAAAGATTTATTTAATTGACTGTCGAAAAGGTTCCCGAATAATTAAATAATTCAAAATGAATTTTAATTATAGTCTAAAATGTGATAAAGGCTAAATTAAATAATAACTCATTTAATTTAGAAAGGGGATTAATTAATTATTGACATAATTAAATAAATAAGATTTATTTTATTAATCAAGAAAGGTCATCATGAATTAATTAAATAATTAAAGTTATTTAATTAATAGAAGAAAGGTGACTTTAGAAACTAACTAAATAATTAACATTATTTAATCCTCACCATGAATATGAGGACTATGTCAAAAAATGGTCACAAGCCTAGACCAATTTTCAGTGTCTACAATAGAAACAGGGTTTTATGACTTTATTAAATAAATAGAATTTATTTAATTAGTCAAAAATGATAAAAAAAAGGTGAATTAATTAAATAATGTCATTTTATTCAATTTATAGAAGAAATAGGGTTTTGATGTGAAATGACATGAAATGTAGTGGTGTTTGATGATAACAATGTTGATGTTGTGAGAATGTCGTTTAGGGTGTGTGATAATTGTTAGGTCAATTTTACATGTCTACATTTTGCCCATCTTTGATACAAAGTATTGGTTGTTTTGGTTCAAATATTTTGATGTTAAGATCAATTTTTTGAAAAAAAATTGTGCCCCACTATGCCCTGGTGGTTAGCGGAATGATGGTAGGACTCTGTGTTTCCCCCTTGAGAGGTTGGCTGAAAATTTCAGTTTTGAGATCAGGGTTACGAAACTGTTCTATTTTAGTTCATATGTTTTTAGGATAAAAAATTAGGTTTATAGGTCCCTCATTGTTTGTTCCAATGTTCCCAAGAAGTCTTAATTTGAATGTACAAAGGTTCCCTAATTAAATATTAGGGTTTCTTAGGTAAAATAGGGTCCTAATTGCCTCTTGTGTTTTGATCCTATAGGGTTGGATGGGAGGATCGGTGCAACGGGCATGATTAGTGTTAAAGATATAATTATGATTGGATTTGAGGTTTTTGTTAGGATTAGGGTTATGCTTGGGGTTAGGTTAAGTGATAGGGTTAGCATTATGATTAGGATTAGGGTTAGGGTTAGGGTTAGGGTTAGGGTTAGGGTAAGGGTTAGGGTTAGGGTTAGGATTTGGGTTGGGATTTGTGTTAGGATATCCTTACAATTTTAAAATAAGGCTTGGGGCTAGGTTTTGGGTTGGTTAGATTAACATTACGATAAGGGTTAGGGTTTTAATAGGGTTACTATTCAATTAGGGTTATTATTCAATTAGGGTTTTGAGTTTGTGTTAGGGTTCAATTAAGATTAGAGTTAGGGTCAAGATTCATTTAGGGTTATGAAAAGGGCTTAATTAGGGGTAGGGTTAGAGTTTAATTAAGGTGAGACTCGATAAGCATTCAATTAGGGTTAGGGTTCAATTAGAGCTAGGGTTGAGATTAGAGTTTAGTTAGTGTTAGAATTAAGATTAGATTTAGGGTTTAATTAGGTTTGGGTTATGGTTTAATTAGAGTTCAATTGGGGTTAGGGTTAGAGCTAGGGTTCATTTATGGTTAGGGTTAGGGTTCAATTAGCGTTAGGTTTAGGGTTAAGGTTTGGTTAAGGTTATGATTTAATTAGGTTTGTTGTTATAGTTAGGGTTAGAGCTTATTTAGAGCTAGGGTTCAATTAGGGTTACAATGAAGGTTAAGGTTAGGGTTCACTTTGAATTATAGTTAGGATTCAATTAGGGCTAGGGTTCTATGATAAATCTTGGGATAAGGATAAGGGTTGGGGTAAATAAATAGGGTTACTATTTAATTAGGGGTATTATTCAATTAGGGTTATTATTCAATTAAGGTTTTGAGTTCAGGTTAGAGTTCAATTAGGGATAGGGTTCAATTAGGATTAGAGTTAGGGTCAAGGTTAAACTAGCGTTCAATCAAGGTCATGGTTAGGGTTCAATTTGGTTTAATATAAATAAGGGTTAGGATTAAAGTTGGGCTAGAATTATGATTAGGTTTGGGCTTAGTATTAGGGTTAGCTATAGGGTCAATATTAGGGTTAGGGTTGGAGTTTGTGTTAGGATATCTCAAGGTTAGGGTAAGGGTTATTGATTAGGGTTAGGGTTAGGATTAATATTTAGGGTTAGCCTTACAATTTTAAAATAATTCCTAGGGTTAGGTTTTTGGTTGGTCAAGTCAATATTAGGATTTAATCAGGGTTGGTGTTAGGTTCAACTAAGGCTAGCGTTAGGGTTCCAATTAGGGTTAGGGTCAGATTCAATGTAAGTGTTAGTATTAAGTTTAGGGTTTCAATTAGGGTTAGGGTTAGATCTTAATCATAATCTTAATCCTAAAACCATAACCTTAACCATAACCCTAATATCTAACCCTAACACTAACCCCAATGCTAATCCTAATTTTATCTCTAACCCTAACCATAATTGTAATCCTATCCTTAATCCTAATAGTGTTGGATGTTGTGGTTGTCATTGATATCAACACTATTAGCATTGGTGCCTTCAAGACTGTATATGTTGAGGATATTGAGAAAAATTATAATAAATATGTTTGCAAATAGTCTATTAAGTTGTGAAGATTAGAGTGGCAGAAATTTCAATACATTGATATTCAGAAGTTGCACATTAAAGGGTTTGTTGTTGAGCCTATCTAGTATATCCTCCAAAAGTTTCAGAGGTGTGCATCAAGATTGGAGAAGGTTATGAGTTTATGAGTTCCTACAATTATTTTGTTACTATAGCTGGTGTTTCTGGAGGAAGAGAATATAATTCTGGTGATTTGAATTATTGTGTATGCTCCTGAGATGTTCAGTGATGTTTCTAGATCGTGATCTATCATTGTGATACATCTGTGTTGATCGGTGTGTTCGTGATCAAAGATTTTTCCTTTGAGTGTTTGAGTTTTCATGTTCTTGGCTGACATGATGGTGGTAGCATGTTGTAGATCCTTGTGGATTAATTTTTGAATTCTTGGCACATTCGAGGATGTTGATTTAGGTCTTCATTATGTTGTGACTGACTTAGGTTGGTATGCATTGATATTTGTTCATGAATTGGGCTGACAGTTTGTATTCATATATTATTTATTTTTGGCCGATAGAGTAGTTGATGTAATTTCATGAAGTGGATATATAAGAGTGATTGTTTTCTTCATTTGAGGTGTATGTATGTGAATTTTGTGTGAGATATATGTGAATAAAGATTAGATCATTCGAGTGTAGAGCAGAGTGTGAAGAAGTTTGAGCGAAGTGTGAAGAATTATTTATGTGCCTAACCAGAAATGCCATCAGGCTTTTGAAGAAGCTAATTTCTCAGTTCAACCTCATCAAATGGATTTAATCTGATTGTTTTATGTAAGGCAGTGAGCCTTTCCTTCTAAGCAGTGAGCTCTAGGCAATGTTCCTGAATGCATGTGTATTCCTTATTCATTTCACTTATACTTTTAACAAGGTATAATTGTGGATTAACCTCCACTGTGGTTTTTCCCCTGACAAGGTTTCCATGCAAAAATATTGGTGTTTTGTGTTTCTAATGTGTTGTTAATTCATTCTTTCACTGTTAATTATAAAATTTGAGATTAAAGGTTGATAAAGGTTAAATAAGTGTAGATTCTGTAACAACTGATTCACCACCCCCCCCCCCTCCCCTCTCAGTTGTTTATCCTTGTTTTTCCAACAAATAGCCCACCACCCACCCCGGGCTATAATGGTGGGGCCCTCCCAACCCACAATAATATGAAAGAAGGGGGTCAATTAATTTACTTGCTAACATAAGGTGGGTGAAAAGTAAAGGGGTTGGGAAAACCCAACTATAATGGCCAATTTTCAGGCTTGTATCCAGATTTTCCCTAATTTCATCTAGGAAACCCTAATTACACTTAGGAAATCTTCCTACTTACAAATTAGAAGCTCTGAACGAGAAATGATGCACATTAAACATAGAATATTCCATTTGAAAACATCGAAATGACAATACAATAGTATCAAGAACTTGACCTCAAAAGCTTGAAATTTTTGGTCAACCTCTCAAGGGGGAAACACATAGTCCTACCATCATTCCACTGAACACTAGGGCATAGTGGGGCACAATTTTTTTCAAAAAATTAATCTTATAAATAGGATCTTTGAAACAAAGCAACCAGTACTTTGTATCAAAGTACGACAAAATGTAGACATGTAAAATTGACTTGACACCTATCACACAACACTGAATGACATCAAAAAGCATTGAATGACATCAAACAACACTAAATGATATCAAAACAATATTGAACAACATTGAAAAGCCTCAAGCAACGTCAAACAATATAGAACATCATCTCACATCATCTCAGAATGACTTAGAATCATCTCATACACTTTAGAATGACTCAAAATCAGTCCGTAATACTTCAGAATGACTTGGAACCATCCTGTAACACTTTGGAATGACTCGAAATGAGCCTGTAACACTTCAAAATGACTTAGAATCATCCCGTAACACTTTAGAATGACTTGGAAACATCCCGTAACACTTTGAAATGACTCAGAATCATCCTATAACACTTCAAAATGACTCGAAATCATCCTATAACACTTCAAAATGACTTAGAATCATCCTGTAACACTTCAGAATGACTCAAAATCATCTTGTAACACTTCAGAATGACTTAGAATCATCCCATAACACTTTAGAATGAATCAAAATCATCTCGTAACACTTCAAAATGACTCAGAATCATCCCGTAATACTTAGGAATAACTCATAATCATCCTGTAACATCTCATAATAACTCGGAATTATCCCGTAACATCTCAGATAATCTTAGAATCACCCCAAAACAACTTGAAATCATCCTATAACATCTCAGATCATCTAAGAATCACCCCGAAAGAGTTCAAAATCATCCTATAATATCTTGCATCATCTTGGAATCATCCTAGAATGCTCAAAATCATACCACACCATTCCTGCATGACACCACATTGCATCACATCAAAATGACATCAAAAACCATAATTCCTCTATTAATTGAATAATACAACATTATTTAATTAATTCACCTTTTCATCATTTCAGACAAATTTAATAAATTTCCAAAAACCCTAATTCCTCTATTAATTAAGAAAACAACATTATTTAACTAAATCATGTTTCATCATTTCAACCAATTAAATAAATCTCATAAATATTTAATAAAGTCCTAATCCCACCTTATTTCATCCTGATTAATTAAATAATGCCAATTATTTAATTATGTCGCTAAATCACCTTATTCCCCTAAGTGGATTAAATTATTAAATAATAATTTAATTACAACAATTTCCCTCCAAAAATTTGAATTAAATCAAACTATTCAAATGAATTATCAAAAATCAAATCAAACTAATGCAACTTTGTTTGCAAAAGTCAAACTTGCTTTTCACATTCAAACCCCAAAAAGGAATTAATTAATTCATATTCCCCACCCACTTTCTTATTGAGAAAATTATGATTGTTAACTAAGTAATCTAATTTGTTAAGTAATCCATCTATTATGTTAACTAATCAATCTATGAACAGTTAACTAAAACATCACATTCCTAACTAAGCCATCAAAAAGTTGACTAATCAATCTATTTTGTTAACTGATCAATCACATTCTTGACTAGCCAATCTATTCTCCAATCACACAAATTGTGCAATCAACTTTGCACAATTATCTCATGTCTAAATCCTCTCAACACACTCCAACCATCGATTTGGATATTCTTCAAAACAATCTTGATCATCCATTTTAAATCTTTTTTTCTATATAACAAATCCCTTTCCTCACAAATAAGGATCAGAGAATCAACATACATTGAGCAACAAAGTGCTTTCAAGATCATCCTTGAGAGAGCTTCATCCATTTTCTTCAATCAACCAAACACAATAAGCATTCATCCACACTTTGCACATGAACTTTTGAGGCTTCGTTGTAATAAGAACAATCCAACATCAAGTGAATACACTCTACTATGGGATGGTAAAAGCTATCTTTTGTTCTCATTTGGTAATTAGTAGGTTCATTATCATGTTTGCAATAGGATAGTTTCAATTTCGTATGTGTAGGAGTTTCTAGATCTTAGATTTGAGCTTTTTGGTTGTAGATTATATTTCTTCGTCAGATTGCTCTAATGTCCCTCTTGGATCATTAATCTAATGTCCTCATTCCCCCTCACACAACTAGAATTGTAGGTGGCTCTCTATTGTTGAAAGAGTAACTCTTACAGATTTGGTGATGCAAGCCCTCTTGTTGTATAGGTGCTTTGTTTTGTCTATTCCTGCCATTTTTTTCAAAGACTTTGAGAGTCTTTGTCATCAGTTTTCCTGGTCTGATAATCTCCTCTTGAGAAAATGGAGTCTTGTCAAGTGCGAGGATGTGTGCCAGCCAAAGAAATAATGAGGTTTTGGGTCATTCCAGATTAATTTGAATGGACAAGCTTTGGCAACAAAGCTTTATTAGCGATGGTTCTATCAACAGTATCAGACTTGGGCTAAGATCGCTATCTCAAAGTATCTTGGGGGTGTGGAGAGTGTGGTCCACGTTCCTAGATACAACCTTTTTTGGTAATGGTTCTTTGATTTGGAGTACCCTCAAAAGGGGTACCAAGTTGATTAAACAAGGGTTTTTTTGGATTTGCAACTATGGCATTGATGCTCTCATTTGGTTTGATTCTTGGGATGGACATCTTCGTATTATGTCAAAACACCATCACTTGTAGGATTTATTTAGTATTTTTTTGGACGATGGCTAGAGTTGAGTGGAGTCTTTTAAAATCCTCCATGTTCTAGCTTCTATTACTTTGTATAGTTGGAAGTACCTGTAGGAGTGGCCTCTTGAGGTGACAATGGAGAAAAATCAGGAGCTTGCTTGTATTTTGGTTGGTAAGGTCTACAATTCTCTTCTGACATAAAAGGTATTTTTTTGTCACCTCTAGTTACTAGGTGTTGGATGAACATTTATTTGGGTGTCCAGAGGTACCCTAGTGGAAGCATATTTGCAATAAATTCTCTTGGCCCAAGCGTAATTTCTTCTCTTGGCTTGCGATTTATTCTAGATTCTTGAATTGGGAGAATCTTTAGAATCATGGTTTTCAAGACCCCTCCATGTGTGTCTTGTGCTCTAAGAGTGATCAGAACACTTATCATCTCTTTTTTTGAGTTAGAGTAGTATTAGGATGGGTGACCTTGTGGAAAGGCCCAATTCTTCACCTTTGTGAGAATCACCTAGATGCAATGAGTGCTAAGTGGACCATTCACTATCATGAGAGATGGGTTCTTGTGAACCACTACTCATGAAACATGAGTCAACAAATTTGACGTGTAACACTATGTGGTTAAATCTTGATAGCAATATCATAATTTGACACATTATGGAAAATCCTCCTACTTGTTGATGAGTGTTTTAGTATTGCACAACATAAATAAAACACAATTGTTCTCTCTTGAAAGGTAACTTTTTTCAAATAAACATCAAAAAATAACCCCAAGGTATATAAATTCAAGTCTTAACAATGCAAAAAATAACTTGGTGATTATGTGATTTGTTGGTAATCACAAGGGCTCTTATGATTCAACAGGCTAGAAGTGTCAAACTTAAATGAGGTTTTCGTGAAATTTGAAAAAAATTGTAGACCTCAACTGTAATTTATATACTAGATATATAAAAATGGATTTTATCATCAAATGAGGCAATGTGGTGATATTGGTTCAATTCTAAAATTAATCCAAAGAAAGATCAAAAGATAGAGGATTAAGAGAGAGGTCCTAATATAATACCCAAGACTAATCACAACAATGGTTAATGTGTCAAACAGATAGATCCCCTAGTAAACTAATTCTTGCTTAACTAGGATTAAATCCACAATATCACAACAACAATGCAATCTTCGAAGGAATACTCAAAGATTTTCATACTGTAAACATTCATACACATATCTAATTCCTGATACAATATACATAAACATTCACAATTGAACTAATGCAATGGAAAGGCTCAAGCTAACTATACACAACTTACAATTAGCAAGCCACTAATAGTATGAACCAAAGTGTAGAGTCTAAAATAATGTTTTGTAAGTTTCGTAGGCTATACAAAATTTAGAGGTTCATCTGACTAAACAATTCACTCAACATTTCAAAGACTACATTAAAAATGTCAACCCAAGGTTTGTATACTTGTGCTGGTGCAACATTTTATATTCCTTCATAGACTCAAAAATATCTAAGCTATCCTATTAAGGTTATTCTACTTGTTATAAATTCACAAAATTGTAAAACAGTATAAGGCATAAATCAAAACTAGTGGCTATAGGTACCTACATCTTAGACTATAACTAAATTGTTGCTAATAAAACATTACTATGTTAACTTAAAACTTATAAAAACTAACGACTCAACTAAATTAACCTCCAGAGTACTACTGGTTAACAATTATATGTGTGTTCATGAACATTCATTAACAATAAGAAAAGTATGAGATTATAATTTAACTTGCATAAAGTTCATGAAGTAATGATAAAAATGAAACAACTACTAAACATAAATAAATACCTGGAAAATGAAGTGAAGAGAATTATCTTGAGTAGCTTTCTCAAGTGTTTGCTCTCACTTAACAAACAAAATCTAACTAACCGATTCTATGCATCCAATAAAATAGACTTCATTCATTGCATATCATGAAAGATTACAAAAGATTTCACATATTGTATTCAATCATTATGAATATGCATCATGTCTTGAAACTGAAAATAATTGGTAATGAAAAGACTGAAAACCAACTAACTTATCTATGGATTCAACCATCAACTATATACAAGCTTGATGGAATCTTATTCAAAGCAACAACTAACCACAATCATTAACTTTCACTCCTAAATATCAAAGTGTATAGTTAAGACTAAATTGTTCAAACTATAACTGAAAAGAAAGAAGAATCCTATTAGGACTAAAACTCTAGAAATAAAACTTGCATGTAAACACAAACATTTTTCAAAATCTTATTAGTAAAGAAGTCCTTATTTCCAAATGCTTATTAATTTATCATAATGATGCACATTCAACCTCCATCAGGTGTCTTTAATTAGTAATCATCAAATTTAGCTTAATCTGGAACTCCCCTATTTTTTTGTCTCAATCTTCTTTTTGTTGCGGGTTCAACTTGCAACTGCTACATGCTACAATTTCTCTTTGGCTACAAAAAGGTTAATTCACAAAGCATGTACACAAGACTGGCTATCATAATTAAAACATAGAATCCCATCCACATTTCATACATATCTACATAGAAACCATGCAATACTATTATGTCATAATCATATTTCCATAATTATATTTTAGGTCAAGGTCTACATAATAAGAATGAAAAGATAGTATAATAAGAGAGCAGTGTCTGGAAATTATATCTAAAAGCTTCTCTAAGTACGTATAAAAGTATCAGAAAATAAGCTAATATCTGGACTCATCATTCCCCCCAACTAGACTTTTTCTTGTCCCAAATAAAAATGCTAGGGGTGTTGATTTTCTTACAATGTAATCTACCTCAAGTCCATGAAATCATTAACTCCTTGAACTTGTTTAAAAAAAATAACCTTGATATGTTGCAAGTTGTTTCATTCTAACAATTTCTACTTTCTCACATTCCTCGCCTTTCTCCCAGTCCAATGGAACTAGATAGAGGAGGATAGGTGGGTGAAAGGAGAGTGGTACCTAGTAAATACCCTTGTTAACACCAATATTGATATATACCTATATACCCTTTGAAGCATAGAACTGAAATTTTACATAGAATGTGATTCATTTTTCTACAATTTAGGGGTCAAATTATTTCATCTATTTTGTACATGTTTGTAACACTATTGTCCCAAACTTACAATTAACATTTGCACTCTTTCATAATATTCTTTCTTGAGTTTCAGGATTTTATTACCCACACCCTTATGATAAATAAGTTTTATCCATTCATCGCTGACTGCATCAGGGTTTTTAGCTTCATTCATAATGGGGAGAGCAATTGACTTCTCTTTTTCCTCATACTCTTCCATTATCTCACCCTTGAGCTATTCATTTTTATAATAGGATGCAACTAACCTTATGTGAAGATCCCCTACAAAGATTAGAGGGTTCTATTCTATTTCATCTGGAACTACATAATTGTGTAAATAAAAACTCACATAATTGATCTTGATCCTTAGGTGTGGAATCACCAAAAGCATTAAGAAATTCAAATATTCTACTAATACCAACTAATTGTTTACTAATTAATCTACTAAACTGAAAAACATAAATTTATATTGTAGAAACAATGTGTATTTCCTTGGTGGTGGTTTGTATTTGATGATCTATGCAACCTTGTCTGCTACTTCCTCCAACCTGATTGTTGATTTGCACAACTCCGTGTCTCTCTTTTCTAGTTGCTTTGCATGCTCTTCAATCAATATTTCTTTCTCCTTCTTCCATTTTTCCTTTTCTTGTGCAAGATCAATAGTTACCTTCCATAATTGATGGTTGAGTGACAAATTTGCGTTCTTTGCATCTTTTCAATACCTTTTCTAGATTGTTTAGGGATTCCTCATAAGTCTCACCATATGTAGTGAAATCATCCATATATATTTCCATACAATCATGAGCATAATCAAAACAATTTTGAGTATGGATCTTTGAAAGGTATTTGGAGCATTATATAGGCCAAAGGGTAGAAAAGGATAATCATAATTACCCTAGGGACATGTGAATGTAGTTTTGTCTTGATCCTTTAGAGCAATTTTAATTTGGTTGTAACCATTGAAACCATCTAGAAATGAAAAGTGTGTTTTCCCAACTAGAGAGTCAATCACTTGATCTATGAAGGAAAAGGAAATTTTTCCTTCCTAGTTGTTGTATTCGATTCCCTATAGTCTACACAAACTCTAAATTTTCCACCTTTCTTGGGAACAATTACCAAAGGTGAGACCCATTCACTGTTAGATATAGGATAGATAAATTTTTCATTAAGGAGATTTTGAAGTTCATCTTTCACTATGTCTCTCAAGGAAAGATTCATTTGTCTCTAAGGTTTTGAAATGGGTCTATAACCATCAATAATATAAATCTTGTGCATACATAAGTTAGGATTTGTGCCTTTCATATCATGTTAATCCCATGCATATGTTGTTGAGTGTGCTTGCATCACTGTGTGCAAAGAATTATGCCACTCTCTAGTCAAGGTAGTGTTTATGTTTAACATTTTCCTTGGAATGATTTCCAATTCCTTGGATGATTCTTGGAAAGATGATAGGTCAAGAATCAATATGATGGGTACACACTGTTGAGGTAGTAAGGAATAAAAGATCTAAGATATTTCTTCTATGGAATTGGTGGGTATAATAATTTGCAAGGGGTCTTATATGCATATGAGGTAGTCCTATTGTTGCAGGCTCCTATCGTTCATTTTGGATTATGTGAGCAATGAGCTCATCTTCATCTTGGTCATCCAATAAAGGGTTTTGTTCTATAGTCATCAATGTTTGTAGAGAATAGTTATCTTCCTCTTCCAAAGTGGGCCAGATAGTTTTCTCAAGGTAAATAGAAAGTTGGGTTGGAGTATAGAGAACCAATTTCTTGGTGATTGTCACATTGGATATTATCATATTTCCAAACCTACAACCTATAAATGAATTAGATGTAGATGACCAAGGTCTGCCTAGGATGAGTGGGTACCCTGCAAGGTTAACCCTTGGTTGTAAAACTAGAAAATCAATAGGATGTTCCTAGGAATCCAATACAATAACCAAGTCTTCAATTATTCCTTTAGGCTTAATAGTTGACGTATTAGGTATCCATAAAATAATTTGTGTAGGCCTAAGGTTGGCTAACTAAAGTAATTGCATTGTTTCTTTTATCATATTAATTGTTTCCCCCAATTCTATCAAATTATTCTTGATGAGGGTCCCATTAATATTAACGTCCACTACTAGACTACCAGGGTCTATATACTTAGGGATATTTATATTCCCTATGTGAGATCCATTTTCTTTCTTTCTTTTTAGTACCAAAGATTGTACGATTTATGTCATTTAATACGATCTGTGTAGACAGTTTCAATTTTGATATAATGGATTTTAGCTTTGTCATACTAATGTTATCTTAGACTTGATTATTGATATTTTGATACCATGGATTCTAACTCTATCATACTGATCTAATATCTTAGACTTGATTATGGATATTTTGATGTCAAGGATTCTAGCTCTAACATATTCATGTTGTCCTAGACTCGATACATTGCTACATATATGTTGATCTTTAGCGATATGAGTTTTATGATTCCATGCCATTAATTTAACTAATATGATGATTATTATTATTATTATTATTATTATTATTATTATTATCCTAGAAGCATATGTAAATGTGATTGAGATGGATTTATAGATATCAAATCAAGCATAATTGTGATTTATTTTGTTAAAAATTAATTGTGTTAATATTATGATAATTGTGCCATGAGGTGAATGACATGATGAGCTACTAAATTTAGAAATGTGCCTACATAGAAATCATATTGAAAATTTTATGTGTTGTTTAATTATAATGATGGATTAATGATTGTAGTTGAGTGTGCAAGTTGGTGACAAGTGGAATCGAAGTAAACACCAGGGGGACTTAAATCATGTTGAATGGTGAAGTGTTATTAGGTGGTGTGCTAATATGGGTATGTGCAGGATCATCATAGAAAAAATAGGCCCTTAAGTGGCAATAAGAATTCAAAAAATCAGAGCTAGGCAACTTGAAGTAAAAATTTGAATATGTTATCTATATTATTTCAAAAATATGTAAGAATAGAATTTGTAGAAAATTGAATGTAGTTTCTAAACTACTAGGTTTATTTAAAAACAATGAAATCTATTTGGTAGAAATTTGAAATTTTAATGTAGTAGTACTTAAATTTCAGGGAAAAATAAGAAGTAGGTGTCTGTTTGACCACTCTAACCACAATAAAATGATAATATTTTTTTACAATATTTTAGATATAAGTAGAGGACTCATGTCCCGATGTGATGCATATTTTTTGTAAAAAATTTCTGAGTAAATAATTAATTATGAATTTTTATTACGACTTTTAAAAAATATAAAAATGCATATGCCTGACCACCTTAACTTGGTCAAAATTTCATGAAATTCAATTTTTATTTTTTAATCCTATAGTATGTGGAGCATAGAATGTGACACATGTTTTATATTCAAAAAATATGATACTGTTTGAAAGATATAGATGTTTTTCAATTAGCCTATCAATCAAGAATTTAGTCGTAATTCAAATAAAAAATGAATAATAATTATTTATTAAATTCAAAGTAAAGCATAATTTATATTTGTGGAAAGCTAACAATCTCCTTTAAAAACCCTTTTCTTTTCATCAAATTTGGGTAAAAAAAAAGTCATTAGCCACATGGGCCATCATATCACTTAGATATCACCACTTTTTGGCCCATCATGATCCTGCACATACCCGTAAACGTTATTATTTTATTGCCCAATGTCTTGGATAGTGAAAATGGTAGTGGTGATATTTTGTATCCAAGTTTTAGAGAAATAAATGATGTACTTTAGTTATTTTTGTGGCATTTTCACAACCCTAGGTCGCTAGGTAGGATCTTGGGAGTAACTTTATATGTTTAAAAATTAATTTTTAGGTTTTATGACCCCTTTTTCGAATTTTTCTTCTAGTGACGAGTTTCAAGGTTAATGCATGATTTTTGAGATTAATCATCAAAAGGGGGAAAGGTTGTTTAGCCAATTGTCACTTCCACCATAAGCCATGAGTAATTTGTCTCTTTAAGTAAATTTTTGGGTTGGAAAAACCAGTTTTTCAGCTGGACGCATATCTGACTTGTAGTTTTTTTTCTCCTAGTTTGTTCACCTGTTAGAAAGGAAGAGTCTTGGAAGGGAAGGAGCTATTACTTGAACTTCCCATTGGATTCAATTTGCAAATTGAAGAATTTTTTCCACGTTGGTATTCCATTATCTACCTCTTGTGCTTAATTTTGGAATAAGTATGTATAGTGTGTTGTGCATTTTGTATGATGTTATAGGTGGTTGTTTTGAAGTGATGCCCTCTTTATATTCACATGTTTAGGTCTATCTCTGTGAGGGGGTTTTAGAGTGGGGGAGATGTCCAAGGTGAGAACATCTAAATTGGGTAAGAGTGCCCATGGAATTTTGTGTTTTGGTTGTGTATGTGTGTTGGTGGTGATTGAGGCTTTGTGGGGTATAGAGGTGAAGGAGGAGGAATGAAGTGTGGAAGTGGAATTATGTTGGCAGGGTGTGATGAATTGATGATGTCTATGGTTGTATTGCTGAAAAATTTGAGCTCCCCTCTCCTTGTAGATGTTCCCACTTCCCCCTCCATTCATGAACTAAAATCCTATGTTGTATGTATTGTGAGATGTAGGTACCTGTGCTATAACCATAGAGTGAGGTATTCCTGTGTCATGTGTTTGTTGATTGGTTTAATTCTGCTATAATGTGTCATGTCATGTCTTGAAGAAGTTAAGGTGTGATTTCTAGTCACCCTGGTTTTTTCTCCTGGCTTGGGGGAGGGTTGTTTCAACCCTATGGATGGGTGGAGAGCACCCATTGGTCACAAAGCATAAAATTATTACTATTGAATGTAGAGAAAAATAGAAGAGGATTGGTGCTAGTGAGATGTTGTAGAAATGTGTGCAAGAAGAGTTACAAAGAGTCCTTTCTTTTTGGGGGGTGATGCAAGTGATGTTCTTCCTATCTTTTCTTTGTGTTCTTGTAAAAAAAATTACATTGCAAGGTCACATATGAGAAAAAAAAATCTGTTGTTGTAACTAATGAAATTTAGTAGTAATGTTCATTCTATGATATGGATGAAAAAAATAATTATTACTATTCTACAAGAAAAAAAGGTTAAGATATGCTAGGATTGCTAATATGGAGAAGAAATGATTCTCTAGAAAATCACTTTCTGAGTATGGATTAAAGTAAGCTTCTAGTAGGACTTCTTTTGAAACTATTCTTCTATTTGCAATTTTTTTATTGTAATGTTGATAGATTTACCATTTAAGAAATTTTTTTATGAATATAAGAATAGTAGATAAAGCAATGATTATAAATGTGAAGGAACATGGAGAATTTTCTTGATGATATTGTAAGACTTTCCTTTGAAATAAAGTACAAATTTTGCTCATTTTTTTGAAGCTAAAGAAGATTAGTTGTCAACTGCCTTCCTTGAGAGCTAGAAGTTTGTTTCTATTCAGTTGTAAGAATAGTTATACTAAATTAAGGAAAATAATATCCATGGATGCTTCATTATCTCCTCTCTATTTTGCTTAGGGTAAACCCACAAAAGTGGTTTACAATTCGAGTGAGGAATGAAAACTTGCAAAAAATGACGCCATGAAAAAAATTGGTTTTTGGGGTTCGAATGAACTCAAAAGTTCGAGCGAACCAAAAAATGTTTTGAATGAACCCTGGTTCGAGCGAACCAGTTAAATACAAGGTCACGCCATCCTGCCAAAAAACACAAAGAAAACAAGTTTTTTAAAGGGGTTTTGAATGAACCCTAGTTCGAGCGAACCCCCCTCCTCCCACCTTCTCACCCTCCGGCCCAAAAAAACTCAAGAATTTTTCTCTTCAAAGCTTGGGTTGAGGGAGAAAACAAAGGAGACTTCACATACCCAACTAGATGATAGTAGTCCTCTAAACGAGCTATCCAATGAATATAATTTTAATATGTTTTGGTTTTATTATGTATTTATTTTTTTAGTTTTATTAAACATGGGTTTTTCACCGAAAATCAAGCTCTCTATTTTGCACATGTGGAAAAATAGTTGATTATCAAAAAATAATTTAAAAAATATGAGTACACTAGATATTGAAGTCCTTAATCCTAAACAAGAAAGAATTTTGATACATACAAAAAAAGTTACATTGTATACGGTCCGCCTATGTCTGAATTTTAATTAGTTTGACTTCAAAACTTGATTGAGGAAAAAGAATTCAATAAAAAAATATGAGACCAATTGGAAGCACTAGATATCAGAGTTACAAATCTAAATTCGAAAGAATTATAATTTTATCCTTCATGGAAAAAAAGTTAGGTTGTATACGATGAGAGTCACTCCTTAAAAATGTTGTTTGCTGAAAAAAACTAGTTTTTGAAGGAGATGGAAAAAGAAGTTCAATCTGATTCCAAATTTTTAAAAAATATATATATTTAGAATCTACAGACAAAATGTCACAAATCACTAGCATGCATCATCTTCAAATTCCTCATGGTTTAGCCGCTATAGGTGTCCGAAAGTGAAGATTTAGTTAAAAAAAGTATTTTAGTGTCAAGTTTGACCAAAAATTGTAAACCACTATTGTGGGATCACCCCTTATCTGGTGAAATGCTTGAAAATAAATAATAAAATTATTTATTTCCATAACTATAGATGAAAACAATTACTACAAACAAAATTAGGAAGTGAAAGTAAATAAAGAAAAAAAAACATGGAGACTATCAATTCTTCTTCCTTCCTTCTTTTCATTAATCTATTTATTTTATTTTTTCTTGTAAATGAATAGCACAAAAGAAAAGAAAAATATAGAGGGGACCCTCCCTTAAAAAAAAGGAGCAAGCTAACTCCTAGAAAAAATTCACCTATGTATATAACATAGGATATGCCCCCCATACTGCATGGAGAAAAGAGCCACGATGGAAGAGGTGGGACCCGCAATGGAAAAGGTTCCCGGACAAAAGGAAAGACTTGACGGCCGAACATCTCATCCCGTCTGCCATTTGTTGTCCTATCATCGAGAAATTGTGTCAGTGCCGACAGGTTTTCAAAATAATTGTTCGGCGTGGATGGACAAAAAGCCAAAAATGTGGCATTCGAAACCATTATTAGCAAATATCAAAAAGCCTCAATGAGGTCCCATTTTCTCCATTTTTGGACAACGACATTTTGGTAGATAGCAAGGGCAAGAGTTGTAGGCAAGCGGAGCTCCATAAGGTATGTATATCTGCTTTGTGTATGTGCCATTTTTCCATTCTTCCATGAACACTGAACAAACGAATGACTATTCGTTGCAGGGTTTTCGTTTTGTGATTTTCTGTTGAGGGTTTTTTTATTTCGTCTCCTCCCGTCTACTGGTTTTGAAATTTTGGGGTTTCCAAATGAAATAGATGACAACCCATCATGGAAATATGAGTGAAATAACTGAATAAGGTTTGCAGAGACCATAAAGCATTGTGAAAATCAAAATAAGTGAATAAGGTTTACAGAAACCACAAACTATTGTGAAAATCACATAAAGCCCAACACGTCGCCATTGTTCAAATTCTTATTTTGAATTTTGCAAGGTTTTCATTGGGAAACTATTTAGTTGAAATGCAAGTCTGATAATGCTTTTTTGTATCAAGGGTTTTGAAATTTTTGTTTTGTTTCCTCCCCGTATGTTGGTTTTCGAATTTTACGATTTTCGAATGAAATAAGTGACAACCCATTGTAGAAATATGAGTGAAATTACTGAATAATGTTTATAGAAAGAAGAATTTGTGGGTTCTGCAATGAAATGCTATATTTTGAAAATCACTTAAAACCCAGAATGTCGCCATTGTTCGCATTATTTTTCAAAATGGATAAAAAATCACAAAATGTGGCATTCGAAATCAAAATTTGGAAATAGGAGAAAGCCCACATGACATCCCATTTTTTCCGCCATTTTATACACTATTGTTTTGGAAAACACACTGTCTCCTAAAACTCAGACTATTGTAAAACCCACTATTTCAAGCATCTGGCGGGCCCCGCACTACGATGTCTCGTCATGTTATGTATGTTTTTCAAGCATTTTTCAATGTGCATAGGTGAATTTTGTCTAGGAGTTAGTTGAAATGCAAGTCTAATAATGTTTTTTGTGTCGAGGGTTTTGAAAATTTTGTTTCGTTTCCTCCCCATATGCTGGTTTTTGAATTTTGCCATTTTCAAATGAAATAAGTGACAACCCATTGTAGAAATATGAGTGAAATTAATGAAAAATTGTTTATAGAAAGCAAAATCTGTGGGTTTTGCAATGAAATGCTATATTTCAAAAATCATGTAAAACCTAGAATGTTGCCATTGTTCGCATTGTTATTCAGAATGGATAAAAAAGCGCAAAACATGGCATTTGAAATCATAATTCGGAAATAGAAAAAAGCCCACATGACATCCCATTTTTGCCACCATTTTATACACTGTTGTTTTGGAAAACACACTGTCTCCTTAAACTCAGACTATTGTAAAACCCACTATTTTAGGCATCTAGCGGACCCCGCACTACGACGTCTCGTCATGTTATGTATGTTTCCATGTATGTTGTCATGTATGTTTTTCATGTGTTTTTCAATGTGCATAGGTAAATTTTGTCTAGGAGTTAGTTGAAATGCAAGTTTAATAACATTTTTTTGTGTCAAGGGTTTTGAAATTTTAGTTTCGTTTCCTCCCCATATGCAGGTTTTTGAATTTTTCCATTTCTGAATGAAATAAGCGACAACCCATTGTAGAAATATGAGTGAAATTACTGAATAATGGTTATAAAAAGTATAATCTGTGGGTTCTACAATGAAATTCTATATTTTGCAAATCATGTAAAACCCAAAATGTCGCCATTATTTGCATTGTTATTTGGAATGGATAAAAGAACGCAAAACATGGAATTCAAAATCATAATTCAGAAATAGCAAAAATCCCACATGACATCCCATTTTTTCCGCCATTTTATACACCGTTGTTTTGGAAAACACGTGTTGTCTCCTAAAACTCGAACTATTGTAAAACCCACTATTTCAGGCGTTTGGCGGGCCTCGTACTACGACGTCTCGTCATGTTATGTATGTATCCATGTATGTTATTATGTATGTTTTTCATGCATTTTTCAATGTGAATAGGTGAATTTTATCTAGGAGTTTGAAACCGACGTATCCTATGTTATATACATATGTGAATTTACGCTTGAAATCGACATATCCTATGTTATATGCATATGTGAATTAACTCCTCGAAAAAATTCACATATGTATATAACATAGGATATGCCCACCATACCGCATGGAGAAAACAGTCGCGATGAAAAAGGTGGGACCAGCAACAGAAAAGGTTGTCGAACGGAAGGAAAGACTTGAGGGCCGTACGTCTCATCTCGTCTGCCGTTTGCTGCCCCGTCACTGGGATAACGTTTCAGCGCCAGTGGGTTTTCAAAATAATTGTTCGGTGTGGATGGACAAAAAGCCCAAAACATGTCATTGAAAACCATTATTTTCAAATAGAAAAATGAGGTGCCAAGAATGTAATTAAATTGGAAAATAGTAGGTATTATGATACTTGCAAGGCACATTGTTGTTATAGATGGTTTGTAGTGTTGGAAAGCACACTGTCCCATTTCAGTTAGTTTGTTATGAAGAGTTTTATTTTATTACTCCAAGAATGTAATGCAGTCCACTTTCAAATTGTGGACTAACTCTTTGATATAGTCCAAATTTCATTTCGGTTTCTCTATCTTATTGGAATATATAAAATGCTTGCATTATTTGCAGTGTTGGAAAACACACTGTCTCTTCTCACTTGCAGAGGTTTTTAGAACTTTTTATGCATTGGTTGTTTCTTAACACCTAGGGTTTTCCAACATGGATTCTTACTAAATAGAAACAATGTCTTCAAGAGCTTTTATAATATAGACAATCTCAATGTATTCAAAATCCCTTTCAAAATTTCTAAGGACTTTTAATTTGGGCAAAAATTGCATTTAAATTTTGCATGATTGAAAAAAAAATTGCACAAAATAATTGCAATTTGGAAAACCCAATGTTGGGTTTCAGTTATGTGAATCTCCTTGTTTAAATGTAGAGGGTTGTCTCATGGTGGGTTGCTTCCTTCTTAACACCCACGGTTTTGCAACATGCAATGTTACAAGACAATACAAATGTCTTCCAAATCACACATTCAATTGTCAAGTGTTTAAATTTTGAACCATTGAAAAAAAAAAGTGCACAAAATAATTTTAAATGGGAAACACAGTGTTGGGTTTCAGTTATTTCAATCTCCCTGTTTAAATGTAAAGGGTCATCTCATGCTGGGTTGCTTGCTTCTTAACACCCATAGTTTTGCAACATGGAATGTTACAAAACAATATGAATGTCTTCCAAATCACATCTTCCATTGTTGTGTTTAAGTTTTAGTTGATTGAAAATAAAACTGCACAAAATAATTATAAATGGGAAATGCAGTGTTGGATTTCAGTTATTTTAATCTCCTTGTTTAAATGTAAATGGAAATATGAAGGTCTGAGTGCACGTGGATGACTTGGATTAGAATACTGACCAAATCGAGGTGAGGGGTAATTCTGTTGCAAGCAGAGGGTTTGACAAGATCTTTTAGTTTGAAATTTGGGAAACACAATGTGGAGTATTTTAGTTTCTTGAATGTCTTTCAAATCACACATTCTATTGTTGTGTTTAAAATTTAGTCGATTGAAAAAAAACCTGCACAAAATAATTGTGAATGGGAAACACAGTGTTGGGTTTCAGTTATTTGAATCTCCTTATTTAAATGTAAAGGGTTGTCTCATGCTAGGTTGCTTGCTTCTTAACACCCACAGTTTTGCAACATGGAATGTTACAAAACAATATGAATGACTTTGAAATCACACATTCCATTGTTGTGTTTAAATTTCAATCGATTGAAAAAAAAATTGCACAAAATAATTGTGAATGGGAAACACAGTGTTGGGTTTCAGTTATTTGAATCTCCCTGTTTAAATGTAAAGGGTTGTCTCATGCTGGGTTGCTTGGTTCTTAACACCCATGGTTTTACAAGATGGAATTTTACAAAATAGTATGAAATTCTTCCAAATCGCACATTTCGTTGTTGTGTTTAAGTTTCAAGTATATAACAAATTGCATGCTTCATACCCAAGCCCTTTCTAGTTTTTAAACTAGTATATCTAGGTGTGCACATTAGGTAGTGCATGTTGGAAAACACAATGTGTTTTGAAGTCTGCCTTTACTTCATTCTATTTTACAACAATTCATGTTGGAAAAGCCTTGGTGTTAAAAAAGAAGCAACCCAAATAGTGTTGTAAAACCCTCTAAAACACTATTGTATAGTACCTGTCACCTCAATTTGGTATGTTTTCTCCTCCAAATTGTCCACGTGCACTGAAACCTTCAGTTTTCCCTTTGAATGTGCAGACTCAAAACAAATAGTATTTTCACCTTTCTTTCTCGAAATAGAAAAGGCCCAATACCTATAACTGTCGTTGGGAAAACGTGTCAGTGCTGGCGAGTTGTCAAAATAAATTTTCGACATGGACAAAAAGCCTAAAATGTGGCATTCAAAACCATTATTCACAAATATCAAAAAGCCCAAACAAGCTCCCATTTTATCCATTTTTGGACAACAACGTTTTGGTGGATAGCAATGGGAAGAGTTGCAGGTGTTTAGAGTTCTCTAAGATATGTATATCCTCTCTATGTATGTGCCATTTTTCCATTTTTCCATGAACACTGAAGAAAGGAACGACTATTTGTTGCTAGAAAACAATATTTTCACCTTTCTTTCTTGAAACAAAAATGGCCCAATAGTAGGAAACAAGTAGTATTTTCACCTTTCTTTCCAAAAATAGAAAAGGCCCACATCATTCCCTTGCACTTTTCCCGTGCCAGACAAAATAAACTTGTCAAAAAAACTAACCCACCCACTTTTTCACTCGACAACAGGTGGGAAAACCCACTTGACGACATCATTAACCCCCAGCTAACCATCGCCCAGACATTTTGTCCCACCTACTGAATTGAGCTGTCTAGCAGGCCTCGCACAACGTCTCGTCATGTTATGTATGTTTCCATGTATGTTGTCATGTATGTTTTTCATGCATTTTTGAACAACTCTTTACTACAGTCCAAATGTCATTTCTCTTTCTTTATCTGATTGGAACAAATAAATTGCTTGCATTCTTTGTGGAGTTGGAAAACACACTGTCTCCTCTCAATTGCAGAGGGTTTTACAACACTATAAGGGTTGATTGTTTCTTAACACCTTATATCGATATAGTGTGTTTTCCAACTGTGCAGATAATGTGAGCATTTATTTGGTTGAATCATATGAGGAAAATGAAATGCCATTTTGATCTCATGTTACATAAATAGGTGATTTTTGTTTATGAATTAGCTTTCTCCTGATTGGAACAAATGAATTGCTCCCATTATCTACACAACTGGAAAACACATTGTCTCCTCTCTGTTGCAGAAGGTGTTACAACACTATTTGGGTTTCTTCTTTCTTAACACCTTATATGGAGACATTGTATTTCCCAACACTACAAATAGTGCGAGCATTTATTTGGTAGAATCAGATGAGGAAAATAAAATGCCATTTTTATCTCATGTTACATACATAGGTGATTTTTGTTTATGAGTTAGCTTTCTACTAATTCCTAATTGGAACAAATGAATTGATCCAACAGAATGAACGTTCATTGCTTCACAGTTCTGTTGTGCATATTTTGCACACACGCCCGCTGTAGGCAAGGACCCTCTTTTTTTGCTACTGGCGGGCTTCTTTTCTCCCGTCTCATTTTGCGGGCCCCTCATTTTTCTGTCCTAGTTGGTCAACGTGCCCTTCAAAGTCTCATTTTTGGCTGACCATATTTTTCCCCTAAAGTAAAAAATTGCTAAGTCTTGGTTTTTCGAGCTTCGCCCCCCCGCTCACTTGATTCGCTTTTTCCTTCATTTTTTTGACTTTAGGGATAGGTTTCTTGTGGATTTTGGATTTTTTTGTGGTGCCTAAGTGAACTATCAAGGTTTCATTAAGTTTTAGGAAGTTTTGAAAATTCCAAAACTGTATTTCTACAGCAGCATTCCTGCAATAGCATTTCTAGAACGGCATTCCGGCTTCTTGTCTCCGGAATGTCCAAGTGCACCTCCGACTTGAAAACAGACTTCAATCCAGATGGTAAAATTGGATCTTATCCTCCCTTGACCTTTCAAATTTCAAATTTGCAGTAGGGAGATACCATCTGCAGTTCCATGCACTGTCAGCCATTTTCAAAACGACATTTCCAGAACGGCATTCCGGCCTCTTGTCTTCGGAACAACCAAGCACACCACCGATTTCAAAACGGACTTCGACCCAGATGGTAAACTTCGATTTTATCCTCCCTTGACCTTTCAAATTTCAAATTTACAGTTAGGAGATACCATCAGGAGTTCCATGCTCTATCAGTCGTTTTCAAAACAACATTTCCAGAACAGCATTCCAGGCTCACGTCTCTAGAATGTCTAAGCGCACCTTCGATTTGAAAAAAGACTTTGACCTAGATGGTAAAATTGGATCTTATCCTCCCTTAACCTTTCAAATTTCAAATTTGCATCCGGGAGATACCATCTGAAGTTCCATGCTCTGTCAGCCGTTTTCAAAACAACATTTCTAGAACGACATTCCGGGCTCACATCTCCAGAACATCCAAGCGCACCTTCAATTTGAAAATGGACTTTGACCCAGATGGTAAAATTAGATCTTATCCTTCACTGACCTTTCAAATTTCAAATTTACAGCTGAGAGATATCATCCAGAGTTCCATGCTGTATCAACCATTTTCAAAACAACATTTCCAAAACGACATTCTGGCCTCTTGTCTCTAGAACATCCAAGTGCACCTCCGATTTGAAAACGGACTTTGACCCAAATGGTAAAATTGGATTTTATCCTCCCCTTAACTTTCAAATTTGAAATTTGAAGCCAAGAGATACCATCTAGAGTTCCATACTCTGTCAGCCCTTTTCAAAATAGCATTTCCAAAATGGCATTTCGGCCTCTTGTCTCCGGAACATCCAAACGCACCTCCAATTTGAAAACGGACTTCAACCCAAATGGTAAAATTGGACCTTATCCTCCCTTGACCTTTCAAACTTCAAATTTTCAGTCAGGGGATACCATCTGGAGTTCCATGCTCTGTCAACCGTTTTCAAAACAACATTTCTAGAACAACATTCTGGCCTCACGTCTCCAGAACGTGCAAGCGCTCCTCTGATCTGAAAACAGACTTCAACCCAGATGGTAAAATTGGATCTTATCCTCCATGGACCTTTCAAATTCTAAATTTATAGCTAGGAGGTACCATCCAGATTTCCATGTCATGTTCGCTATTTTCAAAACAACATTCCTAAAATAGCATTTCGGCCTCTCATTTCCGGTTTCAAGAAGCCTACCATGGATCCGTCGACAAAACCATTTGATCCAATGAGGAATGATAAAATTCCATTAGGAAGAAGGTAGCTTTTAGTCAATTTTAGCTACAGTAAAAGGGAAATTAGCTAGAAGACAAAACTGCTATAGAGACTGGCCACTACAAGACAAAATAGGAAAAAGACAACATATGTATTTTAAATTGCTGAATATTGTGGGGTAGGTGAGGCCCTAATGTAATTGAATCTGAGCCACACAATGCAACTCAATCATAGCCGTTCATTTGGGCTTTGGAAAACTATAAATAGGGGTCTCCCCCTCATTTGTAAAGGGTTGGAGAGTTGTAAAAATATTTTGCAGCAATAGAAAGCAGCATTGCATGATCTATGGGTGTTACTTTTGAGTTTGTTCATCATGTGTGCATGGTTCTACCTTCCAAGTTAGTTTTAGTTGTTATTTTCTTGAATGGAAGTGGTAATGGTGATTGTTGTTTCAGTATTTGATGAATTTCCAGCCAATACTGTTGGCACTTGTTGATGACAAGTTGCTACGTAAAGTTAGCATGGGCTTCTTTATTTGATTGCTACAACTTAGTTCACTTGCATGTTCATGATTTGTGTATGTAAACTGAAAATATTCAGTCCTTAGAAGATTGCACTGGTTTTGTGTAACTGTAGGTTTCTCTTGGCCAAGCAAAACCCAGTTTAGGGAATTTGTCTATTGTAGTAGCCTCCATAATCATTGTTCATTCATAGTTTCAGATCCAAGAACCTTCTCTCTTCCCTACCCTTTTTTCCTTTTTGTTAATAAGTAACCTTAGGAAATGTTCATTGCACATTATAAAGCTAAATCCAGTGTTGAAATGGATTTCTAGATTGCTGTTTGAACCTGCAGCAAACGCTCAGCAACTTTCCCATCTTAAGAACTCCATTTGCAGATCGAACTTCCCTGCTTTGTAACTCATCCGTAAGTCCACCTTGTGATTCCAACAAATCACATCAAACAACTGATATATTCCAAGCATCGTCAAGACCTAACATCCGAGAGAGCTTGGGATAGTGTTCTGCAATTTGATTGTGGAAGATTATCTTTCAAGAGAGGTAATGAACCTACGTATTACCTATGTCATGAAGTGCATAAAAACACCATCAATAGAACTGGCACTAGAAGGAGGGCCAACATGTTGAGGCTACAAAGCTAAAAGTTGGAAATCGATAAGAGCACTTTCAAAGAAGAAATCAGAGATAAGGATATCTTTTTTAATGCTGAAACTTGAAATCATAAAATTTTGAAGGCAAAAAGAAGCTGAGTCTAAATGGAGCAGCATGTGTAAATCAACATCGCTCAATTACATGCAGATTTGAATAGGAGATTGAAGAGACCATTGCAGCAATTTGCATTGGTAGATAGATGTCGGATTCATGGCACCCACAAGCATAATGAATTGGAATGTCTAACCTTCTTGAGCATAATTGAAAGAGTCTTGCAAGGAGAGATTCCCTTTTGAGAAATCTATTAGCCTTTGCCCCTTGCAGACCCGGAGGATGAATTGACAACCATGGAAGTCAAGGCATTTGAAGAGCTGATCCAAGAATTTTTGGGCAGCAAAGACGGACCAAGATTGGAGGAAGCACTAATGTCAAGCTAGTGCAGATTTCACAATGCACCACATTCTGAATTTACTTGTTCATTGTGTGCAGGCGTCATCACCCAAGTCAAAGGTAATTTGAACAAGTTGGAGCAACTAACTGTCAAGGGGAATGAGTCATCCCATGAGGTAGAAAATCTATCAGCATCTGGAGGACAACACTTTCAAGATAAACTAAGAAATCTGCCACCAACTAGTGTTGGGACAGCAAACACTGAAGCTAAAAATCAAGAGGAAGAAGCTGATTTCCTTGGGACAGCAGAAAGCTTTGGTGAAGGTTCACTAGGAATGGAGTTGAAAATCCTCTCCTTAATTAGTAAAGGGTAGTCCTCCACTCAGGAAGAGAAGCCATTAGTAGTTGAGGATGAGTCAATCAAGTTTGTAGTAGTGTATGCTAGGGTAGCCAATGAAAATACTGAAAATCAACAAGAGGAAGAGGTTGAAAGCCTTGGGACAGCAGAAAATGAAGATGATGGCATAACTAAAATTAGACTAGAAGACCTCTCCTTCATGAATGATAGTGACTAGGCATCTAAAAATGCAAATTTGGAGGAGTGGGAACAACCACTCCCCATGGCTGTTTACTATCAAGCTTCTTTTTCAAGTGATGATGAGGACTCGATAGCGGAAAGATATGACCAGCTCATCTCCAGATTAGCAAAGGATTGGTCAGAGCTAAAATACCAAGTGGATTTGGAGATATTACTACTACCAAATTGGTGCAGGCTCCATCATTCACCCCACTCGGAGTTCACATGCGGACTGTGCCAAGAAGCCATGAAGCAAGTCAGAGAACAATCGAAGCAGCTGAGTACACCACATCCTCAACTTGCTGCCCAGATGGAATGTGAAGATATAGAGCCCGAGCCAAGTAATGACTTAGATGGAGGCAGTCGTCAAGAGGATGTTAGGATAGCAAGAGAAGGAGGACAACACTACAATCTTGAGCTTTCAAGTGATGAAGTAGATCAAACAAGAATGTTGTCCACCAGTCATCAAGAATTTCTCCCTCTTCAAGAGCATTTGAGCACCATGGATGATAGGCTTTATGACAAGTCCTTGGAGGGAGATTTTGTAGTGGATTTTGGTCCCCTTGATGAGGTGCCATCAATTGATGACTTCTTTCCATTGGGAGTTGTACTACGGAGGTATGCTCATGCCGAGGAAGAGCACATCCCAAAAGACAGTAGTGATGGAGACATACTCCTTGAACCTCTGAATGGTGATGCACTAGAGTTTCTAGATTGGGAGAGGGGTTCCTTCTCCATTTATAGTGATAGTGAACAAGGGGAATTAGTGAACAACATGATGAGATGCATGAACAACAAAGAGAAGAAGATAAAGGTGGGGGTGCTGAGATAGCTTCCAATAGAGATGAAGCACCCGGTCGACTACAAGATGCAACTCAGAGTCCTTCTGCCATGATCGTTGTTGATCCTCCTTCATATTCAGATGGCTGCAATAGGATATATTCGTGCATGTCATCATCCCATGATATTGAGCAATATGAAGATAAGATCAACACCTAGGAAAGAAGATGGGACAACATGTTTCCTTTCAAGGACAACAATCATGTGGACGCTCGGTTTGCAGAAGATCAACGAGATGAAGTAATTTTTGAAGAACTACCAAGGGAGATTGTTGATCCCATGCAAGGCGTGGAAGAAGTGTTTGCTGCCCTGTTCTCCCTACCTTATGCAGGCTTGATTCCTGAAGTTCTGCACCCTCCACCATGCCTACCCGAGGTTGCTGATGCAAAGATTGATGATGTAGTGCTTGCTCTTGATTGTCAAATGCTACCACCTCCATGTGACAAAGTCTAGGTTTTATCCTTCCCTGCTCTTGTTAATTATCATAGCTGCACTTATCATTTTGATTATGGGAATGAGGAAAATGGACATGTTTATGGATTAATCATGAGTTTAACAAGCCTCCTCAATTGTTGATTCTTTGTGATGTTGGGGTTGAATTTGAATGCTGCCATATTGAATTTATTCCCTTTGAATATAAGAATAAATCTGCATGGTTGAGAACTATAATGATTGCCTGTCTACTTGTGCACGCATTGCAAAATCCAATGGGTATGAGTATCGGTTGGCCTTGATTGAACATAGTTCTTTGTAAATATCTCTGTACATAGCTCATTTTTTTGAGTAGTGTAGGTTTCTTGTAAATGCTCTTTTTCCTACTTTTGTTAGGTTAGTTTGTTTGTTGTAGGTTGCTTGCTTTAGAGTGGTTTCTTCGTTGTTTTCTTTCACTGTCCCACTTTGGCTGGTTTTGGTGCTTGCTTTTTGTTTGCTTTTGTTGTTGCTCTTTTCCTACTTTACTCAAGGTCCCTCTGCTTCTGGTTGGGTATATTTGTGTGCACAACAACCATACTTATCACCTGGGATTGTTCTATGTATTTATTTGTCAAACTCTAATCAAGTTTTTAGAGTGGATGGTCAAGATCTTCTGTTAGTATCAAGCGATCTAGATGTTTGATTCAAAGTGGATAAGTCGTTGGTTGGTCTGATTCTGAAGTATTCTAGAATCTTATATCTCTCACATATTTTAAGGATCTAACAGTCACTGTAGGTCCTTCGTGAAGTCTAGTTAGGTGAAAAATCTAAAATTCTACTCCAACACCACTGTGATTCTCAGCCCTGAGCATGAGCTTCATTGCTTATGGGTTGAAATAAAAGAACTGAAAAGAGAAAAGAAACAAAGAAAGAAAGCAAAATGTTGAAAATCAAAAGAAGAGAAATTCAACTTTTCAGGGGTATGTGAATAACTCTACCGGGGCTATGGATGCTTGGCCAATAATAGAGCAATGTTCGGGAGAATCATAGCGACAACCTCATCGGGGCTATGGATGCCTGATTGGTAGCGAGGCAATGTCCTGGATGCTTTTGGAGTTAGAATAAACTATGTAGCTTAACTTGATGGAGCTTGGGTTCTTGCAGCAACTGAAGGATGGGAATCAACGCAATTGCACACACTTGGATTTTCAACATACTAAAGGTTGGGTTAACTAGTGGTTTTGATACTTTGGTTGAGCATCTGGCTTGTTTTCCCTAGCATGAAGGTCGAAACCAAATATTTTGGGTTCGTGATTCCAGTTTTTCGTCAAAATGCTCTAGAGCATTTCCCCAGCGAGTCACCATTTATTGTGCATATTTTGCACACACGCCCCGCCATAGGTAGGGACCCTCTTTTTTTGCTCCCGACGGGCTTCTTTGCTCCCGTCTTGTTTTGCAGGCCCCCCATTTTTTTTTCCTAGTTGGTCAACGTACCCTTCAAAGTCTCATTTTTGGCTGACCATATTTTGCCCCTAAAGTAAAAAATTGCTAAGTCTTGGGTTTTTCGGGCTTCGCCCCCCCGCTCGCTCAATTCGCTTTTTCCTTCATTTTTTTGACTTTGGCAATAGGTTTCCTGTGGATTTTGGATGTTTTTGTGTTGCCTAAGTGAATTGTCAAGGTTTCATTAAGTTTTAGGAAGTTTTGAAAATTCCAAAACTATATTTCTGAAGTAGCATTCCTGCAACAACATTTCGAACTCTTGTCTCCAGAACATCCAAGCGCACTTTTGATTTGAAAACGGACTTCGACCTAGATGGTAAAATTGGATCTTATCCTCCCTTGACCTTTCAAATTTCAAATTTGTAGTCGGGAGATACCATCCATAGTTCCATGCACTGTCAACCATTTTCAAAATGACATTTCTAGAACGACATTCTAGCCTCTTGTCTCCAGAACGCCCAAGCACACCTCTAATTTGAAAACGGGCTTCGACCTAGATGGTAAAATTAGATCTTATCCTCCCTTGACCTTTCAAATTTCAAATTTATGGTCAGGAGATACCAGCCAGAGCTCCATTCTCTTTCAGCCGTTTTCAAAACAACATTTCCAGAACGGCATTTTGGCCTCTTGTCTCTGGAACATCCAAGTGCACCTCCGATTTGAAAATGGACTTTGACCCAGATGGTAAAATTGGATCTTATCCTCCCCTGACCTTTCAAATTTCAAATTTTCAGCAGGGAGATACCATCTGGAGTTCCATGCTCTATCAACCATTTTCAAAATAGTATGTCCAGAATGGCATTTCGGCCTCTTGTCTCTAGAACGTCCAAGTGCACCTCTAATTTGAAAACAGACTTCAACCTAGATGGTAAAATTGGATCTTATCCTCCCTTGACCTTTCAAATTTCAAATTTCCAGCCAAGAGATACCAACCAGAGTTCCATGCTCTATCAGTCATTTTCAAAACAACATTTCTAGAATAGCATTTCGACCTCACGTCTCCGGAACGTCCAAGCGCTCCTCCTATCTGAAAACGAACTTCAACCCAGATGTTAAAATTGGATCTTATCCTCCATGGACCTTTCAAATTCCAAATTTGTAGCCAGGAGGTACCATCCGGATTGCCATGCCCTGTTCGCCATTTTCAAAACAACATTTCGGCCTCTCATTTCCAAGTTCAAGAAGCTTACCATGGGTCCATCGACAGAACCATTTGATCCAATGAGGAATATTGAAATTCCATCAAGAAGAAGGTAGATTTTAGTCAATTTCAGCTACAGTAAAAGGGAAATTAGCTAGAAGACAAAACTGCTACAGTGACTGACCACTACAAGACAAAATAGGAAAAAGACAACAGATGTATTTTAAATTGCTGAATATTATGGGGTAGGTGAGGCCCTAATGTAATTGAATCTGAGCCACACAATGTAAATCAATCATAGCCATTCATTTGGGCTTTGAAAAACTATAAATAGGGGTCTCCCCCTCATTTGTAAAGGGTTGGAGAGTTGTTGTAAAAACATTATGCAGCAATAGAAAACAACATTGCATGATCTATGGGTGTTACTTTTGAGTTTTCTCATTATGTGTGCATGGTTCTACCTTCCAAGCTAGTTTTAGTTGTTAGTTTCTTGAATGGAAGTGGTAATGGTGATTGTTGTTTCAGTATTTGATGAATTTCCAGCCCATACTTTTGGCACTTGTTGATGACAAGTTGTTGTGTAAAGTTAGCCTGGGCTTCTTTATTTGATTGTTGCAACTTAGTTCACTTGCATGTTCATGATGTGTGTATGCAAACTAAAAATCTTCAGTCCTTAGAAGATTTCACTGGTTTGTGTAACTATAGGTTTCTCTTGGCCAAGCAAAACCCAGTTTAGGGAGTTTGTCTACTATAGCAGCCTCCATGATCACTATTCATTCATAGTTTCAAATCCACGAACCTTCTCTCTTCCCTACCCTTTTAACCTTTTTTTTAATAAGTAACCTTAGGCAAGGTTCATTGCACATTATAAAGCTAAATCTAGTGTTGAAATGGAGTTCTAGACTGCTATTTGAACCTGTAGCAAACGCTCAACAACTTTCCCATCTTAAGAACTCCATTTGTAGATCCAACTTCCCTACTTTGTAACTCATCTATAAGTCCACCTTGTGATTCTAGAAAATCACATCAAACAACTAATATATTCCAAGCATCGTCAAGATCTGAAATCTGAGAGACCTTGGGATAGTGTTCTACAATTTGATTGTGGAAGATTGTCTTTCAAGAGAGGTAATGCACCTACGTATTACCTGTGTTGTGAAGTGCATAAAAACACCATCAACAAGTTCCAACAGAATAGAAAAATGGCACATATGATTGCTGATATATATACTAGTGTTAGTGATAGGTTAAATTGGAAATAAAATTCCCAATGTATAGTTTATTATGTTTGTTTATTGTCTATGCGAGATGGCATTTTGCACTGAGCAGAACATATAAATTTTATATTGGGGAAATTTGGAAGAAATAAGATTATTTCTCACACCAATTGCCTTTAATTTTCCAATTTAATATATTGCTAACACTTGTCTTTCTTCTAGGTGGTTGATATAGGCCAAGAAAGAAAATTGAACAAAACAAGGGTAGCTGGATTGAGAAGGATGCTTCAAGAGATGTGAACCTTCTGTAGTAAATGCAGGTGATTTTGGCTATCATAGTTTGAATAGCAAGTGTAGTTGACGCATAGTAATATTAATAAATGTAAGAACATAAATTGACATTTTTTTGTAAACTATATCCTAACAGGGTTAGTATAAAGCAGAATTTCATAGCATATAAACAAAAGTTCAACAAGTTTTTGATGTATACATGATTTAGTGAAAAATAATTCCTCACAAGGTAAAGAAAAGTATCACACCTACTAGTTGAACAAGGCTTTAGAATAATAAGTTTCTATAGCATACTTACCAGAGTTGAACAAGTCTTTCTGTTTTGCAAAGTTTATTTTAGTAAAACATATTTTATAATAGCATAAAGAAAAAGAAAAGTTTCCATAGCATTATCTACCAGTTGAACAAAGGTTTCCATAGCTGAGTAACTTTCTTTTCCATAAAGTTTATTTTTCTCTAAAAACTTACAAGTTTGTAAATTATATTCAGTCCACTACTAAAGGGCTGCTAAATTAAATAAAGTTTAGAACATATGAATATTAAACTCATACAAGCAAAGCAGAGCCAAATTTAATAGATTTGGCTAGTTGTTAGCGGAAAGTCCCTACTAGAATAGACACATTTATCTCTTCATTAAGATGACAATTGTGTACCAAGTTTCCTAACTATATAAGTCATCATCATCTTTATTATCTATTGTAGCAAATACATCTCAAGCCCTAGCAGTAGTACCAGCAGGTCTGTCTGGATATCGAAACTCATAACCAAAGCCTTGAGATTGTTGTAGTGTTTGTGCAAAGTCTTGATACTTCTGAATATCAGCATCATTAACACTTCTTCGGGCATATTTCATAGAATCCTCAAAATGAGAAGCTTTTATTTCAGCTACCTCATTACTATCATTGTCATCCATTGCCCTAGGATTCTCAGCTCTTTTCCATTCATGTTCAATATCCTGAAAGTGTGGGGGAAGAGGTTATGGTAAAATTGAAATGCATACTAGTATGTTGAATTCAAATAACAAGATACAATTTGAGGTAAGTTCAATAGGTAGACTACTGCTCTATCCTAAAAATTAGTAATATAATAGTCAAAATAAAAACCATTAGAAATTCATAAACAGATCTAGTTTGCAAAAGAAAACACAATTGAAACTCACCTTCTCAATATTTTCTCTAATAGCATACTTGCAAGCCCTTTGAAAAATCTCACTGATATTGGCTCCACTGAATCCTTGGGTATAACAGGCCAGTGCCATTAGGTCTACATCCTTTGATGCAGTTGAATTTCTCAAGCAAGATTTGAATATTTGATAACATGAGGACTCATCAGGTAAGGGAATATAAATCAGCTGGTCAAGTCAGCCAGGCCTTAACAATGTAGGATCGTTGATATCAGGCCTATTTGTAGAACCAATAATGAAAACTATTTTCTTGGTTGTCATACAATCCATCTTCGTCAACAACTGATTAAGGACTCTATCTGCAGCACCACCAACATCCCCAACACTACTTCCACGCTACAAACATGCAAACCAATTATGCATCACAAGTTAGAGCCTACTTTAAAAAGGTCAAAAAAAATTCCCAGTCATTTATAGTCAACCTTAAACTTTTACTTATAAAAAAGCAACACACCTATGTAGCAATAGAATCAAGCTCATCAAAAAATAGGACACAGGAGCTGACCCTCTGGCTTTATCAAAAAATTGTCACATTAGCCTCACTCTCTTGAAACCACATTGTTAACAATTCAGGGCCCTTCACACTAATAAAATTGGTCTGACATTCATTGGAAATGGCTTTTGTAAGCAATGTCTTTCCACAACCTAGTGGCCCATAAAATAGCACTCCTTTTGAAGGAGACATTCCAAATTTTTCAAATTTATCAGGATGCTCCACTGGATATTGAACAGTCTACACCAAACTCATAATGAATTTTGTTAGTTGATATCTCCTTGAAAAGAAGATTTTCTACATTGAAAGAAAAGAAAAGCACAAATATAGTGAACCACATATCTCAACATACCTCTTGAAGCCCCCTCTTGACATTTTTCAACCCTCCAATATATTCCCAAGAGACATATGGAACTTCAACAACTTGTCAATGTTTTCCCAATATTCATAAGCAAATTTACCATTATTAAAATCATCAGAAACAAAAAACTTAGAAAATTAAAATTTAGGGGCCCAACAGATCAATAGTTTAAAAATACAATCCCTACTTAATCGATATGAGAAAAATTGAACATCTAGACATGGTTTGGAAAAACTCATAGTTTCATAGAGAGCGGATGGGTTGCTAGAGCCCAATGTAGTCCGGAAGTGCTCATTAGTCATGGCCATTGAATTTAGAATCTCAGCATCTATTGTCTCATCTTATAAGTCAATGAAATCCATTTTTTCCCTAATACACTGAAGTGCAGCCTCAGTGCACAAAGTTGCAAGATCTGCTCCAACATATCCATGAGTATCCTTAGCAATCCTTTCAAGATCAACCTATACCAAGAATCCTAAAGATTAATAGATACTCTCACCAAGAAAAACAAAGATTAATAAATTCTCTCAAAATCCAAGCATTGATTGACATTAGATCTATAAGTACAAAAAACAATTTAGGTTCTACAATACTTACATCATCAAAGAGCTTCGTATGCTTTGTATGGATATGAAGCACTTCCAACCTACCTACTTCATCTAGAACCCCAATGCCAATTTCCCTATAAAACCTTTCAAACCTTTTGAATGCCAGGTCAATACTATTTGGTCGGTTAGTTGCTCCAATAACATGAGCATGAGACTTAAGTCCATCCATAACTATAAGAAGTTGAGAAACAATTCTCCTCTCAACTTCACTGTGGGTTTTTTCCCTCTTGAGAGATATGAAATCAATTTCATCAATAAATATAATGGAAGGTGCATTCTTCTCAGCCTCCTCAAAAGCCTTCTGGAGATTGCTTTCACTTTCTCCTGCTAGCTTTGACATAATTTCAGGTCGATTGATACAGAAAAAGAAGGCACTGATTTCATTTGCAACTACCCTAACAATTAAGGTTTTCCCAGAACCAGGTGGCCCATAAAGCAGAATACCCTTTGGGGGTTTCACAACAATTGATTTGAAGATTTGTAGGTGCCTGAGAGGAAGTTCTAGAAATTCACGGATCTAAGCCATTTTTTTCTGTACACCACCAATATCATCATAACCTATTTCATCTAATCTATCTTCATCCTCCTGCTTTACGGGCTCCCCTTCATAGAAAATTTTAGTATCTAGAGAAACAACATAGTATTCCCCAGGGTCTATCTCAATTACCTTAAACTCCACACTATGCATACCACCTCTTACAAGGAAAAGATCACCTTTTCTCACTAGGCGATAAGCTTCCAAGAAATAGGCTGCAAGTTATAAATCAGTAAAGTCTTTTAGCACATAGACTTCATAAAGGAAAAAAGGCTACCACATATTTGAATCTTGTTAACCCTACTTGCAATATATTTGATTGTATATTTGACGCTTACAATGAAATGGAATGTAGATAAAAATAGATTTTGAACAATTATCTTCACCCAAGGCAATAACCCTTGCATCAGTATATAAAAACAATAGTCTAGTAAGACTGAAAAAAGAACCCAGAAAATAGGAGACCTAAAGGGGAGGGTTCAGATTCGAAGAAAAAAAGCATATTTTTATAAATTCCCCCAACGTGTAATTTACATACGAAAAACAAAAAATTAAATATAAAAAAAAATCAATATAGGATGCGTTGCAAAAATATGGAAAAGAAAGAACAAAAGGACTCACTCTTTAAATAGGCATCAAACAAACTCCCAGTGACACCCTTGATGGTATCATCAATGGGAAGAATATGGACACGTTTTTTGTACTTAACATCGTGACATTGGTGAACTGAAACCACGTCTCCCAAACAAACCCTCATATTCGATCGCACGACCTTGTTCATTCTAATCTTGGGCTCCTCATAGGTCTCCTCTGCGTGACCAATATAGATCGTATCCTTCCTCTTCTTTCCTTACAACACATTCCAGAGGAGAGATCGAGGGCAAAGTAAAAAACCTAAGCATCTAAAGTGCAAAACAAAATACTGTAGTGTCTCAAGGGTAAAGGGCAAAAGGAAAAGGAAAAGGAAAATACCTTAATAAGGATTGTGTCTCCATGAAACAATTGTAGTTTCTCCATGGTTTCTGGGTGCAGGCAAACAACAAAGTTATCATCGTTAATGGCTTCGTCCACAACCAACCGATTCACCACCTTCTTTCGCTCTAAAATTGTTGTGCTGAAATCTCTTTTCGTTCCTTTCCTGTTACAAACAAAACCACTCATTTATTTAGTAATCCATGAAAATACCTAACTAGGCAGAGGTAGAGAATGAGAAAGATTCAGTATTGATCTTATGCTTCTAACGATTCTCCCTTATGAGGCATCATTGCAGAGGAAATATTGATTGTTTGGAGTAGTGAAAACAATGAACGGATTGAGAAGAATGAAGCGAATTGGGGTTTCAATTACCTTAAACTCCACACTACAAATAATGTGAGCATTTATTTGGTCAAATCAGATGAGGAAAATGAAATACCATTTTGATCTCATGTTACATAAATAGGTGTTTTTTGTTTATGAGTTAGTTTTCTCCTGATTCCTGATTGGAACAATTGAATTGCTCTCATTATTTGCACAATTGGAAAACACACTGTCTCCTCTCTGTTGCAGAGGGTTTTACAACAATATTTCGGTTGCTTGTTTCTTAACACCTTATATCGACACAGTGTGTTTTCCAACTGTGCAGATAATGTGAGCATTTATTTGGTCGAATTAGATGAGGAAAATGAAATGCCAATTTGATCTCATGTTACATAAATAGGTGCTTTTTGTTTATGAGTTAGCTTTCTCCTAATTCCTGATTGGAACAAATGAATTGCTCCCATTATCTACACAGTTGGAAAAAAAAATGTCTCCTCTCTGTTGCAGAGGGTTTTACAACACTATTTGGGTTGCTTGTTTCTTAACACCTTATATGGAGACATTTTATTTCCCAACACTGCAAATAGTGCGAGCATTTATTTGGTCGAATCAGATGAGGAAAATGAAATGCCATTTTTATCTCATGTTACATAAATAGCTGCTTTTTGTTTATGAGTTAGCTTTCTCCTGATTCTGGATTGGAACAATTGAATTGCTCTCATTATTTGCATAGTTGGAAAACACACTGTCTCCTCTCTATTGTAGAGGGTTTTACAACACTATTTGGGTTTCTTGTTTCTTAACACTTTATATCGACACAGTGTGTTTTCCAACTATACAGATAATGTGAGCATTTGTTTGGTCAAATTGGATGAGGAAAACGAAATGCCATTTTGATCTCATGTTACATAAATAGGTGCTTTTTGTTTATGAGTTAGCTTTCTCTTGATTCCTGATTGGAACAAATGAATTGCTCCCATTATCTGCACAGTTGGAAAACACAATGTTTCCTCTTTGTTGCAAAGGGTTTTACAACACTATCTGGGTTGCTTGTTTCTTAACACCTTATATGGAGACATTTTATTTCCCAACACTACAAATAGTGCGAGCATTTATTTGGTTGAATCAGATGAGGAAAATGAAATGCCATTTTTATCTCATGTTACATAAATAGGTGCTTTTTGTTTATGAGTTAGCTTTCTCTTGATTCCTGATTGGAACAATTGAATTGCTCGCATTATTTGCACAGTTGGAAAACACACTATCTCCTCTTTGTTGCAGAGGGTTTTACAACACTATTTGGGTTGCTTGTTTCTTAACACCTTATATCGACACAGTGTGTTTTCCAACTATGCAGATAATGTGAGCATTTATTTGGTCGAATCAAATGAGGAAAATGAAATGCCACTTTGATCTCATGTTGCATAAATAGGTGCTTTTTGTTTATGAGTTAGCTTTCTCTTGATTCCTGATTGGAAAAAATGAATTGCCCCCATTATCTACACAGTTGGAAAACACACTATCTCCTCTCTATTGCAAAGGGTTTTACAACACTATTTGGGTTGCTTGTTTCTTAACACCTTATATGGAGAGATTGTATTTCCCAACACTGCAAATAGTACGAGCATTTATTTGGTTGAATCAGATGAGGAAAATGAAATGCCATTTTTATCTCATGTTACTTAGATAGTTTCTTTTTTTTTATGAGTTAGCTTTCTCTTGATTGCTGATTGGAACAATTGAATTGCTCTCATTATTTGCACAGTTGGAAAACACAATGTCTCCTCTCTGTTGCAGAGGGTTTTACAACACTATTTGGGTCGGTTGTTTCTTAACACCTTATATCGACACAGTGTGTTTTCCAACTGTGCAAATAATGTGAGCATCATTTATTAGGTTGAATCAAATGAGGAAAATGAAATGCCATTTCGATCTCATGTTACATAAATAGGTGCTTTTTGTTTACAAGTTAGCTTTCTCCTGATTGGAACAATTGAATTGCTCTCATTATCTGCACGGTTGGAAAACACATTGTCTCCTCTCTATTGTAGAGGGTTTTACAACACTATTTGGGTTGCTTGTTTCTTAACACCTTATATCGAGACAGTGTGTTTTCCAACTGTGCAGATAATGGGAGCATTTATTTGGTCGAATCAGATGACGAAAATGAAATGCCATTTTTATCTCATGTTACATACATAGGTGCTTTTTGTTTATGAGTTAGCTTTCTCCCGATTCCTGATTGGAACTAATTAATTTATCCAGTAGAATGAATGTTCATTGCCTCACAGTTCCAGCAGAATCAAAAAATGGCACATATGATTGCTGATATATATCCTAGTGTTAGCGATAGGTTAAATTGGAAATTAAATTCCCAATTTATAGTTTAATATGTTTGTTTATTGTCTATGCAAGCTGGAATTTTGCACTTAGTAGAACATATAAATTCTATATTGGGGAAATTTGGAAGAAATTAAATTATTTCTAGCACCAATTGTCTTTAACTTGAGAATTTAAATTATCGCTAACACTCGTCTTTCTTCTAGGTAATTGATATAGGCCAGGATAGAAAATTGAACAAAACTAGGGCAGGTGGATTGAGAGGGATGCTTCAAGAGATGTGAACCTTCTACAGTAAATACAGGTGATTTTGAATGCCATAGCTTGAATCGCAAGTGTAGTGGACAGTTAAATTTCCAAAATTTAATATGCATTTAGAAGTTCTAATTTTTTTGAAATTGTGAAATGTTGAGGTTTTCAATCAGTTGTCATTTTCATGTGATTCTTAAGTGTTTTGCGCTAATTTGAAATCTTTTAGCGAAAGAGTTTATATGTGGTTCGTAAGTTTTTCCGTAATAGTTATTTTTACAATTTTTCTATTTGTCTAGAATATTTAGTAAGTTATAAATGGTTCATTTTTAACATCTTATGGCAATTTTGTAGAATGCTATTTCTATATCCTAGTTTTGCTCTTTTTCAGTATGTTTTGATCTGACCACCACACTGCAAAAAAATGTGAACATATAACAAGTGATTACTTGAAATAGTTCTATGCACTATATTAAATAGAACTCATAAAGCCAATGGGTAGGAATAACTTAATTGAGAATTTGGCCTACATTACTTGGCCCTAAATATTATAGACAAATTTTAAAAGAGCTATTAGAATAACAACATACATGGAAACAAAAAGTGATGAAACCAATAGACAAGACCAAACGTTCAGGCAATGGTTAGGTAGGAGTTAACGACACTGCCAAGTGGGTTTTCCTGCTTGTTGTTGGGCGAGAAAGTTGGAAAGTTAGCTTTTTGAACAAGTTTCTTTTGTCTGGTGCAGGAAAAGTGGAAGGGAATGACGTGGGCCTTTTCTATTTCAAGAAAGAAAGGTGAAAATACTATTTGTTTTTTTTCTAGTCTGCACATTGAAAGAGAAAGTAGAAGGTCTAAGTGCACGTGGACAACTTGGAGGAGAATACTGACCAAATTGAGGTGATGGGTACTATCCAATAGTGTTACAGAGGGTTTTACAACACTATTTGGGTTGCTTATTTCTTAAGACTTAGGGTTTTCCAATAGGAATTGTTGTAAAATAGAATGAAGTGAGTACTATGAATCACACTATGAGTTGAGGGTTATTAGAGTCCCCCTTAAATGAGAGATGTGCTATTTGACAAAATAAAACACCATCTATATGTGTGTATATTTGCATTACAAGAAAAAGGTTGGGTATAAGTAAAGGCAGGCTTTGAAACACATTGTGTTTTCCAACATGCACTACACAATGTGCACACCTAGATAATCTAGTTTTTAAAAAAAAAAAGGCTTGGGTATGTTGTGATGTGGAGGTTGACAAATGCAGTGTGTTATGAAGCATGCAATTTTTTATATAATTGAAACTTAAACACAACAATGGAAGGTGTGATTTTGAAGACTTTCATACTATTTTATAACATTCCATCTTGCAAAACCATGGGTGTTAAGAACCAAGCAACTCAGCATGAGATGAACCTTTACATTTAAATAGGGAGATTCAAATAACTGAAACCCAACACTGTGTTTCCCATTCACAATTATTTTGTGTAGTTTTTTTTTCAATCGACTGAAATTTAAACACAACAATGAAATGTGTGATTTCGAAGACATTCATACTATTTTGGAACATTCCATGTTGCAATACCCTTGGTGTTAAGAAGCAAGTGATCCACCATGAGACAACCCTTTACATTTAAATAAGGAGATTCAAATAACTGAAATGGGACAGTGTGTTTTCCAACAGTGCAAACCATCTATAACAACACTGTGCCTTGCAAGTATCATAACATAATACTTGCAAGGCACAGTGTTGTTATAGATGATTTGCACTGTTGGAAAACACACTATCTGACTTCAGTTTTCCAATTTAATTACATTCTTGGCACCTCATTTTGCTATTTGCAAATAATGGTTTTCAATGACATGTATTGGGCTTTTTGTCCATCCATGCCGAACAATTATTTTGAAAACAAGATGACTGTTATGATGCATTTGACACACATTTTTGTAGGGACAATAACCTGCTTCCAATTGTAGAAGGTGATCTCCTTGTGACATGGCTTACACATGATAATGTATTGCCCTTCTTTAGGGATAAGACATATATGCTTATCATTGCTAGTTGATTTGTGGATTTGATTGTCTAAGAATTTTTGCATCAACGTTGTAGATGAGACTCTATGATCCAGCATCATGATGATTGATGTTGTCTTCTTCATCTTGATGTTGGATCACGGAGTGTAATCCCAAACGTTGATGCAATAATTCTTACTCAATCAAAGCCATAAATCAACTAACAATAATCAATATGGATTGTGGAAAATTCATATCATTTATGTCTGATTATGTTATCATTTCAAACACATGTTTTTTTAGGGATAATAGCTTGATTTTACTATATTTCGTAGGGAGATTAGATTTTGCATTGCAATTGGACATCGCTATTATCCCTAGAAGAATGCATGTCAGAGGCATCATAACATGCAAAAACCCTATGATGGGATAGTGTAATGTGGAAAATAATTGGTGGACCTAGAAAACACCGTGTGTTGTGAGTTCTTTCATTTTGCACGTTGAAATATGAAAGTTTGAGAGCATGGGGTGGACTTGTAGGTGTGGGCTATATAAAAGCATCCAAATTCAACTGAGGGTTGATTAATGAATTGGGTTGTTACTTGTGAAGGTTTTGTAACTGGTATTTGGTTTGTAGGTATAATAACACCCAGTGTTTTCCAACCTGCAATTACACATTGTTGGCCTTGGCATTCTATGAAAACGTCAACCTTTGCATGCCCCATACAAGCGTTAGATAAATGACATGTCAACATTTCATGACAATTGGGAATCTTTCAAGCTACTTTGCAATATTTGTAAAACAAGCTCTTCTCTCCAACACACATCACCACCTCTTCCACAATCTCATCCACTCAGCTTCGTGTTCTTGGAAGGTGTCATCCATGTATGATGGAGAGAAGTGCATGCTTTGGAAATTAGAAAGGTATGCTTGAATTTTTCCCATTTTTCATGAAATTTTGTCGTGGTGGGGGGGAGTGGGGAAAACCCTATGGGGTGATCCCACAATACTAGTTTATAATTTTTGGGCAAACTGGACACTAAACTGATTTTTTCAAACTAAATCTTCACTTTCAGGCTCATATAGCGGCTAAACCGTGAGGAATTTGAAGATGATGCAAACTAGTGATTTGTGATGTTTTTTCTATAGATTCTAAATATATTTTTTTCAAAAAAATTGGAATTAGATTGAATTTCTTTTTCCATCTCCTTTGAAAACTATCTTTTTTTTAAAAACAACATTTTTAAGAGGTGATGCTCACCCTATACAACATAAATTTTTTTGTATGAAGGATAAAATTCTAATTTTTTTGAATTTAGATTTTTAACTACGATATCTAGCACTTTCATTTGATTTCATAGTGTTTTATTAAATATTTTTTCATTAATCAATTTTTGAAGTCAAACCAATTATAATTCAGACATAGGCAGACTGTATACATCATAACTTTTTCTGTATGTATTGAAATTCAATTTTTTTATTTTTAATGGATCAAGGACATCAATACCCAGCCCAAGCATATTTTTAATTTATTTTTTTGATAATATGATATTTTTCCACATGTGCAGAACAAAGAGCTTGATTTTCGATGAAAAATCTATGTTTAATAAAACTAAAAAAACAAATACATAATAAAACCAAAAAATATTAAAACTATATTCATTGGATAGATCGTTCCAAGAACTGCCATGATCATTTCAAATGAATTTTAAATGAATTCATTTTATCTCCCAAAAGGTAAATCAAAAGTGATTTTTCATCAACATTTTGATAGGTGTAAAGGATACTGCATTGTAGGTATGGTTTAAAACTAGCGGGGTTCTATCCAAGGGGGTTTGATCTAAGGTGCTTTGATCAAAACCTCTTCAATTGGAATCCTTAAAATAGAAATTTTTAAGGATTAAATCATTATATTTTCTAAAAATATGTGATTTCAGCAAAAATCAGAATCTCCCAGAAATTATAAACTAGCTTTGTGGGATCACCCTATGTGTTTTCCATCCTGCAACTTTTTTTGTGCATCTTGTGTTTGAAATGTATAATGGTATTGAAATGGAATGTTTGGTGCAAGTAAGGGTTGTTATAAAATATGAAGGTGAAATTTAATACACTATGTTCTTACAATGTGGATAATAGAAAGTGTTGTCTTTCGAGAAGAATTGAGAAGCAAGGGACAACCCTCTAGGTTTTCCATCTTTCAACTTTTTTTTTTTTGCGTGCAACTTTTGTTGCAAGCAAGGGCAGTTATAAAATATGAAGGTGACCTTCAATAAATTCTCTTATTATGGTGTGCATAACACTAACTATTATCATTGAACAAGATTAGAAAAGTGTGGGACAACCCAGTGTGTTTTCCATTTTGCAATTCTTTTGTCAATCTTCTCTTCCAAATGTATTACGATATTCGAATGGAAACCTTTTCCATCGTGGGTTCCTTCTGTAAACCTTATTCACTTATTTTGATTTTCACAATTCTTTTTGGTCTTTGTAAACCTTATTCATTTATTTCACTCATATTTCCATGATGGGTTGTCATCTATTTCATTCGGCAACCGCAAATTTTCAAAACCAACAAATGGGAGGAAACAAAATTAAAAAATCCTCAACAAAAAATCACAAAACGAAAACCCCACAACGAATGGTTGTTCCTTTCTTCAATTTTCATGGAAAAATGGAAAAATGGCACATACACAAAGTGGATATACATAACTTAAGGAGCTTTGCATGCCTGCAACTCTTGCCCTTGCTATCCACCAAAACGTCATTGTCCAAAAATGGAGAAAATGGGACCTCGTCTGGGCTTTTTGATATTTGCTAATAATGGTTTCGAATGCTATGTTTTTGGATTTTTTTCCATCCATGCCAAACAATTATTTTGAAAACCCTCCAGCGTTGACACAATTTCCCGATGATGGGACAAAACACGGCATACGGGATGAGACGTTCTTTCGTCAAGTCTTTCCTTCCATCTGACAACCTTTACCATCGTCGGTCCCACCTCTTCCATCAAGACTCTTTTCTCCATGCAGTGTGGGGGGCATATCCTATGTTATATACATATGTGAATTTTTTCTGGGAGTTAACGAAGGGAGCAAGCTAAATCCTGGACAAAATTCACATATGTATATAACATAGGATATGCCGGTTTCAGGTGTAAATTCACATATGTATATAACATAGGATATGTCGATTTCAAACTCCTAGATAAAATTCACCTATGTACATTGAAAAATGCATGAAAAACATACATAAGAACATACATGGATACATACATAACATGACGAGACGTCGTAGTGCGGGCCCTACCAAATGCCTGAAACCGACATATCCTATGTTATATACATATGTGAATTTTTTCTAGGAGTTAGCTTGCTCCCATTATATATAACCTAAATGATCCTAAATATTTTTTAATAACCATAATTATTTAAGCTTTTGAGAAGCGACAAATAACCCTCTGGGTTTTCCATACTACAACTTTTTTTTTTTTTGTGTGCAATTTTTGTTGCAAGCAAGGGCAGTTATAAAATATGAAAGTGACCTTGAATACATTCTTTTCTTACAGTGTGCATAACACTAAGTGTTGTCATTGAACAATATTTGAAAAGTGTGGGACATCCTAGTGTGTTTTCCATCATGCAAACTTTTTTGTGCATCTTCTCTTTGAAACGTATTACGATATTCAAATGGAATGTTTGGTGCATGTGATGGGTTGTTATAAATATGAATGTGAACTTCAATATAGTGTTTTGTTACAATCTGCATAACAAAAAGTGTTATCTTTGAAGAAGAATAGAGAAGCGAGGGAAAACTGTGTTAACCAAATTGAGGTGGGGGGCGTAACCAATAGGATTGTTTCTTGTAAAGGGTTTTAGAATAGTTTGTGGGTTGCATGGTTTATAACACCCTATGTTTTCCAACCTGAAAATTCGGATAATAGTTTGAGTGTCTTGAAAATCTTTTCTTATTTACACTGTATGAATGTAAAAATGGCACCTCCAAAAATTACAACCGGTAGTTATGGTATAAATTGCAATTCAATATCTTCACGTAATTGAAAATAATAATTGGACAAAATAATTGCATGTTGTAAAACACACTGGGTTACTTGTATAGAATTTTACAACAGTGTGGGTTGTGCATTTCAAATTCTTTTTTTCATTGAAAAAATATATGCTTGATTACTGCAAAATGGTGCAATAAATTTTGGAACTTTAACTATACATAACACTTGCAACAATTTTATAGTTTACAGGAAACCAAGGATGCATGTTGTAAAATGGAAATTGCTTCCTACAGTGAAGAATGTCATTGGTGTGGACAACACACCTGAAAGTTTGTGTAGTAATGCATCTTCTTCAGGGTTGTCATGTTCACAAAACATGCAAGTAAGATCTGGTAATTACAAGATGCAATCAAATGTATAATTTTAATCTCTCATAAGTGGTTATGATGTTGATTGGAAATTGGGAATGTTTTATTCAGGAGGTAGCAACCATGGTATGGAGGAAGTCCCCTCGGTTTATGAAAACGGTGAATCCTAAGGTAGTGACGTGTTTGGTAATTGATTGTGAACTTGCAATTTCCCTTCCCTTCCTATGCTTCAATCAAAATGCTTTTTAACTTCAGTTAGAAAATATCATGTCTATTACAAATATTCTAATTTTGGCAGTATATCGTTCCTTTGGTTCAGGAAAATAATCAAGGAGATGATCTCGCTCTTGCCATAGTCCATGACCGAAAGAAAAAGCATGCAAAGGGAGACCCTAAGGATGGTGAGGGATCCAATGAAGCACGGGGTGATGTGGTGGATGGGAAGTTAGATATAATAACTGAATTATTGCATCATTTGGCTGTGTGTATATGTTGTGCATTCAATTTGTTTGAATATCAAATATATTAAGCGATTTTCTTTTCCAAATTTGGTGTGCAGGTTGCTGCTAAATACAGAAGAGAAATGGTGAAAGGTAGATATATATATTATTGTATTGTAGAAGAATGTACGAGAAATTATTATGATTGGAGAGTGTTCAACATGCATAAGTTTCAGCATCACCACCTTCCTATTCTTGAGGCACCAAAGTGTGGCCGAGTAGTGTTGGGGGGGGGGAACCAAAACAACCCCCTCCTCCCCCTGATAAATTGAAAGAGTACCTTATAAAGAAAGTGGAAAATACAGAGTACCAAATGAATATATGACAACAGCTATAGAAGAAGCATGTTATTAGACATGTCTATCAAAAGTATGGGAAACAGAACTTCCTTCAACTTCCCCAAGAAGGAAAGGAAGAGGTGAAGAAGAAAATGGTGTTATACAATAGTCAAGAGATGAAGGAGCAAAGAAGGAAAAGAATATTACAATTTCAAGAGAGAAAGAGACAAGAAGGAATGGTAATGTCGAACTAAACTGTTAAATGTGGATTTTCCTTGCTTCATATTTTTTGTTTGGATGCATACAAGGGTCACTTAATGTTAACTTACATGAAATGATAGGGTGATGGTCGAGAAGCGGTTTCTTCCCCCCAGCAGAGTATGGTTCATTTGCTAGAGGAAGTTGTGCCCATGAAAGGTGAAGACAATGTTGTTCCTCCCACCCCTATGTCTAACATTTAGAATAAGCATCCTAGATAGTTGAAAGTTTCAAGGCACCCTCTGAAGAAGAAACGAAAACAAAATGTGATCTCAAAATCATTTTTTTACTCTAATGTTTGTTTTGATTATTTGAATGAATTGGTTGCATGCATCTGATTTTGGTGCAACGTTTCAATTCCTCCTATTACACAACAATGATGAAAGATGAATTGCTGCCCTCCATCAGGTTTTTATGATTTTCAACGGTGAACAATTGCCCATGGAAGCACAAGATGATGTTATTCCTCTTGACTCGTTGTCTAAAAATGCTGAGAAGAAGAAGAAGAAGAAGGATCATATGTCATCAAACATGTCAAGGTGTCTTGACATGGAGCAACTGGAAGAAACATTGAATTGCAATTATTTTATTTAATGTTTGTTTTGATTATTTCAATGAATTGGTTGCATGCAGCTGAATTTGAAATGACCTTTGAATTCTTGCTATTACAGGGCAAGGATAAACAATGAATTTTTGGCCTTGACCTAATTGGCAATGTCATTGCAATTGAAATGAGAGAGGCTAATAGAGATGGGCATGCGGTTGGGGAGAGCACTGGCCATGAAGTGGGGCAGGGTAACCCAGATGGTCATCATGATGGGGAGAACACTGGCTTGAATGTGGAACTGGGTAATAGAGATGGACATGGGGACAAGGAGAGTAGTGGCTTGCAAGTGGGAGAGGGTAATAAGGATGGACCCGGGGAGGAGGAGAGCGCTGGCCTGCAAGAGGGAGATGGAAATAAAGATGGAAATGGGGATAAGGAGATATATGGCATGCCATCTATATCGGTATGAGACCCAACACACTTTCATGCTTCTGTTCTTATTTCTTTAGGAATCTTTTAATGTGCCTTCAATTATGCTTCACGTCAATGACTTTTCTATTTTAGGAAAATCCAGTGGATGAACAGATGATAGAGTTCAACGACATAACTTTTAAGGTTAGTGATCACGTCGACCTTTAGAGGCCACATAAATGGGTTGCCAAAGGAATTGTACATGTTGTCACCAAAAATGCTCACATCCACTACTTGAAGCACCCAAAAAATTATGTGAGAGTCACCATTGTTGAGGCCATTGATGGTCAATGCTACATGCCTTTTCCCATGCCTGGCATAGAGACCATTAGAGAGTCTATGGGTGGCTTTTTCATATGGTAGCTCATCGAGATGAAGCATTATGTTCTAGAGGTACACATAAATGATATGTTATTATATATATCATAATGTGTATATTTTTTCCATAAATACGTTAATTCTCATTAATTGTTTGCTATAGGGTGAAGGTTTTAAACCTGACATGGACAAAGCATAGACTATGAAGAAATCTATTGTTTCACGTTCAACATCTGGAGGGTTTGTGGATCTGGAATCACCCCTCCCGAAATACATAAGGACCATAAGAAACGTGTCATTTATTACGCAGACCTAAACTCAATTGCAAGGAATAGGCAGCAGAGGAATTGATTAAACAGGCTTTGAATACTGATTCTGCTCTGTGGGTTTCATTATTTGAATATTGAACAATTTTGGTGTAGAGATACACCATTTGCATATGTTTCAACACTATGGTTTTATACATTTCATACGAGACTTTTCATGGGCTTCTCTGATTATTTTATTATTGAACAATTATGTTGAACATATATCCTAATTTCATGTCATTGGAACACATAATTGTTATCCATTTCATATCAGACTTTAAGAAAAATAGTCTTGTTCACTATCTGTCCATATGTTTCGAACACAAATTTTACATAACTCTTATGTTGTCCCCTCTAGCATGTGTTTTCATTAATGTCAAAGAAATAAGACAATAAGATGTTCTTGATTGGTAAACAAGTCAGTAGTATTGGTTTGGTAATTCAGTTGATGGTCTCTTCATTTCAGTTCTTTGACAATCACTTGACTTGGCATACAAGTGTTTTTCAACTCTAGTACACTGTATATCGTTTCATGTTTAGTCACCTTGCATATTGTTATAAGGACCTAAAATTGTGACTATATGTAAATACAATTATATGAGTTGAAACACTTATGAAGACAGTTCTCTTTCAATTAAAAAATAGAGAACACTATTTATGCATGTTGTTGAAGGCATTCAGTATCAGTAAACTATTTTGGTCCTCATGTTCATTTATTTATCATATGTCATTCAGTTTTAAAGTTATCGTAAGATTATGTTATCTTGTAAATATTTCAGCTTTTGGGTTTCTATAATGTTCTCAGTCTCTATGATCTGGTTATGGTCTTTATGTTCATTCATGTTAAAAATCATCAAACATGCTTGATAAATAAATTTCTCTAGAGCTTGCACTTTACATTTGGTTTTTAACGCTAAAGTGGTTAGTATGGGAATAATTGATGTCTCCATTTATCGAGAAATTTGAGAAATTATTTTTAAAAACAATCCATGAGGTATGGGATTTGAAACCCATCAAGTGTCACTAATCTAGTTTTGGATTGTGATAATCCATACAAGTGGATGGAATGATATACTAATTTTTGAAATGCACCATTTGTAATGCATATTATATATAAAACTACCTAAAAAATATGTTGGGTCTCAATCTTGGAAACATAAAAATAAGGACTATCCATGAGTCACTCACAAGATCAAATCAACTTCTAAATGAACAAGTGAAATGCCTCAAGAAAAGAATGATGAAAATCAGACTAATGTCAACAATCGCAAAGGTGATTACAATAGGCCCATCAAAATATCTCAATCAAGTAATGCACCCTTGATTCTCATTATGTACCTTCAACCATATGGTAATGACAACAATGTGATTGGTAAAGTATTCATTTTCATGGTGTACCCTTACCCAAATTCCAATGACAAAGCAAAGCATATATTGGTTGATTAGAAAACCCTATTCATCCTTCTAGAAAACCTTTAAAGTAAGGTTTTAAGTCTCAATATTGTAAAACACCACTCTCTATGAGTGGTTTATCCTCTACAAAATTAGTTGTCCAAACCTCTTCTCCATTTAAGGAGGCTAATTTACTTCTAAAAAAATATTTATCTTGGAGTATTTTCTCCATATAACCTAAATTGGTTCCTGTATAATAGTTTGTATACATAACTGTTACAGGATAGAAAGCACATTGGGTTGTCCCAGACTTTGCAAATCTTGTTCAAAGACAACAGTTAGTGTCATGCACACAATAAGAAGAAAATTTATTGAAGTTGAGCTTCATAATTTTTAACAGCCCTTACTTTGAGCAAAACACTCTTCTTCTATATCTGCCCATATGTTTCCAACACATTATTTACATAATAGTTGCATCACGGAAAACATAGTGAGTTGTGGCTCACTTCTTATTTTATGTAGGCTATGAGAAATGAATGTTTTGAAGTTCACATTGTTTTTTGTTCACAACCCTTAGTTTGAGCAAAACACTCTTTTTCAATATCTGCTCATATATTTCCAACAGAAAATTTACATAATAGTTGCATCATGGAAAACACAGTGGGTTGTGGCTCACTTCTTATTTTTTCCAGACTATAACAAAATAATGTTTTCAACTTCACTTTCTTGTTTTATGACACCCCTTACTTTAAGAAAAATAGTCTTGTTCACTATTTGTTCATATGTTTCGAACATAAATTTTACTTAACTATTGCAGGATGGAAAACACATTGGATTGTCCCAGAATTTGCAAATCTTGTTCAAAGACAATAGTTAGTGTTATGCACACTGTAAGAAGAAAATGTATTGAATTTGAGCTTCATAATTTTTAACAAACCTTACTTTGAGCAAAACACTCTTCTTCAATATCTGCCCATATGTTTCCAACACATTATTTACATAACAGTTGCATCATGGAAAACATAGTGGGTTGTGTCTCACTTCTTATTTTTTCCAGACTATAACAAAATAATGTTTTCAACTTCACTTTCTTGTTTTATGACACCCCTTAATTTAAGAAAAATAGTCTTGTTCACTATCTGTTCATATGTTTCGAACACAAATTTTACTTAACGGTTGCAGGATGGAAAACACACTAGGTTGTCCCAGACTTTGCAAATATTGTTCAAAGACAGTAGTTAGTTTTATGCACACCATAAGAAGACAATTCATTGAAGTTGGGCTTCATAATTTTTAACAACCTTTACTTTGAGCAAAACACTCTTCTTCAATATCTGCCCATATGTTTCCAACACATTATTTACATAACAGTTTGCATCATGGAAAACACAATGGGTTGTGGCTCACTTCTTATTCTTTCCAGACTATAACAAAATAATGCTTTCAACTTCACTTTCTTGTTTCATGACACCCCTTACTTGAAGAAAGATAGTCTTGTTCACTATCTAATCATATGTTTCGAACATAAATTTTACTTGCAGCAAACATTCCCTTTCAATATCATTATACATTTCGAACACAAGATGCACAAAAAAAGTTGCAGGATGGAAAACACACAGGGTTGTCCCAAATTTTTCATATCTTGTTCAAAGATAATAGTTAGTGTTATGCACACCGTAAGAAGACAATGTATTGAAGTTCGCATTCATATTTTATAACTACCCTTGCTTGCAAGAAATGTTTGATGGCATTGCAGGGGTTAAACAACTGAACTCACTATGCTATTGCAAACAAGTTAGATGACTAAACTAGTAAACTCCACCTTTCAGCCAACAACAAATGATTGATAGAAAGAAATCCCCAACTTAAACATCTCGACATGTGAACTTTCAAAATAGACTGTCCTTGACCAACCCAATTAGGTTTCCTTTAATCATTCAATTTGACAAACAACAACAAAAGACTCTCTTACACTCTTAAATTACTTCCATGGCATGTAAAATACTTTGTTTGAATGAGTCTTCAATTTATTTTTAGCCTTTCAAGGAAGGAAATTGCAAACACTCCAAATATTGGTCAATCTACGCCTTTTGACAATTTTGTCCTGACAGGACATTCAATTAATGGTCTCCAAATACTCATAAATTCACCAATCCCTATCTTGGAATGGAGTCACCTATGCCCAAAAACCTCTGCAAAACAAAATTACACAACAAGGACTCGTATTCCACAAATAAAACTCATCAAGTCACCAATGTATAGAGACATTTACAGATTTTGAATTTCCATTTAAGCATTCCATTTCAATTTAAACATTCCTATTTAACATTCCATTTAGATTTCAACATTCCATTTCCATTTCAATTTCCTTATATGTTTGCAACACACTATGCTGAAAAAGTTGTTGCAGAATGGAAAACACACAGGGTTGTCTCTCACCTCTGAAATCTTGTTCTAAGAGAACAGTGTCTGTTATGCAGACTATAACAAAATAGTGTATTAAAGTTCACCTTCATATTCTCTAGCAACCCATTACTTGCAGCAAACATTCCATTTCAATATCCTTATACATTTCCAAGAGAAGATGCACAAGAAAAGCTGCAGAATGGAAAACACAGACTATAAGAAAATAGTGTATTCAAGTTCATCGCCAAATTTTATAAGAACAATGCGCATCACACAATGAAATGTAAAAACATATCGAGTCAATATTATACAATCTGAAGAAAATTACAATCCACATTTAATACTAGTAACACTAAGGACTATGTCAACCATTTACAAACAGGTATAATCTTTGTGTTCTCAGCATCTGGAAGCATTTGCCACACTTTGATTGTCAAGCTGGAATTGATAGCATATAATGTTGCCACCCTGTAATTCTCATGTAGCAGCCTGAAGGAGGGCCTAACATGGTGGATCTCAAACCTAACAATGTGGTTGAATTTGAACACAGCCAACAACCATTCCTCCATAGGACCTATGTGATTACTAATTAGAGATTCCCCCTTGAGGAATCTCATAAACCTCATGCTCAACTGATTCATAAGATTGTGCCTGTGTATGATAACTATTGGTCTAATGCACACCTTCTAGATGCATCTAGCTAGGAAAAGGTCTTGAATTTCTCGGTAAAGAGACATTGACCAATCACATAAATTGACAATCTCTATTTGTAGATTGTAATATTAAACGTCCATGCCCATATGTGTGCATACACCAAAGACGTTATTGAAGAAGTGAGCATAATTATCAAAGTGCAAATTTGTGCGGTTTGGCCCTTTTCTATTAACATATTTTCCCGCAACCTATACGGGAGGCTAAATTCCTCAATTCGAGTAAGAATATTGCATGGCAGATACAAGTGGTAGTTGGTCAACCAACTAGCCACCCATGCTCGATAACTGTGGAACATCTTCTATAGAACTACAACAGCAGGTTGTAAAATTCCTGAAATGAAAGACAAAACAACTTTTTCAGAAGGTAGACCTGCATTCTCTAATTAGAAAGACATTGTCAACGCAATGGAAACAGTGAAAAAATAAGCGAGCAAAGTGGAAGATATAGATAATGTATGCACTAAAAAGATTGTACCTACTATTTTGAACTGAACAAGGAAGCACATGCAGTATCTCCAATGGGCATATGGCAATGCACGAGTCAAACAGGATGAAGAATAATTCCTGGAAGGAAAGAGAACAAAAATTTCAGCACATACAACAACATTCTCTAATTAGAAACACACGAAACAGTTGCTAAAAAAAATTGAAAGCGAAAGAAAACTTCTCATAACTAACTAACTGTGTATGGAAAGTGTCTTTTCCAACATGGAAAATAATTTGAGCATTCTATTTTTTGCAATCAGATGAGTTGAACTAATGAATTGTAGAAAATATATTTATGTTACGAACACAAAATGCACATCACAGTTGCAAGATGAAAAACACAGTGGGTTGTGCCTGACATTTTTATTTTCTATAGACTGTAACAAAACAAGGTCTCGAATTTCACCTTCTTGTTTTGTTGCAACCATTTCTTTCACAAAACATTCCATTTGAATATGTCTTCATATGTTCCAAACAGAAAATGCACATAACAATTGTATGATGGAAAACACACTCAAATTTGTCAACTTAACTATCTCAAACTCTTAACAACCCCTGCAAATAATCATCATTGTAGAGACCCATTTCAGTCCCCCTCAACATACTTGAAACCCACATAGGAAGATCACATCACTAATTACATCCATTGCATTGTACATCTTTCGTAAGGAAACTTTTAGGTGAAATATGGTGGGTTTAGTAAGTGAATGTCTATCTAACTTGGGGGCAGAAAAGTTTAAGATAAGATTAAGTTTTTGTAGGCTTAATTAGTCGTGTTTGAAGAATGTCTGACCATGCTTTAGGAACAAAATTTCAGCCCCATTGAATGCACTTTCCTCAATTACCAACGTGTACGCATCCTTTTTCATTGGAAATCTTCTATATTTTCTAAAGATCAGCAACCAAACATTGAATGGTTCGCTTCCCCTACATGATTCAATAGATACACTTCTTAAACTACATAACATCATACCAAAAATTGGACTTATGTAAGCAAAGTTATTAAATTCGAACCGTACCTTCCATTGGGTTTACATCCACAAAAGATAGTCATCGGCGAGGACTCCTTTTCCGAGATTGGAATGTTGAAGTGAAAAAAAAAAGCCATAAAATAAATCATAAAGTTTATGATGTGGTACAAGCACATATTGGAAAAAATAAATCTGCAATACCATTTCCTATTACAATAAAGAAATTGAAATGGGTTTTCTCATACTCACCCATATTAGATGTTGTATCCTTTGCCACATCCATAGTAGTTGCACCTGAAGTCTCACATTGCATATTGACATTCAAATTCAAACTATTGTTTACAAATAAGGGAAAGGAGTCATCCAAAGGGGTTTGGTGATCTGACTATTGTGTGGAATGCTTCGTACGTCGGGTTGGATGTCGACGATGATCCCTAGTTTCACTAAACCATGGACACATGCGAACAGTGGTAGTTTCAACTTGATTAGGATCTAGAATGAATTCAAATAGAAATGCATTTGATTGTTGTAGGTCCTCTAGAAACTTGTCCGCGCATTCTGCATATGATTGCACCTATTGAAGAGATTGTGGTGGTGTACACATCACTTTCTTCAAGAGTTCATTAGTGTCATTCCAAAGAGACATTGTCACCACATGTTCATCATATACATGAGTCATAGAAGGAGCTTGCATAGGGGTCAAAACATTAGGATTGCTTTCTTCTACAGCCCCCTCTAACAATGTCTCATTCAAATCTATGCATGTATCAATTGGTTGACCTCCCCCATCTAAATGAGCACACAAAAGAAATTTGCATTAGACTATAGAAAATGAAAAACACAATTGACTCCAATAAAGTAACACAATTCAAATTGAAATTCACTTACCATGGACCACACCTTCAATGGTAGATGATCTTTTAATCAAGTGAGAAACCTTGACAACATGTTTGAAAGTGTTCCCCTACAAACTCCAAGGGAAGTCACAAACAAAAGGGTGCTCCCCAAATTTGTAAACAAGGTAGTGCAATGACCTACTTTGAATTTTCACCCAGTACAGTCCAGGATTTGTTTCATCAGGAATACAATTATCGTCTGGAATTGCCTTGGCCCACTCCACACTAGATCGCATATTTAAATACTTTTTGTTCCTCAAAAAACCATAATGTTGCAACTTTTCCTTTTTCCTATAGAATGGTTCCATATTATACACAAGTGTGTAATACAAATAGTCCATTCTCCTATTGCATTTTTTTGGACAATCACACAAATACCGAGTTTTTAGTGCACAATGGTACAACTCAATGGCTGCATTCATATCCTGGTTGGCTTGTGGGGATAGTTTGCAATTTTTTACCCACATGGCTGTAAAAAAAAAAATCCAATAGTCAAGTAAGCCACAACGTACTAGAGGTGACATCAAAGAATTTGAATGGTGCAAATCATGCGAGGTGACGAAAATTTTCAACTCACCAATTCAACCTTCTCCTTCGCACCAGGTCTTCTTGAAGTAATCTAAGAATCGGGGCTGATCATTGAACTCCTAAAAGAAAGACTTCAATATTTGAGTGACGCAATCTTCAGTGTCACTGATTTCCATCATCATCATGCCAAGATTGCAGAAGACGTCCATTGCCCTTTCCTTGGCTGCATACTTATATACATTCTTTATCCAATTCCTTTTGACATGCCAAAGGCATAGAAGCACACGACATTGAAATACAACCCTAATAGACAATACAAACGTTATTGTTTACTGCTCGACTACATGAGAAAGTGGCATTGAAAATGAATAGCAAATAAGAAAGGTACACAAATGAAGAAAGGGATGCACATACTATATGGCTTGGATTTTTGTAGTCACATCATCGGTCAAAAATGTATTGATTCTCTAGTCAGGCTTGGCTCTTCTTCCACGGTCGAAAAATATGCGTAGCCATGCAAAGATGTCCTCAATCTTGTTTCATGAGGAGACTACCCATGCAACCGGTACACCACTCTATTGCTCATCAAAAATGAGGAGAGTATACAATGGATACTATAGAGAGAACAACTCAGCGTGAGCATTGTGAAGTTTACAGCCAAGAAGATCATTGAAAACACGATGAACTATTTATCAATGATTGTAAGGCCTCACCTCATATTTGTTAGTTTCAAATGTGGAATCCATCGAGATGACTAAATTGTGTGAGAAGCTAACCATCCTATCCAGCATCCATGGAGTCTGAACCCCGATAACAAAAGGTGTATCGTTCCCATCAGGCCATTGAAACTAGAAGAGGTTTTCAAAGTCCTATCCACTCCATAGTAGGATACTTGTCGAATCAACTTTGTGTTTTTGTGCATGAGTAGAACACACCTTTCGCCAGGCATTCATCACATCCTTTCTTGTAAGGAATTGATCTCTCTTTGACATCATGCCACATAACACAGGATTGTTGATGTGTATATCCATTATTGCATTGGCACTGATGTCCATAATCAAAAGGCTTTCAATATAACTTTTACCCTTCGTGGATAGATTAGCAGAAAACATAGAACGCTTCTCTCCACTTGTGTCATGAATTCCATGACAAAATTCACTGTTTCTATCAACGTGGAACATTTCTTTGTAGATAATATAGGTAACAATGGGTTTTCCTTCCATAACCTTTACCATGAAGTGGTATTAACAACCTCGCATTTGTATAAATGTCTTATATCATTTCTTCTTTGGTGGAGGCTAGTCTCTCTTGTCTTCAGGGCCATATTGACACCAGTAGCTGCGAGAAAGGTATCATCTCATCATGTTCAAGAAAGAGAGAGTAAAATATCATTCAACCATAGAAATGAATGTCAATATATACAAACTTCTTATACAAAATTGTTTTGCTATAAGTTTTATCGTAGACGGGACATGAGGTGGTAGGTTCTCTTATTTTCTTGTCCACAAATTTGGTTTCTACACCTTCAACGGATGTTTCACCATGAATGAAATGATCAAGTCTCATAAGAGGAATTGCTGCAACAAGGTCAGGGGCCTTATCCTTGTTTGGGTGATCCCACAATAGTGGTTTACAATTTTTGGCCAAACTGGACACCGAAATTATTATTTTTAACTAAATCTTCACATTCGGGCACCTATATTGACTAAACCGTGAGGAATTTGAAGATGATGTAAACTAGAGTCTCATCACATTTTGTCTATAGATTCTAAAAATATTTTTTTCAAAACTTTTGGAATCAAATTACACTTCTTTTTCCATCTCCCATGAAAATAGGTTTTTTTCAGAAAATAACATTTTTAAAAAGTGACGCACACCGTATAATGCATATCTTTTTTTCCATGAAGGATAAAATTATAATTCTTTCAAATTTAGATTTGTAACTCCAATATCTAGTGCTTTAACTTGGTTAGATAGTTTTTTATTGAATAATTTTTCTTTAATCAAGTTTCGAAGTTAAACCAATTACAATTCAGACATAGTGTGACCGTATAATGCGTAACTTTTTTTGTATATATCAAAATTAATTTTTATTTTTTTTGTTGGATCAAGGACTTCAATATCTAATGCACTCATATTTTTCAATATTTATTTTTGATAATCTGTTATTTTTCCACATGTGCAAAACAAAGACCTTCATTTTTGATAAAAAACCTATGTTTAATAAAACTAAAAAAATAGATACATAATAAAACCAAAACATATTAAAATTATATTCGTTGGATAGCTTGTTCTAAGGAGTACCTAATTCTAGTTGGGTTTGTGAAGATTCCTCCATTTTCATCCTCAACTCAAGCTCCAAAGTGCCGAAATTTAGGTTTTTCTTGTGTCTCAGATGGGGGATGAGGGATAAGGGGGGTTCGCACGAACCCTTAAGGGTTTGAGTGAACCCCTTCAAATAGGTTCACTCGAACCCCTTTCCTATGCTCTTTTTTGTTTTTTTTGGTGGCCAAGATTCAAAGGGGTTCACTCAAACCCTGGTTCGAGCGAACCCCTTATTGGTTTGGTAGAACCAGTAGGTTTGTACTAACCCCCAAAATCACTTTTTTTGCCTTGGGGTCATTTTTTGTGAGTTTTCCTTCCTCACCTAAATTGTAAACCACTATTGTGGCTTCACCCATTGATGGAAATATCAGCCCATTCCAAACCGGAAGACAAAAAAGGAGATCCTCCATTTTGTACATCTTGCACCTGCAATTTGTCTAGCTTCTTCCATTTCAAACCTCTGCCCATTCTAGGAAATCACAGAATTGGATGAATACTTAAAATTAGTGTGGACTATGTGAAGAAAAAGAAACAAATCATTCATTAAACATAGATAAAATATGCTTGCATTGCTCTCACCCACGTGAAACCAATAGGATGTTTCGGGTTCAACCGAGGAAAATTAAAGGTGATAAATTCAATCAAGCTATGCATAAAATATAACACAAATGCATGTTGGAAATTGGACAGTCCAACAACCCAGCACTATTTTTTTCAAATCACAATTATTTTCTACACTTTTCTTTCAATCATGCGAAATTCAAACACAACAATCAAGTGTGTGGTTTGGAAGAAATTCATGTTGTCTTGTAACATTCCATGTTGCAAAACCGTAGGTGTTAAAAATAAAGCAACCTACCATGAGACAACCCTTGACATTTGAACATGGAGATTCAAATAACTAAAACCCAACATTGTGTTTTTCAAACTACAATAATTTTTCGCACTTTTCTTTCAATCATGTGAATTTCAAACACAACAATGGAATGTGTGATTTTGAATACATTCATATGGTTTTGTAACATTCCATGTTTCAAAATCGTAGGTGCTAAGAAGCAAGAAACCCACCATGAGACAACCCTCTACATTTAAACAAGGAGATTCAAATAATTGAAACCCGACACTGTGTTTCCCATTCACAATTATTTTGCACAGGTTTTTTTTCAATCGACTGAAATTTAAACACAACAATGGAATGTCTGATTTGGAAGACATTCATACTATTTTGTAACATTCCATGTTGCAAAACCATGGGTGTTAAGAAGCAAGCAACCCACCATGAGAAAACCCTCTACATTTAAACACGGAGATTCAACTAACTAAACCTAGCACTGTGTTTCTCATTCAGAATTATTTTGTGTTGTTTTTTTTCAATCAACTAAAATTTAAACACAACAATGGAATGTGTGATTTGGAAGACATTCATACTATTTTGTAACATTCCATGTTGCAGAACCATCAATGTTAAGAAGCAAGCAACCCACCATGAGACAATCATTTACATTTAAACAAGGAGATTGAAATAACTGAAACCCAGCACTCTGTTTTCCATTCAAAATTATTTTTTGTAGGTTTTTTTCAATCGACTGAAATTTAAACACAATGGAATGTGTGATTTGGAAGACATTCATGTTGTTTTGTAACATTCCATGTTGCAAAACCATCGGTGTTAAGAAGAAAGCAACCCACCATGAGACAACCATTTACATTTAAACAAGGACATTCAAATAACTGAAACCCAACACTGTGTTTCTCATTCACAATTATTTTGTGCAGTTGTTTTTTCAATCGACTGAAATTTAAACACAACAATGGAAGGTTTGATTTGGAAGACATTCATACTATTTTGTAACATTCCATGTTGCAAAACCATGGGTGTTAAGAAGCAAGCAACCCACCATGAGACAACCCTCTACATTTAAACAAGGAGATTCAAATAACTGAAACCCATCACTATTTTTCTCATTCATAATTATATTGTGCAGGCTTTATTTTCAATCGACTAAAATTTAAACACAACAATGGAATGTGTGATTTGGAAGACAGTCATAGTGTTTTGTAATATTTCATGTTGTGAAACCATCGGTGTTAAGAAGCAAGCAACACACCATGAGACAACCCTCTACATTTAAACAAGGAGATTCAAATAACTGAAACTCAACATTGTGTTTCCCATTAACAATTATTTTGTGCATATTTTTTTCAATCAATTGAAATTTAAACACAACAATGGAATGTGTGATTTGGAAAACGTCCATACTATTTTTTAACATTCCATGTTGCAAAACTGTAGGTGTTAAGAAGAAAGCAACCCACCATGAGACAACCCTATGCATTTAAACAAAGAGATTCAACTAACTGAAACCTAGCATTGTGTTTCCCATTCAGAATTCTTTTGTGCAGGTTTTTTTTCAATCAACTGAAATTTAAACACAACAATGGAATGTGTGATTTGGAAGACAGTCATATTGTATTATAACATTCCATATTATGAAACCATGGGTGTTAAGAAGCAACCAACCCACCATGAGACAACCCTCTACATTTAAACAAGGAGATTGAAATAATTGAAACCCAACACTATGTTTCTCATTTAGAATTATTTTGTGCAGGTTTTTTTTCAATCAACTAAAATTTAAACACAACAATGGAATGTGTGATTCGGAATACATTCATACTGTTTTGTAACATTCCATGTTGCAAAACCATCGGTGTTAAGAAGAAAGAAACCCACTATGAGACAACCCTCTACATTTAAAAAAGGAGATTCAAATATTTGAAACCCAACACTGTGTTTCCAATTCATAATTATTTTGTGTAGGTTTTTTTTCAATTGACTGAAATTTAAACACAACAAATGGAATGTGAAGACATCCATGTTGTTGTGTAACATTCCATGTTGCAAAACCATCAGTGTTAAGAAGCAAGCAACCCACCATGAGACAACCATTTACAGTTAAACAAGGACATTTAAATAACTAAAACCCAGCACTCTGTTTCCCATTCACAATTATTTTGTGTAGGTTGTTTTTTCAATCGACTAAAATTTAAAGACAACAATGGAATGTGTCATTTGGAGGAAATTCATACTATTTTGTAACATTCCATGTTGCAAAACCATCAATGTTAAGAAGCAAGCAACCCACCATAAGACAACCATTTACATTTGAACAAGGAGATTGAAATAACTGAAACCCAGCACTGTGTTTCTCGTTCATAATTATTTTGGGTAGGTTTTTTTTTCAATCGACTGAAATTTAAACACAAATATGGAATGTATGATTTGGAAGACATTCATGTTGTTTTCTAACATTCCATGTTGCAAAACCATCAGTGTTAAAAATAAAAGCAATCCATCATGAGACAACCATCTACATTTAAACAAGGAGATTCAAATAATTGAAATCCAACACTGTGTTTCCCATTCAGAATTATTTTGTGGGTGGGTGCATGGAAATGGGTAGCAATTCCGTGGACACCCCCTAAAAAAATCTTTGGAAAACCATAATGCGCTCACGTTATGGCTTGTTATGTCGAACCTGAGACTCGGCAACTACAAACCAATAATGCGAGCACGTTATACCGCACTCGTGTTATTGACTATTGAAAGCAAAAAAATAAATGCAAATCCCTCATTCGGATTTCGAGTGGTTTTTTTTGCAGTCGTGGGCAAAACCACCACAATTTCACGCTCGCGTTCTAGGAGGAGAATTTCAACAAATTTCTTCACCAACAATCCCTATTTCTTCACAATAATGGCACCACGACGACAAGGAGCTGTGAGAGGTAAGGATTCTATGGTTTTTGTTTTGAATTAGTTAGTTTTAGGTTGAATTTGTTAGTTTTAGGTTGAATTTGATATCTATTTGTTTGAATTTTTAGGAGATGCAAATCAACCTGAAAACCCTCTAACTCCTTAACAAGAAGACCAACCAAATCCTCAAGATCAAAATCAACCACAACATCAATCTCCTCCACCAATGACTCAACCCCCTCCTGGCACTCAACAAAATTTAATGAGTGAAATTGAGAACAACAAAAAGAGAATTGAGGATTTGATCAGTAGGTTGAGTGATCCAAATGGTTCAACCACAAAAAGAATGACCCTAGCAAATTCATTAAAATATAAGTTAAAAAATGTAGATTCGATTAGCAAACAAATAATTGGATGGCAAGATAGGAGGCAAGTGGCTATGGATTATTATGCAAATAAACTATCATACAAGGATGTGAAGGATTTAAAAATTACAAAAGGTGATTTGTGCTCATTATTTATCGACCCACGCACAAATCAAAATCTTACCCTCAATGCAAAGAGTTTTCCTATCCATTGGTGCCACCACCAACAGATTAGGGACCAATTTTATGATAGGTGGTACATGGTCTTCGATTACCCACTGTGCAACAATTGCGAGGTCCCACAATATTTCCTTAGGAAACTATATAGTGAGTTCATATTGAACAAAATCCAAAATTATTTTGATATAAGGGATTTCCAGGGGAGAGGTGGGGGGTCAGCTCAGGATAGACCTGGTGCACAGCCAGATCCTATGCAGCAAGGTAGATGACCTCTCGCTAGGCCACCTCGTGAGCACATTGTTATGCCTTATGTCACGAAGGAAAGTGCTGATGTAGAGACATTGTAGGCAATCAACACTTTGACCCAAAGTGCCATCCATCATACTAGCCCTATTCTACAGCGCCATCCAGGGGAGTCTTCGAGTGGTGGCCTTCGAACACATGTGTGTCAATCTTGCAGGGCTACTTGTTCATATGACCCCACCAACACTCAGGAGATTGGTATGCAGGATCCATCTGTAGCTATGGAGATGGAGAGGGCAGCTGACATTTTGCATGAGGCATATGGCATTGATAATCAGGTAAAATTTAGTGCATGTGTTCATTGAATTTAATTTATTAAATTTTGATTTTGAAATGCAAGATTAACTAAAAATGTTTTATTATTGTAATAAAATTGTAGGGTCACAGTGTTGAGACTGGATACACCGTCCCCCCACCAACCTATTTCTGCAGTACACCTATCGATAGGGCATGTAACTAGTAAACAATTATAAATTTATTACATGTTAATAGCACTCTTTTACAAATGGTAATTTAATATGTGATTTTGGATGTTGAACAGACTAATATTGGAGGTTTTGATGGAACACTTCCCAGTGGTGGTGGATTTACTCAAACCTTCATGCAAGTAATAGAATAAAGAGCTTAACTAATGAATCAAATACTTAATATATTTGTGTAGTTTATATGCACATCGTTGATTATGTTGAATATTTTGTTGTTTTATTTTCAATTGTTGCGAGATGATAAACCTCTGAATGTGACGAGGGCAATGGATATTGGTGTGACATCTGCTATACAATCCTCAATGGCTCTGAAAGAAGAGGTATGAGGAAAATTAGTAAATTTCAATTTACATTTTTTGTTATAGATGTTAGTTAGTGAAAAATCAAACCATTATTGATTCATGTAGTTTAATTTCTATTTGTATGGTTTATACAGGGCTTGAGCATGCCTGAGCATGGGTGTGAGGATATTTCCCTCGTGGATAGAGATCGTGAGATTGTTGTAAGTGATTATTTGTCAAATATATAATTTTTTATAAATTAATTTCTATATATTCATGTCTTTACTTCTTATTGTAATAGTTAAAACTTCACCATGAACTAAACCCTAGGAGGAGTAGCAAGAGCACTCCACGAGCGTAGCAAAAATGAGTGACAGACCTATCGCCATCCGAGAGGAAAGGAAAGGTAAATATTTTATTTCCAAGGCATGAAGAGCAATGACTTTTGATTCCAGAGTCCTTTGTTGTATGCCTACATAGAAATTTTGTACATATTTTTTATTGGACATATTTGACATTGTATGCCTATATGGCATTCTCGTAAGCCTATATGGCTATTTTGTACATATATTTCATACTTATATCAACATTTATTGATGTATTCCTACATGGCTATTTGGTTAATACAAATATCTTTTATTGATGCCTATCCATATTTGCATTCTAAATTGATGGTTCAATAGTTATGAGTTATGTGTATTCAAGGTAATTTCTATGTTAATACAAATATCTTTTATCGATGCTTATACTTATGTGATTGATGTATGTTTTTGTATGGGATCATAGTAATTTCTATTTGATGATTCTATTGTGTCTTTAAGGTTTATTTATTAAAGTGTACATGAAACAAGTTTTAAATCCTTAAAAATCTTTGAATTTCTTAGGTTTTTCTATTTGTCGAGTCTGGGCTTCGAGCCCGAGTCCAAGTCAAAAATTGGCTTCTCAAGTATGAGGAAAGTCCAAGTCTTGTAACACTAGTGTGAACACATCAAGGAATAATGTATATGTCGATGAAGAGAGAACCCATCCTTGTTTCCAAACAAACCATGGTATAGATATGGGTGGTCAAGATAAAACATCACTCTTCTGGATAGTTCGAACCATAATCTTTCATGGCTGCAAACACACCTTCATTATGTGTGTTCTTGATCCTACTAAAGAAATGGTGGAATATGTTGTAGATCAGATATTGCAACCCTAAGTCCACAAGAAGGTTACTTGTCTCGATTTCTGAAAATGTCTTTAAGATGTTCATCCTTCTTGAGTAATGCCAACTACTATCATCGGTTTCCATGCTTCTAATGGAAAGTCAATTTGTTGCAATACCCAAAGGCTAGCAGGTTCATTCGCTCTAATACCACTGTAATGACTAACTCGAGCTCTGGATCAATAGATTTTTTATTTATTTCTTATTGGATTGACAAAGGTTGTCATCCAATATTATTAAGATAGATAACGGAGTCCCCAAATTATAAATGAAATAAATTTTGAATATGAAATCTAATTCAAATATTAATTTGATAATGGAAATTTGATAAATAAATATAATAGTTGTTTCTAATTAATCAACTAAAATCATGTGCTAGCTTTGAATATAAATCTTCCTATCATTGATATATAGGCCTTGAGAATTGGGATGCCTTTCCTGATTGATACTTTGTACTCATGCATCTAACTTTGAGTCCTTTCTAGATTATATGCTTGAAATGTATACTCCCATATTATAAAAATTTTCTCATATAGACCAATCCCACACTAGGTAATTCAATAATAAAAATAAGTCTGCAAATTGATTACCCTGATCTTCCCTTCTTATTCTCTTTTATACTTGAAAACTACACAATTGAATCCTAATAGCAATATCACAATTTGACACATTGTAGAAAATACCTCCTACTTATCAATTGATGAGCTAAAGGGGCTCTATAATGAATGTTTCATAAGGCATAACACTTGTTGAAGGTTTTGAAAATGGGGTTGCAAGCTAAGTGGGCTTAACCTTGGGGAAAAAACTTCGTGGTTAAGTGCTTGAGCTGGAGTAGTACTGGGATGGGTGACCTCCTGGGAAGGCCTAGTGCCTCACCTCTGTGAGCATCACCTACATGCAATGAGTGGTAAGTGGGCCATTCATTATCATGAGAGATGGGTTCTTGTGAACTCAGCCCTCTTTCAATCCATGTCAGTCTTGGGACCGTACACGAAGCTGGAGGTCATACCAAGTATGAGATCAAAAAGTTTGTATAAGAAATCTAAAAAACAAAGAACAGTGTGAATAATTCTTATCTTATCTTCTCCAAAAGTTCATCAACAACCTCCATTTGAGCCTCTCAAGGCTTTACATAGTGTTTTACACCCTTTTCTAACTGATCCATGCCCTCAACTAACTAAAAACGAACTTTCAAAATAAGTAACTGTTGTATTTCAAATTTGTTGCTTTAAACAACTAATAAATTTACAACTTTAAACTCCTCCAACCTAAGGGATCGATCCGGTGGAACATAGCTCGGAGCGATTCCATGTGTTTCGGTGCGAAAGAGGACCATGCCTAGCATAAAAATACCTATTTGGACGTGTTGCAACAGTCTGCTTGGTCACACAAGTTGCAGAATGAAAGTTGCACCACTTTGCAACTTTGCACTGCTTGAATTTGATGCTTTTTCCATCAAGTGAAAATCCGCCACCATGGGAAAACCACTCTAAGATAGCAAAAACCGAGAGAGGTTTTTTTAGAGGGGCTCAACATGATCTTATAGGATCAGATGAAAAGTTTCTAAGCATCACGATATCTAAGTAATAGCATGTTGAAGTTTGCAGCCATTTTGCACTTTGGACCCTTAAGGGATCGATCCAGTGGAACATAGTTCGGAGCAATTCCACGTGTTTTGGTGGAAAAAAAGACCATGCCTAGCATAAAAGTACCTATTTGGACACGTTGGAATAGTTAGTTTGGTCATATGAGTTGTAGAGCGAACGTTGCACCACTTTGCAACTTTGCATAGCTTGAATTTGACACTTTTTCCATCAAGTGAAAATCTGCCACCACAAGAGCGATTCCACGTGTTTCAGTGGAAAACAAGACCATGCCTAGCATAAAAATACCTATTTGGACACATTGGAATAGTTATTTTGGTCATATGAGTTGCAAAGCGAACATTGCACCACTTTGCAACTTTGCACAGCTTGAATTTGACACTTTTTCCATCAAGTGAAAATCTGCCGCCACAAGAAAACCACTCTGAGATAGCCAAAACCAAGAGAGGTGTTTCTAGAGGGGCCCAACGCCTCCTTGTAGGATCATATGATAAGTTTCTAAGTGTAACGGTATCCAAGTAATAGCATGCTGAAGTTTGCAGCCATTTTGCACTTTGGACCCTTCAGGAATCGATCCAGTGGAACATAGCTTAGAGCTATTCCACATGTTTCGGTCCAAAAGAGGACTATGCCTAGCATAAACATACCTATTCAGATTTTTTGTAACATTCCGCTTGGTCACACAAGTTGTAGAATGAAAGTTGCACCACTTTGCAACTTTGCACTGCTTGCATTTGATGCTTTTTCCATCAAGTGAAAATTTGCCACCACAAGAAAATCACTCTAAGATAGCCAAAACTAAGAGAGGTTTTTGTAGAGAGGCTCAACACAATCCTGTAGGATTAGACAAAAATTTTCTAAGGGTCATGATATCCGAGTAATAGCATGTTGAATTTTGCAGCCATTTTGCACTTTGGACCCTTAAGGGATCAATCCGGTGGAACGTAGCTCAGAGTGATTTCACATGTTTCGATACAAAACAAGACCATTCCTAGCATAAACATACCTATTCAGATGTGTTGGAACAATTATTTTGGTCATATGAATTGTAGAGCGAAAGTTGCACCACTTTGCAACTTTGTACAACTTGAATTTGACACTTTTTCCATCAAGTGAAAATTCGCCGCCACAAGAAAACCACTCTGAGATAGCCAAAACAAAGAGAGGTTTTTTTTAGAGTGGCCCAATTCCTTCTTGTAGGATTAGATGAGAAGTTTTTAGGTGTAATGATATCCAAGTAATAGCATGTTGAAGTTTGTAGCCATTTTGCACTTTGGACCCTTAAGGGATCGATCCGGTGGAACATAGCTCAGAGCGATTCCATGTGTTTCAATGCAAAAGAGGACCATGCCTAGCATAAATATACCTATTCAGATGTGTTGGAATAGTTCACTTGGTCATACAAGTTACAGAACGAAAGTTGCACCACTTTGCAACTTTGCATTGTTTGCATTTGATGCTTTTTCCATCAAGTGAAAATCCACCACCAGAAAATCACTCCAAGATAGCCAAAACCGAGAGAGGTTTTTGTAGAGGGGCTCAACACAATCCTATAGGATAAGATGAAAAGTTTCTAAGCATCATGATATCCAAGTAATAGCATGTCGAAGTTTGCAGCCATTTTGCACTTTGGACCCTGAAGGGATCAATCTGGTGGAACATACCTCAGAGTGATTCCACTTGTTTCGGTGAGAAACAAGACCATGCCTAGCGTAAAAATACCTATTCGGATGCATTGGAGTAGTTATTTTGGTCACACGAGTTGCAAAGCGAAAGTTGCACCACTTTGCAACTTTGGACAACTTGAATTTGACACTTTTTCTATCAAGTGAAAATCCACCGCCATGAGAAAACCACTCCGAGATAGCCAAAACCAAGAGAGGTTTTTCTAGAGGGGTCCATTTTGAACCTATAGGATCAAACAATAAGTTTCTAAGTGTCACGGAATCCAAGTATAGCATGTTGAAGTTTGCAGCAATTTTGCACTTTGGATCCTTAAGGGATCGATCCGGTGGAACATAGCTCGGAGCGATTCCACGTGTTTTAGTGTGAAAGAGGACCATGCCTAGCATAAACATACCTATTTGGATGCATTGGAGCAATTATTTTGGTCACACGAGTTACAGAGTGAAAGTTGCACCACTTTGCAACTTTGCACAGCTTGAATTTGACACTTTTTCTATCTAGTGAAAATCCGTCGCCACAAGAAAACCACTCCAAGATAGTCAAAACCCAGAGAGGTTTTTCTAGAGGGGTCCAACATGATCCTATAATATCAGATGAAAATTTTCCAAGTATCATGGTATCTAAGTAATAGCATGCTGAAGTTTGTAGCCATTTTTCACTTTGGACCCTTAAGGGATCGATCCGGTGGAACATAGCTCGGAGTGATTCTACGTGTTTCGGTGTGAAAGAGGACCATTCCTAGCATAAACATACCTATTCAGATGTGTTTAAATAGTCCTCTTGGTCACATGAGTTGCAAAGAGAAAGTTGCACCACTTTGCAACTTTGCACAGCTTGAATTTGACACTTTTTCTTCCAAGTGAAAATCTGCCGCCACGAGAAAACCACTCCAAGATAGCCAAAACCGAGAGAGGTTTTTCTAGAGGGGTCTAACATGATCCTATAAGATCAGACGAGAAGTTTCTAAGTTTCATGGTATCTAAGTAATAGCATGCTGAAGTTTGCAGCCATTTTTCACTTTGGACCCTTAAGGGATCGATCCGGTGGAACATAGCTCAGAGTGATTTTACGTGTTTCTGTGTGAAAGAGGACCATGCCTAGCACAAACATACCTATTCAAACATGTTGGAACAGTCCTCTTGGTCACACGAGTTGCAGAAAAAAAGTTGCAAATTGTTTACATGACTTTATATGACCTTTTTCACATTGTTTACATTTCAAAATTCAAAGTTTGCAAATTTTTCTATTCAACGCATTTACAGAACAAGGTGCTACTACACCAAACATGAACTCAAACCTTACAATATTTGAGAATATCTCATTATGTAATTAAATCTTATTACAATGCCTTAGGCACTTCATTCTCACAGATCTTTTGCAATGTCACTCATACATTCGAGATTCTCTTTAAATGTCTGCATCATAGGTGCTCATTATGAGGTTAACTTCAAAATGAGTAACTTGAGATTCCCTCGCTAAGCTTCACGCACTGTTTTATAATGGATTGAAATCAGAATTGAGATTTGTCAAGATCATCAAAATAAGGATGTTGCATTGCTTTTTTGGCTGAGATTCTCTTTGATGGCTCTTAAATCAACATTTTCTACAATGAAAGATCAATCAATTTTTAGTAGTTTACTTTCAAATACGCAAATTAAAAGAGAAAAAGAAAGAGCATCCAAAATGGAAATGAAATAAAAATAGATGGATGGCACTTATAGATGTGGCATGCAGGCATCAAAATAGGGATGTTGCATTTCTTTTATGGTAGACATTCTCTTGGATGGCTCATATATCTGCATTTTTTGCAAGGGAACACCAATCACTGTAAAAGAAGATGATAGCATTGGCATCAAACAAATTAATGTGCATACAAGTATAAATTAATAAGAACCAATGTGCATATACTTACAAATTAATCCAACGAATCATCTGGGTCTACTCTACTCTTTATTGTGTCAAGTATTGCCTCATGGTCAGACTCACGGACCTTCCATAACGTCTTGTTCAAAGGTCTACCCCCATATTTGGTCAAATGAACATTGAACGCCATGACAAAGTTCGAGTAATGAAGAATCTTACGATGCATGTCAAAGTCCTAAAATAGCCAAGTTTAACACTTGAATGTGGGTACCTTCTAAGCCATGTTCCAGTAACCACAACTGAGCCTCTAGGGTATTCGATGTTTTCTCCATCTATAACTAGGGCCTCCAAAAGAAATGTGGTCTCAACACAGCGACACAAGTAATAGTCTGTTCCCTCTTCATTGTCTTCATCTACAATAACTGCATAAACATGCCCTGCATTGATATGTGCAAAAAATCTCTTGAAATTTGTCAACATTATGAATACAATACAAAGTAAGATAACGATATGGAATTTCAACAACTAAGAAAGTAGATATATTACCTGGTTGAACTAGATCTGATACGTCGTCAAAGTCGACTGATGATTCCATCTGTGTCAATTCCAATGTCGTCGAAGGGCGATATGTGTGAAGTGGGCTAAGATAATTTGTGAACCATTTGTCAACCCACTCCCCTCACTCACAATCATTCCGAGCTTGCATTGTACATGAAGAACAAAAGCATGCCATCTTTCATGTATCGATACTCCATGAACCTGCATTTGAGCTAAGGAAAGAGTGTACCTCACTCAATCTTGTTAGTGTAGAACAGTCTTCATATGGTGCAATGTTAGTATCATCCATCAACCAAAAAAATATATGAACTGAAGACGTACCTTCATTACCTGGACCCGTCAAAGCATTACACCACTCGATGATTGATTTTGCATCTGTCAACTTTGCACTATCTTTATACTTTAACACTTATCATGCTAATGCTCTTTTCATGCATGCTCCTGCACCATCATGCTCCCCCTTTCTATGTCTACCTTCACAAAAGTTCCACATATGTTGAACACCTGTAATGACATGCATCCTGCACAACCAATAGAACATACACGAGTTCTTGAACTGTGCTACACAGTTATTAGACCATATTATATGTTGATCATATTCTATGCCCCTCTGAGCCAAACCATTGTAGAACATCTGGAAGCAACCTTTCACGAACTCTGGAGAATGTGTGCGATCATCACTAATGTAAAAGTGGTACTCCATCAATACCTTCCTTTTCTCATCTATACTATCAAATGCATGAATGAATGCTATGTGCACAAATATCAAAACTTGTGTGGAGTTGTAATATTGTGACTGCACCTCATGTTGTGGTTGTAGAGTGTAGTTCTCTACAAATTCAATCACAGATACTATGCTTACAACTAGAAAGGCGTCCTTGCATAGCTTTAATTGCGTGTCCAACCATCGGGCTCTATGGGTATGCATTGCATACTCAGATAGTATACTATCACAAAATGTGGTCATAAATTGGTACACTCAAATCTTCTCAATAACCAAATCACACCTTTTTGCTTGAGACCCATCTTTTGTAGCATATGCCACTGTTTTATACTTCCCGAACTCTACTAGTTTCTATCCCACCTCATCTATGCTTTCCATATGTTGACATATTGGCATACATTGGAAGCCACCGCAACGCTCGCATGAACCATCCAAGCATGTTGTCCTATAGAATATCTGCCCATCCTCTCTTTCACATAATTTTTTTGATAAGAACTTTCTTGAAGATTTTGGTGGGGCTTCTATACCACAATCCTACAAAACATCGTTAGTATGCAAATCTAAACATATAGAACGATAAACATCATAATGGTTAGAAAATTTAATATATAGTCTACAACAACAAGTAGTGCATGTGTGATTTATCTTGACATAAAAAGGTTTAAGCAGTTCAAAAAATCTTTGAGAAATACTAATTTGAGGATAATCATTTTCAAATTTTCGAAAAAATTGGGTTTGAGTCATATCCAAAAAATGCTTTGGATGTGGCTCATGATTCCGACTACCAATTCTCCTTCTTACCACATCCCTTTGATTTGGAGATGGCCTTGTGTTATTCTTCCAATACTCTTCAATTAGTGTTCTCAAGGCTTTGACAACTTTTTTATCTTTTCGTGACAGTCTCCCCGAGAATCCCCATAATTCATTTGTATCATTTCCCTCAATTCTTTGCCGCCTTTGAATGGCTCTTCATAAAGTTTTTCTACTAATTCTCATTTGTTCACTAGTCTTTTTAATTAGGCGAGCTCTCTTTGTTTGACAACTTAGCAAAGTCAATGTAATGACACGTCGGGTGACATTACTATCCTTTGAGCATGAGGTCTTACCCACACTCTCATAAGCATCCATTAGATTCTTCACAATAGTGTCTTCACTCGATGAATTCAATGTTCTCAACCCAAGAGTCTTCATGATGTTCCTATACTTTACACCCCACATCATTTCAACAAATAGTTGACATCTTGCAATCTCATTTAGCCTTTCAAAGAATCATTCCCAAATCTTATCATCATATCTTCTACAAGTGCATGTTGAAATCTTACCTTCCATGTGCTGCAAAATCTCATCATCAATATTAATCAAATACTTTGGCTTTCTACGCAAAATTCTTGGTGGTGTTCTCCTAGGTACATACATCTCAACATTAGGAATTTCATCAATATTTAATCGAGGTGGGATAGATAGCATACCTTTGATCGAGGGTGGAGAAGAAGACATACCTTGAGGTTCACATGGGGATGATGGCATACCTTCTTCATCAATTTTGAGTGATGATGTACTCACAACTTGAGATGTGTTGGATGGTGTCCAACAATATTCACTTGTGGTACATGGTGTCCCTCCATATTTAATTGTAGTAGATGGTGTCCATCCATATTTACTTGTGCTAGATGGTTTCCCTCCATATTCACTTGTGCTTAATGGTGTCCCTTCATATTCACTTGTCATAGAGGGTGTCTCCAACTATGGTATCTAAATTTGTCTTATGACGATGCTTTCACATTCGTGCTTGTCGTGTTGCCAATTCTCATTCTCTTTTTGACGGCTGAGGTTCCTCTACAATCAGGTTGTTTTCATCAATCATTTCCAATTTCTTCTTTTCACGATATGCCGCCACCCGAACTCTCTCCTTTTCTTTCAAGGTTTCGTTCTCTTCGTTTGTTAGTTTCCTCTTTGTCCTTTTCTTCAGCATGGCGGATAATTTTATCTGTACCATGGTAATGAGATGAATATTAGTTCCTAAAAAATGTATCCATTCAAGTTAATTGAAAAATATGTCATTGAAGGATTCATTTAAATAATACTTACAATCATCGTGTACAAAAGTTAACCTAGCATGTAGACAAATGTGTACAAACTATGGAAGCACTAGGTTGGCCAAAGCACATTTCTAACTAAAAGTGAATAACCATGATGGTGATTCTAAAAACTAATGAGTGAATGGAATTGTTCATGTTTGATAAGTTTGTGGTGTAGGAGAACCTTGACAATCTATGCTTCCATTTTGAAATTTGATTCAATTTTGGGTATCTTCATGTTGTAAGAGGGTCATTAAAGATATTTTCTGTGTACCAGTTATATGAGCTTTCAAAGGCACATTGTTTGTTAGTTATAGACATTGGGGGGAGTTGGTTGTCATTGCAAAAGGTTTAAACAACCTCCATTGGCTTGACAGTACATTTGAAGGGAGCAATTGACAATTTTCTGAAATTGCTCATTTGAAGCCAGTCAAGGGTTTGAGTAGGATTTAATTATTAAATGACCATCCCACATACTATTATGACCTGTTTCTCAGTGGGATGGCATGTACATTGTTAGAGTACGGTCTTATATTGTTGAACATGCCTTTTAATGAAACTAATGACAATAGGATGGGGTTCTTAGGCTAAAACAAGCACTTTTCCATGAGAATTTGAGGAACCAAGGAGTGATTTTGAAAAAGTGTTGAAGGAGTGGTCTATGTAATGAACTTTTGACCTTGTGCAAGGTATTTTGAATATTTTTTGTTCTTTGGAATGGTCTGGGAAGGCCCGAGTATAGGAGTTTCTACAAACCCTCCCTCTTTACATTGAAAAATGGGGGTTTTTGTATTGGAAGCCTAGTTGAGCGGGCAAGGTCCTAAGACCTAGAAAATATCTTGTTTTGAGACCTAATTAAAGAATTTTTTTGGGTTTGGTGTGATGATCTAAGGGTAGTTCCTTTGTAAAATTGGCCTACTTGGAGGCCTAAAATAGTGAAAAGGTCAGTTTTCTTAAAGTTATCCCAAAGGATTCATGTGATGGGTTAAGGTATGTCTTGCAACTCTGAAATGGGTGCTAGAATCATTCTTTTATTTTCCTGGTGTTTTGGAAAGTTTTGGAGTTAAGGGCCCAAAACTGGTTTTGCACAGTAACTAGATTCCAAGGGTGAAATGTGGGAAATAGTGTTTATGTTTGTTGTCCAACTTGGAGGAGTGTTGGGATTGGTCCATTGGGCCTTTTTAATATTGTTATATGCCTTGGTTTGGGAGATACATGTGACAATTTGTAGATGCTTGGCTACTAGTAATGTGGATAGTGAACAAATGAACTAAGTTTGTGTGTAAGGGCATACTTCTAAAAGGTTTCATTTTTTATGTACTAGCTCAAACAAAGATTTATTAAGAAAATAATGGTTTGGTTGTGCCTTAAGAATTATAGTTTGTGTTTGTAAACAATGGTGCCATTATGGAAGATTTAAGACAACTTGTGAATGACATAATCATTGGTTGATGTTTTGAGGAACCTAGTTGATTGTAATCAGTTATTTTCAAGATTTTCAAGGTGTTTTGAAGGTCCTTAAAAGGAATTGGGAACTCTTAATGCTAATTTGATTATACGATTCAAATATTTTGTGAAGGGAAATATAGTTGAATAAGTGTGTCAAGAAAGGTGTTGATTTCTTCCTTTGTACTGCATCAGTTTGTGCAGAGGTATTGGAAGGTGTGTGGACCTTTCAGAGGAATGGGAGAGGCTTGGAGTTGTATTAAAGGATGAATTTTGGTGAATGGTTCTGAGTTTCTAATCAACTTTATGCTATGTTACAATCAATTTTATGATGGTTAATCTATTTTTTTGAGTCTGACAAAGTGTTGAAACCAAATTCTAATGTTTTGATGAAAAGATGATTGAGTTTGTTTGTTGATCTTCTTCAATTTAATTTAGGGTTAGAAGTACCCTTGATGATTTGTGGATCCTGGTAGATTTTTTGCATCAATTTTAAAATAGTAATTGGAAAGTGTATATAATTGTGTATATAATGGTAATTTAAAATGTGCATTGACAACCTAAGGTTATAATGACAAACAAAAATGAAAGCAAGCCATAATAGAATGAAAGAAAATTTGTAAAGACTTCACATACCTACAAAACCAGACTTTCAAATGGAAGAGTTCAACCCAATTATGTAGCCTTAGCTTCTTCTTTCTTCAAACTCCACAACAATTTGACTTGTTCAAAAGCTTGTTCCCCTCCAAACTTCAATTGTATATCAGTTTTCAATGGAATTCAAACTTCAATTGATATTATATGTCTTTCAACGTGGAAACTCTTCTATTTCAAGCAAAGGTGGTAGAAAGATCATGGAAAAGGTGATGGAATGTGAAAAACATGCTTACACACTTCACAACATCATCAAAAATCTGTTTTTTGTCGGAGCACGCGCAGAACCAAGGGAATATGCAAACTGCAGGCCTTGAAATCACGGGTATATAGAATTTTTTACCATTTTAGTGGAGTACAACACGCGCTCATGTTATAACGTGAGCGTTTTATGTGAAATATGGTTTTATTTTTATATTTCTTTTCTCCCTCTTTGTCTTTACCCTATATCCTAATTCTATAGTTTTCCCCTGCACCCTTATAGTAGAGGAGATAGAGGTGAGTGTGTGTGTGTGTGAGAGAGAGAGAGAGGTAGAGGGAGAGTGGTAGAGGGAGAGGGAGAGAGATGGAGGGAGAGGGAGAGGGAGAGGGAGGGGGAGAGAGGGAGGGAGAGGCAAAGGGTTAGAAATAGAAAGTGGGAGACATGGAGGTAGATAGGGAGGGAGAGAGGGGGAGAGTGGGAGAAAGAGAGAGTGGGAGAGAAAAAGGGAGAGGGGGAGGGAGAGGGAGTGGGAGAGAAATATGGAGAGAGGGAGGGAGAGGGTGAGGGGGAGAAAGAGAAAGTGGGAGAGAAAGAGGGAGAGAGGGAGGGAGATGGAGAGGGGGAGAAAGATATAGTAAGAGAGTGATGGAGGGAAAGGGAGAGGGAGAGGCAGTGAGTTAGAAATAGAAAGTGGAAGACATGAAGGTAGATAGGGAGGGAGAGAGGGGGAGAGTGAAAGAAAGAGAGAGTGGGAGAGAAAAAGGGAGAGAGGTAGGGAGAGGGAGTGGGAGAGAAATATGGAGAGAGAGAGAGGGAGAGGGCACCCTCAACCCCTATACCCTCTTAATCCCTCAACCCTCAACCCTCAACCCTTAAACACTAATCCCTCCACCCTATACCCTCTTAATCCCACAACCCTCAACCCTCAACCCTTAACCCTCAACCCTCAACCCTCAACCCTCAACCCTCAACCCTCAACCCTCAACCGTTCAACCCTAATCCCTCTACCCCTATACCCTCTTAATCCTTGAACCCTCAACCCTCAACCCTTAAACCCTAATCCATCAACCCCTATACGCTCTTAATCCCTCAACCCTCAACCCTCAACCCTTAAAC
>CM021100.1:758841872-758878544 GCA_007115665.2 Sequoiadendron giganteum
CCTCTACCCTCAACCCAATACTCTCTACCCTAAACCCTAATCCCTCAACCCTTATACTGTGAAATCCAAGAAAACTCTCTACCCTAATCCCTAAACCCTCAACCCTTAATCTCTCAACCCCTATAATCTCTACCCTATATATTGGACCCTCGATCCTATACCTTAAACCCTCAATCTTCAACCCTTAAACCCTCTACCTTTTACCCTATACATTAAACGCTCAACCCTCAACCCTTAATCCCTCAACCCTCAATCCTTAAACCCTAAACCCTCTACCCCTTACATTGGACCTTGAACCTAATCCTTCAACCATATACCCTAAAAACTATACCCTAAACCCTCTACCCTCAACCAAGTAAACCCTTAACCCTAAACCCTTAACCCAAAACCCTTCAACGCTAAACCCTTAAACCTTCTACCCTATACCCTCAACCAAATACCCTCTACCATCGACCCTATTCCCTCAACCCTCAAACCTTAAACCCTAATACCCTAGAAACCATCAACCCTATAGGTCCTCCACCCTAATCCCTCAACCCTATACCCTCAAACCCTATCACTTTCTCTCTATCTATACATCTCACCTCTCCCTCCTGCCCTCTCTCCTACCCTCTCTAATTGTCTCTATCTGCCATCTCCCTCTTTTTGTGTACCTCTCGCTCAATCAATCCCTACCACCCTCTCTCGCTCCCTCTATCCATCTCTCTTTATGTCCCTCCCACTCCATCCCACTCTCTCCCACTACCTCTCTCTCCCTCTCTCTCATGTCTCTCCTTCCACCCCCTCTCTCTCTCAAGTCTCTCCCTCTGGCAACCTACCTAGGTAACTCTATATTTTTCTCTCTCCCCTCTCTCTATCTATCCCTCCAACCCTACCTAGATAAGTCCCTCTCACTCCACCCCCCTCTTTCTCTACCTCTATCAGGTCACTCCCTCCCACACCCTCTCCCTCTCTTAGGTCTCTCTCTCACACTCCATCTCTCTCACACTCCCTCTCTCTCACACTCCCTCTCACTACCTATCTCTCAAGTCTCTCCTTTTGGCACCCTACCTATATAACTCTCTCTTTCTCTTTGTCTCTCTCTCTCCCCCCGGCTCTCTCCCTCTCCCTCAATTTTCTCTCTCCCACTCCCCCTCTCTCTCTCCCTCTCCCTCAATTCTCTCTCTCCCACCCCCCTCTCTCTCTCTCTCCCTCCTTCTATCCCTCCCACCCTACCTAGCTAAGTTCCCCTCACTCCAACCCCTTCTCTCCCACTCCCTCTCTCTTAAACTCTCACTTCCACCCCCTCTCCATCTCTCTAGATTCTCTCTCTCTCTAAATTCTCCCTTCGTCTAAAGACATACATAAATGCATACATACAAGCATAATACATATAATCTTACATCCATACAAGCATACATACATACATGTACATACAAACATACAAATATATTAGCATACATTTAATATATTGAAATTTTAAATAAAGGAGGACATAACACGAGCACGTTATAACACGTTCGCGTTATGTCCTAGTTGACATGTTCCCCGCAGAAGCAAAAACCATGTGAAAAGTGAGATATAACGTGAGCGCGTTATAACATGCTCGCGATATATCTTGTTTTGGGAATTCCAAAGCCTTAAGCTTGGTATTTTCCTTGGAATACCAACCCAAAGGCTTGGAGGGCATTCCCAACGACCAGAGACTTGTTTTTAAAAAATCCACCATATTTCTCATAATCGAGTTCGTGCTCACAGTCAGGATTGCATGTGGTTCAATATCAAAAAAATTGAACACATGGGTAATGTTGGATTATCTTTTAGCTATCCAATGATGTAATTTTTTTCACTTTCTGAAAATGTTAAGTCTTTCATTCATAATTTATCTTATCTGTATGTCTTTTTTTAGCCAAAAAGCAGTGTTTGGTATTTTTTTCGTTATAAATTAACCATTCATCAATTTTTCAAATAAATTACATTTTTATAAACTAGACTCCATTCTACAAAATAAAAAAATAAAAAAATAAAAAAAATCAATTAGTTTCCAAAATTTGTAGGGGTAGCATGGCCAAAATTCTATTTTCAAGAAATGTCCACTTCGCAAATTAGTAAAACATCAAATATTCATTAAAAAATTATCAGAAAAATCATGCATCAACTAGATACTGTTAGCTAACTTCTGACTGTTGCAATTTTAAAAATACTAAAAAAAAGTTCACCGTACGAGGGTCGTACAAGAGTTGCTATATTATGTTTTTCTGAAAAAAACAACACCAATTTGTGTATGTCCCTCGTTTGAACCCCTTAATCTCAACCATTTTAAAAATAAATTAGTAGTTTAGAAAGTAAACTCGGAGCACTTGAATCCTTATTTTTGTTCCATCTCAAAATTTTGAGTCTAAGTATCCTCAATTTCACGTCTAAGGTTAGTAATTCTGATTTCAGAAAAAAGTTGTCCACTCAAGTCCCCTTTTTGGGAACCATCTTGGTGCACTTACCCTTGTGCAGGTTTTTTTTTCAATTGACTAAAATTTAAACACAACAATGGAATGTCTGATTTGGAAGACATTAATGTTGTTCTGTAACATTCCATGTTGCAAAACCATCAGTGTTAAAAGCAAGCAACCCACCATGATACAACCATTTACATTTAAACAAAGACATTTAAATAATTGAAACCCAGCACTGTGTTTCCCATTCACAATTATTTTGTGCAATTTTTTCAATCGACTGAAATTTAAACACAACAATAGAAGGTGTGATATGGAATACATTCATACTGTTTTGTAACATTCCATGTTTCAAAACCATGGGTGTTAAGAAGAAAAAAACCCACCATGAGACAACCCTCTACATTTAAATAAGGAAATTCAAATAACTAAAATCCAACACTGTGTTTCCCATTCACAATTATTTTGTGCAGGTTTTATTTTCAATTGACTACAATTTAAACACAATAATAGAATGTGTGATTTGGAAGAAAGACATACTATATTGTAACAATCCATATTGCAAAACCATGGGTGTTAAGAAGCAAGAAACCTATCATGAGACAACCCACTACATTTAAACAAGGAGATTCAAATAACTAAAACCCAACACTGTGTTTCCCATTCACAATTATTTTGTATATAGGTTTTTTTTTCAATCGACTAAAATTTAACTACAACAATGGAATGTGTGATTTAGAAGATAGTCATAATGTATTGTAGCATTCTATATTCCAAAACCATGGGTGTGAAGAAGCAAGCAACCCACCATAAGACAACCCTCTACATTTAAACAAAGAGATTCAAATAACTGAAACCCAACAATGTGTTTCTCATTTAGAATTATTTTGTGCAGGTTTTATTTTTTAAATCGACAGATATTTAAACACAACAATGGAATGTGTGATTTGGAAGACAGTCATACTATATTGTAACATTCCATATTGAAAAACCATGGGTGTTAAGAAGAAAGCAACCCACCATGAGACAACCCTCTACATTTAAAGAAATAGATTCAAATAACTGAAATCCAGCACTGTGTTTCCCAATTACAATTATTTTGTGTAGGTTTTATTTTCAATCGACTAAAATTTAAACACAACAATCGAATGTGTGATTTGGAACACAATCATACTGTATTGTAACATTCCATATTGCAAAACCGTGGGTGTTAAGAAGAAAGAAACCCACCATGAGACAACCCTCTACATTTAAACAAGAAGATTGAAATAACTGAAACCCAACACTGTGTTTTCCATTCAGAATTATTTTGTGCATTTTTTTTTTCAATCGACTGAAATTTAAACACAACAATCAAATGTGTGATTTGGAAGACGGATGTACTATATTGTAATATTTCATATTGCAAAATCGTGGGTGTGAAGAAAAAACAAGCAACCCACAATGAGACAACCCTCTACATTTAAACAAGGAGAGTGAAATAACTGAAACCCAACACTGTATCTCCCATTCAGAATTATTGTGTGCATGTTTTTCTTCAATCGACTTAAATTTAAACACAACAATGGAATGTGTGATTTGGAAGACATCCATGTTGTTTTGTAACATTCCATGTTGCAAAACCACCGGTGTTAAGAAGCAAGCAACCTAGGGTGATCCCACAATAATGGGTTACACTTTTTGGCCAAACTTGACATTGAAATCAACATTTTTCACTAGATCTTCACTTTCGTACACCTATATAAGCTAAACCGTTAAGAATTTCAAGATGAAGCAAAATAGTGATTTGTGATATTTTTTGTTGAGAATCTAATTATATTTTAAAATAAAAAATAAAAAATAAATTGTGAATTCTTTTATTTAATTTTTATTAACTTATTTTTTTCACTAAACATCACTTTCAAAAAGTGATGTTTACTTTCAACTGCATAACTTTTTTTATAGAAAGCATACAATTCTAATTTTTTAAATATAGTGTTTTCACACCATTATCTAGTGGATGGATATTTTTTCATAATTTTTTGTTGCATATATATTTTTAATTAATTTTCTAATTCAGAGTAATTATAATTTGGATATATTATACTTTCAGTTGCATAAATTTTTTTGTTTTTATTTGAATTAACTTATTATTTCTTTGTTGGAATAAGGACATCAATAGATAGTGTGCATTTATTTTTAAGAAATTTTTTTCTCTCTTTTCCTATTTTTCCGTATGTGTGAAATAAAGACCTCGATGTTCATTGAAAAACCTACATTCACAAGAAATAAAAAATAAATATAATAATCAAATTAAATATATTTAAAATTATACTTTTTGGGAAGCTTATAATATGGACTATATGTTTACGAAAAAATAATTTTAAATAAATTAATTTGATCCCCTAAAAGGTAAATCAAAAGTGGTTTTTTATCAGCATTTTTATAGGTGTAGAGGAGACTCCATTATAGGTATGGTTTAAACTAGCGGCTTTCTATCCAAGGCGGTTTGATATAAGTGGGTTTGATCAAACCCTCTTCAATTAAAACCCTTAAAATGGAACTTTTTTAAGGTTCAAATCATTATATTTTCTAAAACTATGTGATTTCAATAAAAATCAGGATGTCCCAAAAAGTGCAACCCATTATTGTGGCAGCACCCCCCACCATGAGACAGCCATTTACAATTAAACAAGGACATTCAAATAACTGAAACCCAACACTGTGTTTCTCATTCACAATTATTTTGTACAGATTATTTTTTCAATCAACTAAAATTTAAACACAACAATGGAAGGTGTGATTTGGAGGAAATTCATACTATTTTATAATATTCCATGTTGCAAAACCATCGATGTTAAAAAGAAAACAACCCACCATAAGACAACCATTTACATTTGAACAAGGAGATTTAAATAACTGAAACCTAGCACTGGGTAAACCCATAATAGTGGTGTACAATTTTGATGAGGAAAAACATTTGTATAAATGCTCACACATTCAAAATTTCATGTTTTAAAGGGTTCATTTGAACTAGGGGGTTCGCACGAACCCAAAAGAGGGGTTCAGTTGAACCCCTAGTTCGAGTGAACCCCCTTTTGCATGGTGGGTTCGCTTGAACCCTATGATGTCACGTTTCTTCATAGAAACAAATGGAAAGTTAAAAAAAAAGGGGGATTCGAATGAACCCCCTTCACCCTTTCGAGTGAAGGGGGGTTCGTTCGAAGGGGGGTTTACTCGAAGCCCCCTTTTTTGCCCTTCTCCCCCTCTTCCACCAAAGTTTAGTAGATTTCTGCCCTTCAAAGTTCGAGTTGAGGATGAAAATGGAGGAGACTTCACAAACCCAACTAGAATATGGTAGTCCTCAGAACAAGCTATCCAACGAATAAAATTTTAATATGTTTTGGTTTTATTATGTATGTGTTTTTTTAGTTTTATTAAACATAGGTTTTTCATCGAAAATCAACCTCTTTGTTTTGCACATGTCAAAAAATAGTATATTATCAAACTAAAAATTTTAAAAATATGTTTGTGCTGGCTATTGATGTCCTTGATTCATTAAAAAAAAAAAAATTGAATTTCGATACATACAGAAAAAGTTATGTTGTATACAATCAACCTATGTCTAAATTGCAATTGCTTTGACTTCGAAACTTGATTAAGGAAAAAATATTCAATAAAAAACTATGAGACCAAATGGAAGTGCTATATATCGTAGTTACAAATCTGAATTCGAAAAAATTAGAATTTTATCCTTCATACAAAAAAAGTTATGTTGTATACGGTGAGCTTCATTTTTTAAAAATGTTGTTTTCTGAAAAAAATCAATTTTCGTGGGAGATGGAAAAAGAAGTACAATCTAATTCCAAAAATTTTGAAAAAAATATTTTTTGATTCTACAGACAAAATGTGATGAGACTCTAGTTTGTATCATCTTCAAATCCCTCATGGTTTAATCGCTATAGGTGCCCGAATGTGAAGATTTAGTTAAAAATAATAATTCCAGTGTCCAGTTTGGCCAAAAATTGTAAACCACTATTGTGGGATCACCCCACTATGTTTCTCATTCACAATTATTTTGTGCAAGTTTTTTTTCAATCTACTGAAATTTAAACACAACAATGAAATGTGTGATTTACATGACATTCATGTTGTTTTCTAACATTCTATGTTGGAAAACCATCGGTGTTAAAAAACAAGCAATCCACCAATGGACAACCCTCTACATTTAAACAAGGAGATTCAAATAACTGAAACGGAGCACTGTGTTTTCCATTCAAGATTATTTTGTGCACTTTTTTTTCAATCGACTAAAATTTAAATACAACAATGGAATGTGTAATTTGGAAGATAGTCATACTATATTGTAACATTTCATATTGCAAAACCGTGGGTGTTAAGAAGCAAGCAACCCACCATGAGACAACCCTCTACATTTAAACAAAGACATTCAAATAACTAAAACCTAGCACTGTGTTTTCCATTCACAATTATTTTGTGAAGATTTTTTTTCAATCGACTAAAATTTAAACATAACAATGGATGTGTGATTTGGAAGACAATCATACTATATTGTAACATTACATATTGCAAAACTGTGGGTGTTAAGAAGCAAACAACCCACCATGAGACAATACCTCTACATTTAAACAAGAAGTTTGAAATAATTGAAACCCAACACTATGTTTCCCATTCACAATTATTTTGTGCAGGTTTTATTTTCAATCGACTAAAATTTAAACACAACAATGGAATGTGTGATTTGGAAGACATTCATACTATATTGTAACATTCCATATTGCAAAACCGTGGGTGTTAAAAAGCAAGAAACCCACCATGAGACAACCCTCTACATTTAAACAAGGAGATTCAAATAACTGAAACCGGACACTGTGTTTCCCATTCACAATTATTTTGTGCAGGTTTTTTTTTCAATCGACTGAAATTTAAATACAATAATGGAATGTGTGATTTGGAAGATAGTCATACTATATTGTAACATTCCATATTGCAAAACTATGGGTGTTAAGAAGCAAGCAACCCACCATGAGACAACCCTCTCCATTTAAACAAGAAGATTCAAATAACTGAAATCCAGCACTGTGTTTTTCTCATTCACAATTATTTTGTGCAGGTTTTTTTTTCAATCGACTAAAATTTAAACACAACAATGGAATGTGTGATTTGGAAGACATTCATACTGTATTGTAACATTCCATATTGCAAAACCATGGGTGTTAAGAAACAAGCAACTCACCATGAGACAACCCTCTACATTTAAACAAGGCGATTGAAATAACTGAAACCCAGCACTGTGTTTTTCTCATTCACAATTATTTTGTGCAGATTTTTTTTCAATCGATTAAAATTTAAACACAAAAATGGAATGTGTGATTTGGAAGACAATCATATTGTATTGTAACATGCCATATTGCAAAACCGTGGGTGTGAAGAAGCAAGCAACCCACCATGAGACAACCCTCTCCATTTAAACAAGAAGATTCAAATAACTGAAATCCAGCACTGTGTTTTTCTCATTCACAATTATTTTGTGCAGGTTTTTTTTTCAATCGACTAAAATTTAAACACAACAATGGAATGTGTGATTTGAAAGACATTCATACTGTATTGTAACATTCCATATTGCAAAACCATGGGTGTTAAGAAACAAGCAACTCACCATGAGACAACCCTCTACATTTAAACAAGGCGATTGAAATAACTGAAACCCAGCACTGTGTTTTTCTCATTCACAATTATTTTGTGCAGATTTTTTTTCAATCGATTAAAATTTAAACACAAAAATGGAATGTGTGATTTGGAAGACAATCATATTGTATTGTAACATGCCATATTGCAAAACCGTGGGTGTGAAGAAGCAAGCAACCCACCATGAGACAACCCTCTACATTTAAACAAGGAGATTCAAATAACTGAAATCTAGCACTGTGTTTCCCATTTAGAATTATTTTGTGCAAGTATTTTTTCAATCGACCTAAATTTAAACACAACAATGGAATGTGTGATTTGGAAGATAGACATACTGTATTGTAACATTCCATATTGCAAAACCGTGGGTGTTAAGAAGCAAGCAACCCACCATGAGACAACCCTCTACATTTAAACAAGGAGATTCAAATAACTGAAACGCAACACTATATTTCTCATTCACAATTATTTTGTGTAGGTTTTTTTTTCAATCGACTGAAATTTAAATACAACAATGGAATGTGTGATTTGGAAGATAGTCATACTGTATTGTAACATTTCATATTGCAAAACCATGGGTGTTAAGAAGCAAACAACCCACCATGAGACAACCCTTTACATTTAAACAAGGAAATTCAAATAACTGAAACCCGACACTGTGTTTCCCATTCACAATTATTTTGTGCAGGTTTTTTTTCAATCAACTAAAATTTAAACACAACAATGGAATGTGTGATTTGGAAGACAGTCATACTGTATTGTAACATTTTATATTGCAAAACCGTGGGTGTTAAGAAGCAAGCAACCCACCATGAGACAAACCTCTACAAATAACTAAAACCCAACACTGTGTTTCTCATTCACAATTATTTTGTGCAGGTTTTTTTTTCAATCGACTGAAATTTAAACACAACAATGGAATGTGTGATTTGGAAAACAGTCATATTGTATTGTAACATTCCATATTGAAAAACCGTGGGTGTTAAGAAACAAGAAACCCACCATGAGATAACCCTCTACATTTAGACAAGGAGATTCAAATAACTGAAACCCAACACTGTGTTTTTCTCATTCACAATTATTTTGTGTTGTTTTTTTATTGAAACCCAACAATGTGTTTTTCTCATTCACAATTATTTTGTGCAAGTTTTTTTTTTCAATCGACTGAAATTTAAACACAACAATGAAATGTGTGATTTGGAAGACATCCATACTATTTTGTAACATTCCATATTGCAAAACTGTGGGTGTGAAGAGGCAAGCAATCCACCATAAGACAACTCTTTACATTTAACCAAGGAGATTCAAATAAGTGAAACTCGGCACTGCGTTTTCCATTCACAATTATTTTATGCACTTTTTTTTTCAATCAACATAAATTTAAACACAACAATGGAATGTGTGATTTTGAAGACATTCAAAAAACTAAAATACTCCACATTGTGTTTCCCATTCACAATTATTTTTTGCAAGTTTTTTTTCAATTGACTAAAATTTAAACACAACAATGAAATGTGTAATTTGAAATACATCCATACTATTTTGTAACATTCCATGTTGCAAAACTGTGGATTTTAAGAAGCAAGCAATCCACCATGAGACAACCCTTTACATTTAACCAAGGAGATTTAAATAACTGAAATCCAACACTGCGTTTCTCATTCACAATTATTTTATGCACTGTTTTTTTCAATCAACATAAATTTAAACACAACAATGGAATGTATGATTTTGAAGACATTCAAGAAACTGAATATTCCACATTGTGTTTCCCAAATTTGAAATTAAAAGATCTTGTAAAACCCTCTGCTTGCAACAGAATTACCCCTCACTTCGATTTAGTCGGTATTTTCCTTCAACTCCTCCACGTGCACTCCACACTTCAACTTATTTGGTCGGTATTCTCCTCCAAGTCGTCCACATGCACTAAGACCTTCAACTTTCCTTTTCAACGTGCAGAGAGGAAACAAAAAAAATAGTATTTTCACCTTGCTTTCTCAAAACAGAAAAGGCTCATGTCATTCCCTTGCACTTTTCTCACGCCAAACAAAAGAAACTTGTCGACGACGCTAACCCGTCCGTTTTTTCACCCGAAAACAGACGAAAAAACCCACTTGACGACGCTGTTAACTCTCGCTTAACCATCGCCCAGACGTTTCATCCCGTCTGCCGGTTTCAGATGTCTGGCGGGCCACTCACTACAACAACTCGTCATGTTATGTATGTATCTATGTATGTTTTTCATTCATTTTTTGATATACATAGGTGAATTTTGTCTAGGAGTTAGCCGGCTCCCTATATATATATATACACTATGCAATGAATACATTTGTAATTCATGTAACCTGAGACTCGCCACTCCACACGATGAATTAAGAGGATATAATTACAAGCTTTAAATGCATCAAAAGAAGGTAGGAAAGGAAGAAATGTAGGTAGCCAATAAAATAATAATAATAATAAATAATAATTAAATCATTAGTCAAACGGAGGAATGATGTTTCATATCTAGGCGCCCTAAATTACTGGCATCATTCTCCCATTAGCCGGGTGAGCTAGAGTCTGGAAGCCAGGGGTGGTCGTGAGACAGAGAGCAGAAATATTCAATGAAAATTACAGCCAAGATCCTATAAATAAGCACACTTAGTTCTTTGCCACTGCAATCCTCCATCTCCTTGCGCAGCTATTAGCATAGGGATGGACGTCCTCTCCTAAACTAGCAGAGTCAAGATAGCCTCTCAACTCCATTTGCCTCTTTTTTAGCCAGCATCGCTCCAGGCATTCTACAGGAACAAAAATATAAATATATAAAAATAACATGCGAAAGTTAGAATGAAGTTAGGGTTTGGTGAATTGGTGATTTTAGGGCAGCAATGGGACATTTAGCATAGACGGTTTCCTTTGGGTGACCATTCCAAAGCAAGACGTGTAACAGATCTTGTGTGTTTCCCCTAAATTGCCTCTTTCCCGTATCTGCTCGCCCATGGTTTTGCCAATTTTCAGCAAACCGCTTTCCAATTTTTTAATGCTAGCATAAAAATAAACTTTTGTCCTTTTCTTGAAAAATATACCTTTTAATAACAGCATCATTCCATTTTTTTGAAACCTTAGATATTATCGAACTTAGTGTATTTTTTTCTCGATGGATTAACTTTTTGGTCAAAGTCACCATTTAAATAGCATTTTTACATTTAAATAGTACCATGTTAGCACTATCTTTTTAAATATAATAATTACTTTATATTATCACTATATAATGTTTTTTCAATCTCACAACGAAAAAAAAAGAGAAAGATAAATGGTAAGATAATAGAAATTTTTAGATGTTAGGGGAGAGGACCGAGTATCTGAGCATGTTTCAATAGTTGTGATAGTAATTATTTATATAATGTTCAATATTTTTATCAATATTGAATCAATAGTTGTGACTTTAAAGTTGTTAATGTTGATGATGACTACCCATAATTAAACAAAATTTATTCTTTTGATCTAAAAAGCAACCAATCATGTGATTCCACATCAGCGCTCAATAAAACATGTTGTGAATGCACAAGTATTGGTCTCACTTTTTTTTTGGACCTTTTTGGACACCTTGACAAAAAGCATGCTGATGTGGCATCATATTTGATTATGTGGCTCTAAAACTTTAGTTATAAGCAAGGGACTTGCCATGTAAGCTACAGTAAAAAAAATTGGGAGTGATTTGAAATTTCCGCGTAAGATAATTAGAAGCACGAAGTTAGGGTGCACAACTAGTGGGTCCTCTCCTCTATCTTGTTTTCATAATATATCTTTTAAACTTGCAAAATTTTATATTACTATTTTAATTTTATTCTTAAAATTAAACTGATTTTAACATGTATTTAGGAAATTCTTCATCATGTTAAAAAAAATTATTCACTATGGTTTATCCGTCACATTGTCAATAGATCAAACATCAACATTCAGTATGCAATAGTATTATTAAAAGCTAATAAGGAGATAATTAAATACTAATATTATATTAACTACTATCATGTTACCGTATTTCTATTGTTGATCCAAGAATTGTTGTTTGTGTGTCAGCAAACTGCACTCTCTTTGTATCACTATACATATTCAATACAATTTTTTTTTATATACTAATATTAAAATCAACCGCAATATTAATAGAATTATTTAATATGTCATATGGAGAATATTGAGGTTTTTTATTATTGTTAGTAGAGTCACTAAATAAATTTAAGTCTTAATCCTCTTAACAACCATTTCGTTGGTTTAGGTTACTTACACCTAAATATTGTTTTCTTGAAAGAATAGCCCAGGAATGAAAAGCAAAAAATAAAGATCACGTGAGAGTCTTAAGTTGGTAAAAATCCAAAACTAAATTACTTACTTGGGAGAGAGTTTTACATTTTTTTTTATCCTTAGGTAATATTCTCAGCCTAAAGTGAGATAAGAGAAAAGAATATGACTTAGATCCCATAGTAGACATCTAAAGTGGGCCCACCAAACCATTTGTAATTTCATTAATAAAGTTAGAGGATATTAAAAAGATTGGTAAAATAGCATAGTGCTAATTTTTATTAATTATTTTACTCATTAGTTCTTTAATTTATTTAGTAAGATATAATTAAATTAGTAATGAAGGTAAATGTGATTAAATTATTAAAGTAAAATTTTGGTTGTTTTGTTTATTTATTAATAATTATTATATTAATCAATTATGGTTGAGAGAAAGAAAGAAGTTAATATGTATATGATTTCATTAATAAATTTGTAATTAAAAGTTTTTTGTTGACAAACTTATCATAAATTATGAATTGTAAATTTGAAAGCAATATCAAATAAAAGAGATAATAAAATTTAAAAAGAAAAAAAAACTAAATAAATAATAATAATAGAAGATTAATATGCAGTATCCTTGAAACTAATTATTGTCATTGAGTGTACCTCCTCAGAGGCCCCTACAATATTGATTTAAGGATTTATTGAGAAACAAAAAAATTTGTTTAGAGGTGAACCATAGTTAAGGTTGATGTTAATATCCCAAAATATGAATCTCACCCTAATGTAAGTATGTTATAAGACGAACATCTAAAGATTTTGCAAATAAGGTAAGAATTTGTGATTTAATAATAATTCATCAAGAGAGTCAAGAGTAGTGAGAGTGGTGGTTGGGTTTGAGATCCAATGACATTGCCCTTGTGCGGTTAGTCGAAGTGTCATTCTAACGTTAGCCATAATCTCCACACCTCACTTTGGAGGATGTGTTGAGTTTCAAGGTTGCTCAAGCAACATTGCTAATGCTTGGGATTCATGACCATGTACGTACATGTTAGGTGGAAAATGATATTTAATTTTATGTAAATTCAAAAAAAACTAGGTGTGTCCATGTCTTGAACGATAAAAAAAGGGATTCTTATCAATTTTACATAATCATGTATACTCATAGAATGTTTCAAAAACTCAATTAAAACAAAAAAATGTTTGATCCTCTTTCTCTTGTATCCCGTTTAGAAAAAAAATGGGCATGACACCCTAACATTATATCTACAAGGTTTCCCAAGACATGAACTATTTGAGGATCATTCCTTTTTCTTCCTAGTTTCTTAAGACATAGGTCCCTTACAGTTTTAGGTATATATAGGGATTTATTTGATAGCTTGGATAAATGGAATCTTGATGCTCACATCTTTTAATTGATCTAAGAGATCCGTCTCAGCCCTTGTGTGATGCTTTTGAATAGCTAGATGTATACATCTAAAAATGGTCACATCATATTAAGTCTCGTAATTAATTAAATACAAGTTATTTAATTAATCTTCTAATTTCATCTACATATAAATGAATTTAATTATTTATTTACATTGTTCATTTTCTAATTCTTTTATTTTAATTAAATAAAATAATTTATTTAATTATTATCATATTTCTATTTTCCTCTTAATTAAATAATAAATTTATAGTTTATTTATATTAATTATCTTATTGCTTTAAATTTGAATTAAGTTAATTCAAATAAAAGTAAATGTTCTTTATAACTCATCTTCATTTCTTTAAATCCTCTTTTCACATATAATTAAAAATTTCAAATATTTAATTAGAAATTTCTTATCCACTTTTCACACATAATTAAATATTTTTAATATTTAATTATGGAAGCTTCTAAATCTACATGTCACATAAAATTAAATAATTTTATTATTTAATTATGGAATTATCCTCAACTACCAACTAACTTCTCATAACTAAAAATGACAAATAGTCATCTTCCTTCATTTTTTAATGGAAAAGGTTTTGTAGGAGAAAACCCCTTCCTTCTTTTCCTCTAACATCCATCTTTCTCTCCAACTTCTCAATCTTCCACCGTTCATCTTACCAGACTCAATTTCAACAGTTGATCTTTTCCAACTAAGATTTTACCTCCAAAAGTCTATAAATAAGACCTCTTTGTGCTTTGAATATCATCTAGTTGCATAATCAAGTATTTAGCAATCTTAACAATAGCATAGCATCTTAGCTTTTATCATCTTAACATAAATAATCATGGTAGAATAGCTTGCATAATCTGTTTTAGTTTCATTATCTCACATCATTTAGCATAAGAATGTATTTTGCATATTATCTCATTCTCTAGGTTGTCATTTTGTTGAGCTTCTGCTTACACAATCTGAGAGCAAGTAGCTTAAAATGAATCATCGGAGATAGAGGACAATGTGATGACTTTGAAGAATCTGTTGAATTTGGAGTTTGTTTAATTTTAAATTAGATTATTTGATAGAATGTTTCATTGGTGTGTTTGTTTAACTTATTAGTTGTTTCCACATATTTCCACACACATTTTTGGCACCCACCAGGGGGCCCTTGCCTCATTTTTAATATTTTATTGCAGGTTTTCTGGCAGGTTACAAACTGGACTCATGATTTAGCACATACGAGACCCGTTTTAGCACATACATGGGACAGTTTAGCGCATATGAGGCCTATTTCAGTGCATAGATGCTTTGTTCTAGCGCATTCATGCGTTCTTTTGGTGCATAGATTCTCTATTCTAGCGCATTTATGTTTTCTTTCAGTGCATACCTGATATGTTTTAGCGCATTTATGCGCTCTTTTAGCACATTCATGAGACTGTAATTTTTAATTCCGATTATGATGCATCTGTAGATAGAGGTTAATATTTTTGCATAATGTTAAAACGAAGCAATCCTAGGGTAGCCATTCAGATTAAAATGAACCAATCTTAGGGTAGTCACCAAACAATTGATATATCTTGGATAAAATGAATCATGTGTCTTTTGAGAAGCAACATCTTCACCTAGCTTATAAAAATCGTTATTTGGGATTAAAATTGAACATCATTATTTGTTGTATTTTTTAGGTGATAGGCCTATGCTCTGCCCTTAACTAGGTGATTAAAATTCCAAACTCATATTTTAATTTCATGCACTTTATGCTTTGTTAAAACCTTTAGCAGGCCTGCTCTTGTGGGAAAAAGTACTCACCCAAGAGGAACAGCCTAAGTGGGAACGCCTAAAGCCAAGGATTCCAACCCACTATAATCAAAAGCAAGTTGTTGATGAAAATCCACTTGACGATAGTTTGCAAGATAACCATCCCCAAAGCCTTTGTTCTAAAGGTTGGGAGGTCTCCTGAGGGATTTTATCATTTGTTGCACTGAATGGAAACCTTTATTATGAACCTTAGTGCAGAAGCTAATTGAGTGACTAGCCAAACATTATAATAATCATAGTGCAAGGGGAGGGAAGAACCTGCCCCTAAGATACTCACCATATAATTGCCAAGGACCGTTTTCTTCAGGGATCGAGAAATCTAACTTTGAGTACACACCTAGAAAAGACAAAAACATGAGCACCCTCTTGGGGGTGACACAGCTGTGTGAGTCGACGCAATTTTAAGATGTGGGTTGTGATGATTATAATGAAATTTTTGACCATTAAAAGTGAGTCTACTTGAAGTGTTTGTTTTGTTCAAATAATCATGGTAATTTCATAGAACATACACTTATTGTTTAGATTCTAGGACTTAAAAACAACAGTCTTCCTATTGCATGTTGTTTTTTCCAAGCAGTAATTCAAATAAGATCATCCAATTTAGTAAACTATCGAAAACATGTCTTTTCAACATATCCATGCAACAGTCTAGCGCATCCATGCAACAGTCTAGTGCATCCATATGACAGTCTAGCGTATCCATGCAATAGTCTAGCGCATCCATGCAACAGAGTAGGGCATTTGTATTTATGGACCAAGATAGTCTTCTGACACAATATGCTGCCAAAATATTATGAGCATCAACAATACTGATCTTTTCTATGGTTAGGGGATGTAAATCAACAACCTTTGTCAAGAAATCCCTTGCTAAAAGAATCAAGAAACCAAAAAACAAACTTAGTTACAAGAAACTGTTGAAAAGGAGGTGCTTTTTATACCAAAGTAGGAAAGTCTTGCTTGAACATCGAACTTTCATCCATATATATCATGACTTTTCTACCTAGGGGATTTATCGATGATTTTGTTATAGAGCCCTTATATTCACAAGCTTTTTTCCAACGAAGATCTCTTTTGCAAAGGCATAATCATAGTCAACCCATTCGTCATTCTTACGTTCCGCAACCAACAATACAATATTCCAACCATCTAAATCAGTTGTTGCAATAGGGAAAAACTTGAAAACATTAGGCTTGTTGCAAAAAAACCATAATTTTTCAAACTACAATCAAAATATCTTAAAGTGCATTAGTTTCAAATCAATTTATGATTTTTTATTTGTTTTTCATAATGGGATCTATCATCCTTCATCCAGGGAAACAAAAACTAGAAAATTAGAAATTCCTTAGTCATATCAATAGGGTCCATCATCCTATTTAGCTAAGGCATCAATTCTTCAACAAATTGCACTCTCATTTGTGATCAAAGTTAGTAATTTTTTTGAATATAAGCATATTCATGTTGTCACAAGGTCCAAAAAACACCAAGAAGAAGACAAAAGAGAAAATCCATTTTGCAACATGGGTGATAGAGACGAAAATCATTTTCATAGGCTTCATGGGAATAGTTCAAATGATGAAATAACTGATGAAATGCTTAAAGAAGTTGAACAAGATCCACAATTTCACTTAGCCATGGAAAAGCTCTTAGAGAAAAATAAAGAAAGATACTTTCTTTTATTGGCAAACCAAGGTGCTAAATTTCCCTTAGATTATGATATGGAGAAAATAAAAGAAGATCCTAAAAGGATTGAAACCCCCTTAAACGATCTTAGTGCTCTTACCCAACAAATAAGAGCACTACAAGGGAAAATCAAGGAAATGCAAGGGAGCACAACTAAGAAGTATGCTTTAGAGGATATTTGTCCATACCCATTTGATAGAAATCTCAACATGATTCCATTTCCAAAGCATTTTGAAATTCCAAAATTTGATAAGATACAATGGGAAAACAGATCATATTGACCACATGAGGGAGTCTCGAAACATGAGTCTTGAATTTGCACATGAAGATACATACTTGATGAGATTGTTCCCACAAAGTTTAGGTGGCCAATCCATGGAATGGATTTCTAAAATCACTCCACCCATCAAGACATTTGAGGAGTTATCAACAAATTTATATCCTAATACTCCTAAAACATTCAACATCAAATAACTATGCTTGATTTATGTAGAGCAAAGAAAAAGACTGGAGAAACCTTCATCACATTCTTGCAAAGATGGAGAAGATTATTCATACGATATTCTTGTTTGGTTCCTGAAAAGGAAAAGATGGATATCTTTATTGACAACCTTAATAAATAAATGAGTTATAGGTTCAACCTTCATTGTACTCTATCATTTGAGAAGTTGATAAAGAATGAAATCACTATTGAAGGAGCCTTAGTTAAGAGGGGAGTGATAAAACTTGACAAAGATAGTCCAAATTGGTATAATCATAACAACAACAATGACAAATCAAGATTTTGGACTAGAAACAAGAATGTTGTCAATGATGGTGTGGTAGATGCAAACATTGTGAAAGAAAAACCATCCATCCTCAATCTATCAGGTACCCCATACAATAACGTCAATCTAGTAAATTCAACTAATCCAGGCAATAGAAACTCCAATCAGGGAAACAACACCAATCAAGGAAATATGACTAATAATCGTGGTAATTTTAACAATAATCTTGACAACAGTCAAAATTCAAATCCGCCCAAGTCACAGTTTTTTCAAATCGACAAAGTTTTACTCCTTTGGGCCAATCTCTTGAGTCAGTTCTCAAAGAGCTTATAGATAAAAGCGCCATCACTTTACCACCTTAAAGAGATTATGAATCGCGAGTCAAACCACCATCATGGAATGAATCGTATTATTGTGATTATCATAGATGCAAGGGACATAGAACAAATAATTGTCAAGGATTGAAAAATTTAGTCCAGGATTTGATATAAAACCACACAATAACAGTCGAGGGACATCATGCCAATGAAGATCATCAAGCAATTAAGGACCCTTTTCCAAACTATCAAAAAGGAGAATCTTCAAGTGACAAATGCAAAAATGAAAACCATGTCTATGATACCACAATCAATCACATCTACATGGATGACCATCAGGTTAATGTTATGAAGGTTAAAGAAAAGCAAGAATATCAACAAGTCAATGTGACAATGAGGGGACAAGCTAAAATTGTTTTAAAAGGAAGTTCATAGATGAGCCCAGTTTTTTGGCATATTTTAGACTATGTTTTTTGTATCTTTACATCTTTTATTATGCCGAGACAAACATTAAGTAGTAATTATGGAAGTAATACATAAAATTTATGCTTAATATAACAAGTTTATTATGATAAGTCTTTCCATGGTCATTACTTGATGTTTTATTAGTTTGATGAAAGATGTGTGCCTTGTGACTCTATGTGATAAAATGCCTTTCCTGCAGTCACTAATGTTCACCTTGTTGCAGCCATATGTGAAATATTATTTGATCGATGTCAATACCTAATGAATGTATGAATGAGATAATGGATCGTTTAATGAGTTGAATGTGTTGAGATGACCCTTTGCCGCGAGAATAGCTGTTAGTTGTTGCAGGTACCAAGTCTCAAGGAGAAGATTTATCCTCCACTAGATTGCTATTGAACTGATTCAACAACAAGAAATGAGGAGACAAATGAGAAGTTATCTGCCATGCAAGGGAAGTATTCCAGGAATCCAACAGAAGGCGACTTGATGACACACAAATCCAGGATAGTGGTGCATTAATTCTTTCAAACTGATTTGACTCAGTTCTCCCTCTTGTGTCCACTTCTTCAATGTAAAGGTCGAGATGTAATAAAGGTTTCCCATTTTATGTGGGAAAGGTTAGTTAGTTGTTAGGTTTCAATTTTGAATAAATAGCTCGTTCTCCTTCAGAGAAAGGGCTGGAAGTTTACTGTTGTAATAGCTTTTGTTTCAAGAAATATAGTTGCAAGTTGTGAGAAATGTACTTTCTAGTTTCAATTCAATAAAAGCATTTCATGGAGTTTGTAGTTTAATCTATTGTGTACTTGAGACACTACCTAAGGGGGGCCACTTAGGGACGTTGTCTATCTTTTCCATTTATGCAATTAGAGTATTTATACTTCATTTTCATAGAACTTCAATGTGATTGTTCTTGTAGCTGGCAGAATTACATAGCTATCAACTATTCCTATAGCCACTAGGGACATAGTAGTTCCTGTCTTCAAAATCGGATTTAGTTTTCATTTTGAGAAGACTTAATTAGCTAAAGATTGCTTCCAGTAATTTCAATTCTAGCATGGTATTTTCAAGGAAGAACACATGTCTGAAATAGGTTGTTAGTGCATATACTGTGTAGACCCATTTCAAGTCTAACGTCCTTGGGTTGACAATTAAATGATGTCCTTAGTAGATTATGACTGCTAGTTGTGATGTCTAATCCTTGAGTAGAGGAATATATGTTCTTAGTTATCAACCTAATTAAGGACACTACATTTTTGGCGTCGTTGTCAAGGATGTTGTCAGACTAAGAACCTATTGTAGGCATGGTAGTAGAGAGTTTGAATTTCATTCCTAGCATTTAGTTTAGAATTCAGCATTTTCCATAGTTTAGACTTACTTTTTGTTGTATTCTTAGAAGAAGAGACCAATTTGGAAGATTCCTTCCCGGAAGATTAGATACCCAAGAAATTAAACCAGAGCTTTTCCAAGAAGAACCATATTTGGATGTTGGTCAGGACTTAGTTACCTCATCTTCTTCCTCAGAGTTAAGTTTGAACCTATTTGATGAGCTAGATGACCTTGATCCACTCATCCAACATCTAAATAATCTGCAAACTTTCAACAACCAGGACCCATATAATAATCCGCTTTCCCTTGTAGTTTATCAGCTAGGAGTTAACCCAGGAGGACCCCCAAGGATGGAAAGGCCTACTTTTCCATTCCCAATTCATGACTTACATGACAATAATAACCTCAAGAATATCCCTGCCTCATTACTTCCAAAGTTCTATGGACTTATTACAAAATACCCTCATACCTTCTTGTTTGAGTTTCACATCCTTTGTAGGAGTTATGACTACACCACTCATGCACACAAGCTGAAGTTGTTTCCCTCTACCCTAAAGGAGTAAGCCTTGAGGTGGTTCATGGGATTCGGTGGAAATACAACAAACACTTGGGATGTAATGAAGAATCTGTTCTTGGGAAAGTATAAAGAATATTGTAGGGGGAATGATATGAGTGGAGATGACATCTTCAAGATGTCACAAAAAGAGGATGAAACCTTGGAGGACTATGTGTCAAGGTTTTTGTATAATGTGCAGAAAAACACTTAGCACTAGCTGAATGAGGAGTTTCAAAATATTCTCTTTCTAAGAGGAGTTAGTGATACTTGCATGGAGGCACTTGACCTTGTGGTTGGAGGAGATATTACCCAAATCACTTGGGATGATATCAAGAAGATCTATCTCAACTACTCCAAAGCAATTGTGAAGAAGGGTAGAGGATTTAGATCCTCTATTGCAAAAGGAAATGTTGTAGGAGTGTTTAAGGGGGAGATTTCTAATCTCTTGTCCGACTTCAAGCAAGACATCATCAATGATGTTGTTACTCAACTGGACACTATGCAAGCTAGGAGGAAGAAAGATGAAGCAAAGGCAATGTTAGCTTAATATTGCCCTCACTGTAGACAAAAGAAGAAGGATTACAGATGCAAGGTGGTGGCTAATTTGGAGTTGCAACATATTCCCACTGAGTTCAAAGCAATAGAATGAGATGAAGAAGTGTTATTTGTTGCTCAACGCAGGCCTTGGGCCCTAAGACAAGGTATGCCTCAGGACCCTTTGCAAAATTTTGGTTCATATAATAGTCAATGGAAGAACTAGTACCCTCCAAATTATGGCCCATATTCCCAACCTAATTGGAATATTCCTTGGCCAAATGCTCAGCAAAACTGGTGGCAGCCTCCACAAGGAAATTGGCAGCCACCACAACAAAATTAGTGGCAACCTCCACAAGGAAATTGGAAACAGTCTAACCAATGGAGGGGAGGCCACCAATGGTTAAATCAACCCATTGGTTTCCTTCAACAACCCCAATAGTAGTCAATCATGCCACTTCCTACAACTAATCAAAGCCAAAATCCTAAGCCAACCCAACTCCCTACTCAAGCAACACCTAATCCAAATAACCAGCCTCAACAACAACAACAAGTTTATTTCACTGATCCCAATTAGCAGTCTGCTTATGATCTCAACTTGAGTAATATTAACTTATGATCAGGGATAGTGTTACCTACACCTTCTCCTCCCATAATCACAAAATTTCCACCTGAGGAGAATGAGAAAGAAGATACTAATGATCTAACTCCATCCAATGATCCCATGCAAAATCCATCTTTTCCTAAAGTGTCCAATAAAAATTCACCTCCTTTTCCACAAAGGTTGAAAGGTGAAGTTGTTCAAAAGAAAGAAGGGCCTACCTTTGACATTATTGAATAGCTAAAGCACATATGTGTAAAAATACCCTTGTTCCAAGCAATAAAGGAATACCTAGCTATAGCAAGCTATTAAGAAAGCATGCTTGAAGAAGTCAGGCAGGAAAAAGAAAGACCCTCAAACTGTTCATGTCTTAGGTCAACTCTCTAAATTGATGCTAGGGAAGCTTACTATCCCAAAATATTCAGACCCTGGCAGTCCTATTGTGGAAATCATTACTAATGGAGTTCAAATTAAAAATTATTTAGTAGATCTTGGAGTAGCTATTAATGTCATGACTAAAGACCTTGTGGTAAAGCTAAGTATTTCAAACCTAAGAACTACATCTACAGTCCTGCAGCTAGCTGATATTTCAACTATCAAGCCTGGTGGATTAGTTGAAGACCTGGTAGTCACCCTAGATTCGTAGGAATATCCTACTGATTTTATGGTCTTGTCTCCAAAAGCAACACTAGGAGGATATCCTGTAATACTAGGAAGGCCTTGGCTAGCCACCACAGATGCTTACATAGGATGTAGGTATGGTAACATGACTATCTCTAATGGATATATCACCAAGAAGCTCACCCTTTATGCTCTAGCCCAGCCTCAACTTGAGTCTGGATAAGCAGTCTGGCCAGATTTAGGAGAAGAAGTAGAAGAAATGAATTATGTGGCAAACCTGATGATGATTAGAAGAGAACCTTTTATTGAAAAACAAGAAGAGGAAGAAATACTGTCTAATTTCCTTTAGAACAACTATGGCATTGAGTACCCTCTTTGTGAAGAAGTTCCATGTTCCTTGCAGACAATTCTTCCCCCATCTACTTTAGCTCATTATCTTGTAGCAACTAAATGTTTGCACATCTTATTGCCCCATGAAGTAGAAATTCCTTTTCTATCTAAAGTATCTATGCTTGAATTGACCTCACAAGTGGAAGTAGTTGCAGGAAAAACCTTGAATATCAATAGTAAACTTACCATTGAGCAACAAGAGTTAATTGTCCAAATTCTTACTACCCACAAGTCAGCTTTTGCTTGGGATTACAGTGATATGAAAAGGCTAGATCCAAAGCTATGTAAACACTGAATTTTCATCAACAGTGAGTTCAAACCTATTAGACAGCCCCAAAGGAGAATTAATCCATCCCTAAGAGAAATAGTTAAAGAGGAATTGCAAAAATTGTTGAATGCTGGTTTTATCTACCCAATCTCAGATAACCAATGGGTTTCTCCACTGGTTATTGTCCCCAAGAAAGGAGGAAAATTGAGAGTATGTGTGCATTATAGGAATCTCAACTTAGAAACTTAGAAAGATTATTTTCCTCTACCCTTTATTGATCAAGTCCTGGATAACTTATCAGGGAAAAAGTATTTCTCCTTCCTTGATGGTTTTAGTGGATATAATCAGATAAAGATTGCTCTAGAGGATCAAGAAAATACTACCTTCACATGCCCCTAGGGAAAAGTTTCCTATTCAGTCTTAACTTTTGGTCTTTGTAATGCTCCTGCAACTTTTTGAAGAGCTGTGATTAGTATTTTCTCAGATATTTCGTATGATTGCATGTAAATATATATGGATGACTTTACTGTTTATGGTACAACATTTGAGGAAGCCCGAGATAATTTGAAAAAGGTACTACAAAGGTGTGAAGATCATAATTTGTCACTCAATAGTCAGAAATGCTTCATGATGATGCATGAAGGAATAGTGTTGGGTCACTACATTTCTGCTGCAGGAATATAAGTAGACCCTTCTAAAATTGAAGTAATTTCTAGTCTACCCTTCCCTACCAATAAAAAATAACTCAGAAGCTTTCTTGGACATGCTAGTTACTATAGGAGATTTATTAAAGATTTCAGTCAAATAGTAGGACCTCTATACAGTTTGCTAAAGAAGGATGCAGAGTTTGTGTGGACAACAGAATGTGAGAAAGCATTCCTTGATCTTAAGACTTCCCTTACACAAGCACCTATTTTGAAAGGACCGAATTGGTCACTTCCATTCCATATTCACATGGCTACATCAGATTATTCTATTGGTGTTGTCCTTGGAAAAAAGAGAGGTTCAACAGAGCATGCACTTTATTATATCAACAAGAACTTAGAGGGGGCTGAACTCAACTACACAGTTACAGAAAATGAGATGTTAGCAATCATCTATGCCCTCAAAAAGTTTAGGAATTATCTCATAGGCTATCAAATACTTGTCCATACTGATCATGCAGCAATCAGGTATCTCATGAACAAGAGTTCAATTATAGGAAGACTAGCTAGGTGGTTGTTGCTAATGCAAGAATTTGATATCACAATTATGGACAAACCGGGTAAAGCCAATGTGGTTGCTGATTTCTTGTCTAGAATCCAGAGGCAAGATGACCCTGCACTCATAGAGGATTCCTTCCCTGATGAAAATTTGTTTGCCATCAAATTCATTCATCCATGGTATGTAAATATAGCAAATTATTTAGCTGCAGGAAGAACTCCTCCTCACCTCTCACCTAAGGAGAAGAGATTGTTAGTAGAAAAAATATTTAACTTCTCTTGGATTGCAGATTGCATGTTTTACACAAGGCCAGATCAAGTAATGAGGAGATATGTGAGAGAGGAAGATACTCATGACATACTATATGCAAGCCATGATGAGCCTTGTGGTGGACATTTTGCTGATAAGAGGACATCCATGAAGATCTTAAATACTAGATATTATTGGCCAAAATTACATAAAGATGCAGCCAAGTATACCAAGAGGTGTGTTAGATGTCAAAGGATGGGGAGACCAACAAGATCAGATGAAATGCCTTTGTTTCCACAAGTTATTGTTACCACCTTTGATAAATGGGGATTGGACTTTGTGGGCCCAATTGATCCACCTTCAAATGATAAGTCTTACATTCTTGTGTGCACGGATTATGTAACAAAATGGGTTGAAGCTAGGCCTACAAAGCATTCTAGAGATAATGAGGTATCAAAATTCCTCTATGAAAAAATCTTTACTAGATTTGGGGTTCCTAGAGAAATAGTGATAGACCAAGGATCACAATTTACTTCTACTCTCATTATAGTCTTAGTAAATGAATACAACATAAGGCATAGGAAATCAACTCCATATCATCCTCAAGCCAATGGCTACGTAGAAATCACTAACAGGGATATTGAGGCCATTTTGACAAAAAATGTGGACCTGCATAGGAAGGATTGGGCTGTAAGGTTACCTGAAGCTATATGGGCCTATAGAACTACTTGGAAGACTACAACAGGTTTTACACCTTTTGAAATGGTGTATGGGAAGAAAGCTATGATGCCTATAGAGTTTGAACACAAAAATATCAGATGAGCTTTGGAATTAGATATGGATTTAATAACTACACAGAGAGATAGAATCATGCAGCTCAATGCCTTGGATGAGCTAAGAAAGAGTGCCTTGCAACATACAAAAATAGTAATAAATCAGAGGATCAAATGGCGTGATAGGTACATAAAGGAAAATAAATTCAAAGCAAGAGATTGGGATCTACTATATTATTCAAGATATAAGGACAATCAAGCGAAGCTACAGACCAGATGGTTGGGGCCATATGAAATCACAGAAGTATTTGATAATGGTGTAGTTTAGCTGAGCACAATTGATGATGTCAAATTCAAATTATTGGTCAATAGGCATCGACTGAATCTTTACCTAAAGCCCATTGATAAGGAAGAATTCCTGAAGTAGTTTCAAGTTGAGCAAGAGTCCATAGATCCTGTAGTTGAAGGAGTTGAGTCTTGGCTCGATTCCCTAAGAAATGCATGAAAAGTGAATAAAAGATCATAATAAAAGGGTCATCCTTATGGATCCCCATTCATGCCATCATTTCATTCGCTATCTGTACCATTCCTTCTTCTGCCACCTCATCCACCATTCATGCATCACCATTTCCACATTTCCAAAAAAATCACCTTTTGCAATAAAAGAAGTTGAGTCACATCAATCAGTTACAGCGGATCATTGCAGGTAAGCTCCACTTAACTCAAGAAGTGATTAATTATTTCATTTATTATGTTTAATTAGGTATTAAATTAGACGACAGATTTCCTATATGGCTGCAAATCTCCTTCAATATTTTTCGCATGTTGAACCATTTTTGTAATTCCTAACTAATGGCCACGTCATTACCTTCTGTCACCACGAAACTTAGTCACATCAATTTTACTATCCTTTTTGCCTAAACTCAGGATTTTGAGGAAAATTGCAATAAATTAATAAACTCCCATCACTTCTTGCAATAATGCCCTGATGTGTCTTTTGTTCCTCTCTATAAATATTTTTTTGAGTGAACTATGCATTGGATGTTCAAAATTCTTCCTTCATTAACTGAATTTGTTAAAAGAAGTTCAAGATTTTTGGTTGAGGGGAGAAAGGAGAGTTAGTTTGAGTTGCAGGAAGTTGAAGTTGAGAAAGGAAGAGATTGCAATAATCAGGTTGAATTCTTGCTTATGGGCTAAGTTGCAAGGTAAGCATTAAGAATGAGAGGCCAACCTATTAAGCATGAGCCAACAGACTGCAATGCCTTGTTGCAAGACGTGCAACATTTTCCACCATTTAGGCAGTATGGGTGGCTCAATTATTTTCTCAAACTTGTCATGTTTGATGAAGATATTGGTGAAGAATTTACCAGGACCTTTCACAATGGGAAGGCCAAGGTCAGGGGAGTAAAAACTAATGCCACAATGGAAATAATTGTTGATGTAATGGGGTTACCTCAAGTTGGTGAATTATTTCCATGAACAAGAGATGCATGGAGTGCTAGGGAAGAATTTGCTCGGCCTGGAGATCCTCCTCTTCACATAGATAAGCAAGGAACTCAACGGATGAGTTTGCTGTAGGATTGGATTCCACAGGCAGACTATGTAATCAAATACATGATGTGTGAAGGTCGGTTCTCTGTTCTACATTCTCACCATTTCAAACTATTATCTCATTTGCGTCATGGTTTATTAATGAATATACCAGATTTCTTGTATAATTTACTTTCCAATAGTGCTGTTGAGTATAAGAAAGGTAGAATCAATTTTGTATCCCATCATTGCCTCATTAAATTTATTTTAGAAAGATCTATTAGAGATGTGTCACCAATGATTTGGGAGGAATTTGTTGTTAATTTTAAACCAGAGGTTGAAAATGTCGGACCTAGGGGTTAGCCTCTTTTAAGCGATGAACCTCTCAGTCAAAGGTTGGAGCCTCTGCGGCCGCACCTCCTATGCCTGAAGCCTCAGACTCATAGGAAAATGTCCCTATTTTTGAAAGAATTCCCAAAGTGCCAATACAAACCCCTGTAGCTAAACGTGGGACTTCCTCTAAAAAGAAAAAGGAGAAGTCGCCAATGGTGTCACCTCAGCCGAAAACCCCTAAACTTGCTTCTAAATCTGTCAAGAGAAAGAAAATGGGATAATCTTCTAGTCCTGTAGCTAGACACCCAAAGAAACCCAAGGCAACCCCTACTCCTATATGGAGAAGCTATAGGATTCTGAGCTAGAAAAAGCTGCATTCACTTAGTACCTCTCAATTCACACGATCACCCTTAGATCCTTCTAGTCTAGTACTTGAGGAAAAGGACCACTCTGTTGGTGAGTTTGAGCATAGTTCAGAAGGGGTTGGCCTTAATGAGTTAGCAGCTATTGCAGAACAAATGCAAGAAGGATTATCAGAATGGCTGCAAGAAGAGGTGGTGTGTTTTGTAGTGGAAGGAAAAATAGTTGCAACTCAATAAGATGAGGGAGGTGAAAATGATGAAGTGATGGATGAGTCACCGACTATTCTAGAAAATACACCAGAACATCAAATGTCATAGGATGACAAAATAGAATAGGAAGTTTCTAAGCAATAGGATGCCCAAGAAATAATTGAGAAAGCAGAGCACCCTGTTGATACCTCAGAGCATCATGGAGATGTGGATGCACCTAAGGAAGTTTAGGAACCACTTGCAGCAGATCATAACCATAAGCCTCCTCTTCATTTCACAAGTTTTGTTGTAGGAGTGTCATGTTATACAGAACTTCAAGATTAGAAGACTGCCTATGAATTAGAAATTGAGAAATTGCAAAGGGTAATACAAAATAAAGATATAGAAATTACTAACCTTATAGACACCCTAAATCTGGTAGTCAAATTTGTTCCACAAATAGTTCAATGTAGGTCTCCCTCTCTAGTTTATGCAATGTATTTAAGGGAGTTGTATTTGAATTTTCAATTGTTAAGGATTTGGCAAGGTCAGAACCCTTCTTTGAGCACTCCCCAAGAATTCTATGACGCATATCGGGAGTCACCACAACATATCAGACACCTCATGTGTGAGTTCTATTTACACAATTTGGCTATGCCTCATGATATAGAATGGAATCCTCTGTGTTATATAGAAGACATACACATTAGTGCTTTGATCTCTTGGATTGAGAATGATATAAGCAGAGGAGAACAGTTTGACAGTTATAAACATGATGAAGCTAACATGCCACTGATGGTAAGGAACGAATCCAAGAAGGGGATGAGCATTTATTTTGACTGGAAGAAGCTATAGGCAGATGAGAAGGATAGACTAGTTATAGAACCCTTGAGGCAAGAAGTGTTTGCCCAGTACTCTCAGATTGTGAATGATGACCTTGATGCTGCTACACAACACAGTAGAACAAGATGGGAGCACTTGCCATTGCAATTAAAGAAGGTAGAGCCACATACTCCAAACAACATGTATGCAACCACTAGAAGAGAAGAAAGGTACATGTGGAATGCAAAGACAAAGAAAGAGAATTGGTTACCACTGGTCATGTAGCCACCCATTCTCTTATGGCCACTTTTGGCCATGCAGGGAGAAAAAAATACCTATAGTAGGGACTCAGAAGATAATAGATGGCAGTGGTTGGAGTCTATGAGGGCTCACTTCTGGAGCTTTCAGAATGGAGAATGTGGACAACAACTGAATGCAAACTTAAGAGAGTTTGCTCGAAGGAAGAATTTCAAACTTGCTGAAGGGACCAACAAGTAGAAGGTTGAGGGGAATGATGAGCCCAGTTTTTGGTATATTTTAGACTATGTTTTTAGTATCTTTACATCTTTTATTATGTTGAGACAGACATTAAGTAGTAATTATGGAAGTAATACATAGAATTTATGCTTAATATAACATGTTTATTATGATAAGTCTTTCCATGGTTATTACTTGATGTTTTATTAGTTTGATGAAAGATGTGTGCCTTGTGACTCTATGTGATAACATGCCTTTTCTGTAGCCACTATTGTTCACCTTCCTATATCCATATGTGAAATATTGTTTGATCGAAGTCAATACCTAATGAATGTATGGATGAGATAATGGATCGTTTAATGAGTTGAATGTATTGAGCTGACCCTTTTCTACAGGAATAGCTATTAGTTATTGTAGGTACCAAGTCTCAAGTATAAGATTTAGCCTCCACTAGATTGTTTTTGGACTGATTCAAAGTGGACAGATTCAACAACAAGAAATAAGGAGACAGATGAGAAGTTATCTACCATGCAAGGGAAGTGTTCCAGGAATCCAACAACAGGCGTCTTGATGAAACACAAATCCAAGATAGTTGTGCATTAATTCTTTCAAACTGATTTGACTTAGTTGTCCCTCTTGTGTCCACTTCTTCAATGTAAAGGTCGAGATGTAATAAAGGTTTCCCATTTTATGTGGGAAAGGTTAGTTAATTGTTAGGTTTTAGTTTTGAATAAATAGCTCATTCTCCTTCAGAGAAAGGGCTGGAAGTTTACTATTGTAATAACTTTAGTTCCAAGAAATACAGTTGCAAGTTGTGAGCAATGTACTTTCCAGTTTCAATTCAATAAAATCATTTCATGGGGTTTGTATTTTAATCTTTTGTGTACTTGAGACACTACCTAAGGGGGTCCACTTAGGGACGCTATCTATCTTTTGCATTTCTGCAATTAGAGTATTTGTACTTCATTTTCGTATAAATTCAGTGTGACTGTTCCTACAACTGGCATAATTACAGAGTTGTCAACTATTCCTGCAGCCACTAGGGACAAAGTAGTCCCTATCTTCAAAGCTGGATTTAGTTTTCATTTTGAGAAGACTTAATTAGCTAAAGATTGTTTCTAGCAATTTCAATTCTAGCATGGTATTTTCAAGGAAGAAAATATGTCTGAAATAGGTTGTTAGTGCATATACTGTGCAAACCCATTTCAAGTCTAACGTCCTTGGGTTGATAATTAAATGATGTCCTTAGTAGATTATGACTACCATTTGTGATGTCTAATCCCTGAGTAGAGGAATATATGTTCCTAGTTATCAACCTAATTAAGGACACTACACTCATCCAAAACAACTATCCCTCCTCCAAGATAGTTTAATTTAGTCGATCAATTGCAAAAAACATCAGCTCAAATCTCTATCTTGGAGCTTCTCAAGATATCCCTAGCACATAAGAATATTTTGGAGAAGGTTCTCATTGACACAACTGTATCCACTGATTTGGATATTAACAAGTTTCAAGCCATGGTGGGACACTTCTCCTCACCCACTTTCCTATCATTTTCTGAGAAAGATGGTGCCTCCATGACTCATCCCCACAACTCCTCAACTTATCTAGAAGTCATGGTCTATAAAACTTGAATTAGGCATGTCTTAATAGATGGAGTCGACTTGAATATTTATACTTTAAAGCCGGTACTTGCTTTAGGGTTTTTATAAGATTTTATTGATCCAAGGAGGAAGATAAAAATTAAAGCATATGATGATGAAGAAAGAGCTTCCAAGGGTCTTATCATGTTGCCTATTAGAGTGGGACCTATTATAAAGAATAATTTCTGCCAAGTTTTGGATCGAGACCTTTCTTATAACATACTTTTGGGTCATCCTTGGATCCATGAGATACAGTGGTACCTTCAATGTACCATCAATGTCTAAAATTTCCCTATGATGGACAAGAGATAACTATACCAATATATCATAATAGCAGCCAAATTTGTTCTAATCTTAGAGTGACCCAAGACACTTTTGTACCACATGAAAAAGAGTCTCTTATTGTTTCCCCTTCAAATTATAATGACCAATCAAAGGATTTGATAAAGAGATTTGGCACAAAATTGCAATTGAAGGACAAAGGAGTGGGAGAATATTCATTATGTCTCTCTAACATACCTATCTCTCCAAGATCACATGGCCAACCCACAATATCCAAACAACAAGTTGCAACAACCTCCACATTAGGAGCACAATCTTCAGTGCCCGTCACCATGTTTGACAGAAAATTTATCAAATCCAGTACTCAAGAAGATGAGTCGAAGATAAAGATATTCAAAATTGGCTATGTAAGGATGAAGATGAATCTATTCAACATATCAAATTATCTACAAAACAATATGGTAAAGGCTATGCTATAATACAAAGGATGGGCTATGAAGGGACTGGTCCCATAGGTAAAAGAAAGGAAGGAATTGTAGAACCCATTCAACCTACAGTAACACACCCAAAAGATAAAAAAAGACTTGGGTATGGTGAAGATACAAAAGAAGCAGCCCGAAATAAATCTCATGAGGAAATAGCTTCAACAATTCTTAGATTGCAAGATAACTTCGACACTGATTCAAATGAGTATGAATGGGATACAATTTATGATAATTAATTTTGGAGAGATAAAAAGGTTGATGTCATACAAAAATATACACCCATACTTACACAAGGAGAAAGTTCAAGGACTCAACCACTTGATTATGTACTTCAAGATGATTGTGACTCAAGCGAGGCTGATTCGGTTCAAAATAATATTGATAATCGATAGGAGGATACAATCTTAGACCTCCCTTATAGAGAGAATATTAACCATGTCCATGACCTTAAAAACCCTTGACCTCACTCAACTAGATGATCCTTTTCCTTTAATCCATCTCGAGCTTATTGATTGAGATCAAACTGAACCTATTGATATCCCTATATTCCAAGATGATGAAGTTGTGGTAAATTTCCTTTGCTCTTCCAATCCTAAAATAGGTTCCACCAAACAATCTCATGATCAAGATTTCAATCAGAAGAGTGCCAAGTTTCTTAGCTGCAAAATTAATAATATAAAAGATCAAACTAATAGTGAAAACTGAAAAATGACAGTGTTAGATCATGAAAAAGGAAAAAGAAATAGTGTATCGAATAGTGAAAACCTTTCAAAGGCACTAAAGGATGAGAAACTTGACACTCTCCCAGAGCACTACCAAGAGAGATCTTCTATTTTGATCGATCCAACAGAAGGAATCAACATAGACATTGTAGAACAACCAAAGATCATACAACTTGTTGCTTCATTAACAGAGGAAGAATACCAAAGTTCACAGAATTATTGAAAGTTAATCAAACCAACTTTGCTTGGTTTTATGCGGATATGCTTGGATTGCATCCTAATCTTATCATCCATCATTTTTCTATAATATCGGTGGAAAAACTAGTAAAGCAAAAACTTAGAAAGATGCATCTGCATGTTGCATTATTGGTCAAGGAGGAATTGGGGAAATTATTGGATGTAGGATTTATTCAGTCCATTGACTATGCAGAATGGATCTCTAACATTTTACCAGTATCAAAACTAGATGGGCGTATCAAAATTTGCACAAATTTTTGGGATCTGAATAAAGCATGTTTGAAAGATGATTTTCCTCTGCCTAGCATTGGCACAATTGTGGACCTGACAGTTAGGCATGCCATGTATTGACTTATGGATGGATTTTTAGGATATAATTAGATCAAGATCACACCTAAGGATCAAGACAAGACTACTTTCACATGTCCCTGGGATACCTATTGTTGGAATGTGATACCATTCATACTCAAAAATGCAGGTGCAACCTATCAACAAGTTATGACCACTATTTTTCATGACATGATGCACACTTTCATGGAAGATTATGTGGAAGATCTATTAGCAAAATATTACACAAGATAAGGACATCTAGAAATCCTATCTAAAATCTTTGTCCAAATGGAGAAATTCAAGGTTAGACTTAATCCAAAGAAGTGTGTCTTTGGGGTTAAATCTGGAAAGCTCTTAGGATATATTGTTTCAGAAAAAGGAATAGAGGTAGATCCAACAAAACTCAAAGCCATCATGGAGATGCCACCACTAAGAAATATAAGTCAACTTCGGTCATTACAAGGATGACTTCAATCTATCAGAAGGTTCATTGCACAACTAGCAGACAAGAGTTTTCCTTTCACACATCTCTTGCACAAAAATGTTCCTTTCAAGTGGGAAGATAAGTGTGAAGCAACATTCAATCAAATCAAGCAATATATGATGATCCCACTAGTCTTGGTTCCACCAGTACCAAAAGAGCCGATTATACTTTACATTTCAGCCATAGAGGTATCCTTGGGGACATTGTTGGCACAAGAGGATAAAAAAGGAAAAGAGCGAACTGTATATTAAATTAGCAGGACCTTGGAAAGTCATGAGCTCAACTACACTTTTATTGAAAAGGCTTGTTTAGTAGTAGTGTTTGATTCTCAAAGTTGTGGCACTATATGTTAGCCCACATAGTTAAACTTGTGGCCAAAATTGATCCATTAAAGTACCTCTTGAGAAATGCTACCTTAACATGCAAGTTAACTAAATGGGTAATGATTTTAAGTGAGTTTGACATCAATGTAATGACGATTTAATTTTCCTACAAGATAGATCACTTGATTAGTTGTACCTGCAAGTTAAATAAACATCATACAATAGAATGCAAAGGAATAATTACAAGAAATGGAAGAAACTGAAAGGATCTCACCCATTTAATACTCCATGTCTAACTTCTATTGCACCTCCTCAAGCTTTGGAATGATGGATGCCCTCAGATTTGTGTGTGAGCAACTCTATATGCCTAGCCTCTACAAAGCCTTTGAAGGATTTAAATTACTAAACTATGCAACTAGAAACTCAATCCTATTATTGCAAATAGTAAATAAAAGTCTATGATATCAAGAATGCCTATATCAAAAGTCTAATAAGTAAATGATCATGGATCCGAAAATGAGATCAAGATTGTCATTTTATAGAAAATGCAATCTTGAACAGACGAACAAGATGAGAGCTTTAAGGAATGCCCTAGAATCAAAGGTCAAGATTCAATAAGGCAACTCTCAATTAGGGTTAGGGAAAAATACCCATATGTGTGAATAAGATTTAATTAAATGAATTAAATCAAGACTGAATGTGACAGTTGAGATGAAATTAGTAAAAATCAGAAGACAAGAGGATGGGATTTTAGAAAATCAGTAATTTTAGAAATTACTTGATTTGTAGAAGAATAATTCTATTTTGAATTAAATTAATTCAAAATAGGGATTTTGTGAGGTAAGAAGTAATTGATTTTTGAAATTAATTACTAAATGAAGAATCAGTTAAGTATGTGAGATATTTTTAAATGATTTGTTTTATTTAAAAATATAAAAGTGTCACATGCCTTAGTTAAATAATTAAAAATAATTATTTAATTTAGAAGAAGTATTTAATTAATTAAATAAATTAATGAATTTATTTAATTAAGAGAGGATTTAGGAATTAGTGACATATTAAATAGATATATTAAAATATATTAATTTAATAATCAGGAGGACATTAATCATAATGATTAACTAAATAAATGAGATTTTATTTAATTGCAAGAAGACTTTGATAATTAGGGATATATTAGATAAATAAATAAGATTTATTTATTTAATAATCATGAAGAATGAGAGATTATGAATTAATTAAATAATTATAAATTATTTAATTAATAGTTGAATGTGGGTTAGAAACATAATTAAAATGTTATAAACATGTCATGACAAAAAGTGGTAAAATAGTGCTTGCAGGTCTTGGTCATTTTTATGTGTCTACATTTGCCCCTCTTTGTCATAATGCAGCTTGTCGCATTGTGGCAAAGAAAACAATTCCAGAATATGCCCCAACAAAGGTATGGAGTGCCTATGCCCCCTCGGGAAATTTTTCGAATTTCGACCCGAGGTCAGAAAAAATTGGAAAATATCTCGAATAGTCAAATTAATGACAAGAAAAGTGATGGCGCGATCCGATTTAGAAACGAAGAACGTTAAGGTAGCCAAAATGCTGGTCAAAGGTGGTCAAATGAGCCTCCAGTAGGACCTACTAGGTCAAAACCCTAATTTTTAGCCTATAAATAGGTTGAAAAGGTCAATCCAAATGTCATTTTCATATTTGCATATAGAATATTTCAGAAACCAGAGCTCTGAGAGACAATGGTGATCCCTATGACTACACACCATGGATATCACGTGCACACATTCTGACGACTCGAGGGCGCAGGGGCACCGGTAAGTACCCTATCCAACTTGTCAAATTTTAAATTTATTGCATTTATTAGGGTTTAATGGGGGGAAAACAATTGCGGTGCGATGGAAATGCTATCGCGAAAGCCACAAACGCCTTCGCGTTCACCACATTTGATTGCATCACGACGCAAGTGAGATGGGTAGACTAGGTTTTTTGTGCGATTACGCATCTGCGAGGGTGAACGACGCAATTGCCATTTTGCAATGCAATTGAAAGATTTGCAACACATTTGATAAATGTGCAATGCATTTGATAAATTTGCGATGCATTTGAAAATTTGTAACGCAATTGACAAGCCTAACGATGCATTCGTTGTTAGATCATGCAATTGCTATTTAGAATGAAGCATTTGAAATATTGCAATGCATTTGCTATGCGTCAGGTCGCAATTGACTGGTTGTGATGCATTTGTGGTCAACGCGACACAATTGCCATTGACTAGAGTTGAATTTTGTTGACTTGTGCCGAGATTAACTTTTATGCACCCTTGACTTGCTAGTAGTACAAAACTTTCCATAATGCTTCTCAATATGTTCTAATCCTCGGCCTTTCCTTGTGCAGAGTCGACTTGTGCCCATCTATACCCGGGAGTTCCGACCAATGACATATGCTTTCAGAGATTGTCTCAGTGATACACAAAGACAACGATTGATGGCCCTAGGCCTATACCATGTTACTTACATGCCTGTTATTCAGGCAAACAAAGGTTTGCTGACAACCCTTTGTGAGAGGTGGCATTCTAAGACCTGATCATTCCACCTACCTACTGGAGAGGCGGCAGTGACTTTGGAGGATGTTTACTGCATTCTCCGCATTCTGATCAGTGGAGAGAGGGTGGTCTATGATCCACACCAAAGTGAGAGGTCTTGATAGAGAGGTATGAGGGTGTCGATGGTGCGCAGTTGGCTCTGGACGGTTATGAGATCGACTGGGACATTGTAGCCGACCAATTTCTCAGGTTCGATGCCATGCTCATGACCCTGATCACTGGATTACTGATCCCAGACCGTCGTGATCACGAATTTCCCATTGGATGGGGGGATGTTCTAGTTTGCATGCGACTACAAGGTACTATTTTCACTTGGGGGCCGTGCTTGTTGGCCATGTTGTACCACCAGTTACACGAGGTTGTTTACCATCAGGGTCAGAGTATCAGCTGTGGGACCACCCTACTCATGATTTGGGCATGGGAGCGCATTCCCATTTTTTGACCGCCAGTATAGATGCAATAGTTGGGTGATGGGATG
>CM021100.1:758878644-758930229 GCA_007115665.2 Sequoiadendron giganteum
GAGAGACCTCCCAACCTTTAGAACAAAGGCTTTGGGGATGGTTATCCTGTCTACTACTGTCAATTTGGATTTTCATCAACAACTTGCTTTTGATTAGAGTGGGTTGGAAACCTTGGCTTTAGGTGTTCCCACTTAGGTGGTTCCTCTTGGGTGAGTACTTTTTCCCACAAGAGAAAGCCTTTTAAGGGTTGTAAGAAAACATTAAATGCATAAGTATGAAAAATGGATAGGTCTGGCTTTTTTATCACCTAGTAAAGGGGAGAGCATATGCCTATTATCCAATCAAACACAAAAGTAGGTTGTTCAATTTTAAACCCAAAATAAAAAATTTCTAATCTAGGTGAAGATGTTGCTTCACAAAAACATGGTGTTCATTGTTTAACCAAAATAAAAGTATGGTGGCTACCCTAGATTGATAAATTCCAATTAGATTGCCTATCCTAGGATTGGTAAATTCAAATTTAATGTGACTATCCTAGGATTGGTTCTTTTTAAATACCCAAAAAAAAAAACAAAAAGGAAAAATGATCAATTTCTGGCTGCGGATGCGTCAGATCCAGATTACAATAATGACAAAAAAAAAACAATGATTTTTTTACCAGTTACTTGCGGCTCGGCAGAGCGGATGCGGCTCGTTTCTGTCAGATGCGTCGTGGACTGTCAAATGTGTCGCTTGAAGGCTCGTATGCGTTGCGACAGAGTGATTGCATCACTTGTGATCGCAAATGCGATGCGATCGAGCGATTGCGTCGTTTAGGGCTGCAAATGCATTGTTCCGTACCCTGAACCTACAAAAAAAATTGAAGCCGTACAAAACTTGCAAAAAAGTCGTGTTGGAAAGTCAGGTTCACCAATGTAACGACAATTTAATTTTCCTGCAAGATAGATCACTTGATTAGTTGTACCTGCAAGTTAAATAAACATCATACAATAGAATGCAAAGGAATAATTACAAGAAATGGAAGAAACTGAAAGGATCTCACCCATTTAATACTCCATGTCTAACTTCTATTGCACCTCCTCAAGCTTTGGAATGATGGATACCCTCAGATTTGTGTGTGAGCAACTCTATATGCCTAGCCTCTACAAAGCCTTTGAAGGATTTAAATTACTAAACTATGCAACTAGAAACTCAATCCTATTATTGCAAATAGTAAATAAAAGTCTATGATATCAAGAATGCCTATATCAAAAGTCTATTAAGTAAATGATCATGGATCCGAAAATGAGATCAAGATTGTCATTTTATAGAAAATGCAATCTTGAATGGACTGACAAGATGAGAGCTTTAAGGAATGTCCTAGAATCAAAGGTCAAGATTCAATAAGGCAACTCTCAATTAGGGTTAGGGCAAAATACCCATATGTGTGAATAAGATTTAATTAAATGAATTAAATCAAGACTAAATGTGACAGTGGAGATGAAATTAGTAAAAATCAGAACACAAGAGGATGGGATTTTAGAAAATCAGTAATTTTAGAAATTACTTGATTTGTAGAAGAATAATTCTATTTTGAATTAAATTAATTCAAAATAGGGATTTTGTGAGGTAAGAAGTAATTGATTTTTGAAATTAATTACTAAATGAAGAATTAGTTAAGTATGTGAGATATTTTTAAATGATTTGTTTTATTTAAAAATATAGAAGTGTCACATGCCTTAATTAAATAATTAAAAATAATTATTTAATTTAGAAGAAGTATTTAATTAATTAAATAAATTAATGAATTTATTTAATTAAGAGAGGATTTAGGAATTAGTGACATATTAAATAGATATATTAAAATATATTAATTTAATAATCAAGAGGACATTAATGATAAGGATTAATTAAATAAATAAGATTGTATTTAATTGCAAGAAGACTTTGATAATTAGTGACATTATTAAATAAATAAATAAGATTTTTTTTTTTAATAATCATGAAGAATGAGAGATTATGAATTAATTAAATAATTGTGAATTATTTAATTAATAGTCGATTGTGGGTTAGAAACATAATTACAAATTTATAATCATATGTTGCAATTTAAAGGTGGTAAAAGTGCTTGCGTGTCTGTCATTTTTATGTGTCTACATCTACGTAGATCAAAAATCCATCAAAGGATAAGTCATAGCAGATCAGCTGGATGAAGCACCCTTAAACGCAGATCATCCAATGCACATTGAATTTCTTGATGTAGATGTTTTCACAACAACAATGAAGTAGTCTTGGACACCATATTTTGATGGGTCCTATACACAACATGGCTTGGGCATAGGAATTATTTTTGTCACACCTCAGGGACATACTATTCCAAAATCTAATGGGTTAATATTTCCTTGCACCAATAACATAGTCAAATATGAAGCACTTCTTATTGGAATGAGAGTAGCATTGGAATGAAGGATCACAGAGTTGAAATTTTATGGCGATTCACAACTTTTCACTAACCAAATCAATGATGATTATCAGACCAAAGATGATAAGTTGATGCCTTATAAGAACATGGTTGATTATTTTAAGAAATATTTTGCTGAAATCAAGTTCACACAGATTCTGAGAATTGACAACAAAGCTGCAAATGCCATGGATACAATTGATTTTCTACTAAAACTATCAAAAAATCAAACTTGATATAAATTCTTGGTGGAACAATTATTTACCCCTAGCTATGATAATCTTGAGACCCAAATTATCTATCATCCGATTGGTTCTGATTCCTCTTTATACGACAAGCTCTATACCTACCTGAAAGATAATATCTTACCCCTGGATTTGTCCTAGACTCAAAAGAGAAACTTTATACACTAATGTTCTCATTATACCTTAATCATTGACACCCTTTACTGATGTGGCCTTGATGGTACACTCCTTAGATGTCTTGAACATGATGAATCTAAAAAATCCTTACAAGAGGTTCATGGTGGTATTTGTGGAACTCATTCAAGTGGGTTGACCTTAGCTAAGAAACTTGTTAGAATGGGTTATTATTGGCCAACTATGGAGAGGGAATATTTTACCTTTGTAAATAAATGTCCAAAGTGTTAGATACATGGAAACCTTGTCCATGCTCCTACTCAAGAGTTGCATCCTTTCATGACAATATGGCCCTTTTCTCAGTGGGGACTAGATCTGGTTGGAAAAATCCATCCCTTTTCATCAAATGGGCACAAGTATATAATCACGAAAACTAAATATTTTAGAAAGTGGATTGAAGTCGTTCCATGTTGACCACAGTAACTGACAAGAAAATTTCATCTTTTATCCTGAATTACATCATATGTTGGTATGACATTCCCAGCTCCATTATCACTGATAATGGGAGACCTTTTAAGAATCAGGATGTTGACGAAATTTGTGAAAGATTCCATATCCAACATAGGTTCTCTACAGCTTATTATCCACAGGGAAATGGCCAAGCAGAGGCTTCAAATTAAAAAATCCTAAAGATCTTGAAAAAGAAAGTAAATGATGTTAGTCATGATTGACATGTTTAGTTAAATCCAACATTGTGGGCCTATAGAACTAGTATTTGCACACCCACAAGAGCCACCCCATATTAATTGGATCTTTTGAGCAGAAGCAATATTGCCATTAGAAGCTGAGATACCCTCACTCAAAGTCTTACTAAAGGGAATCATAACTGATGAAGACTACAAAGTTTCTTGGCTAGAAGAACTAGAATTGCTAGATAAGAGACGACAATGTGCAGTTGATCACTTGAAGGGTTATCAAAAATTCATGTCTCATAGCTACAATCATGGGGTCATAACACAAACATTTAAAGTGGGTGACCTAGTCCTGAAGGAAAATCCTCGCAACCAACAAGATTTGGAAAAGAAAGGAAAGTTCAAACCAAATTGGTTGGGTCCATTTGTCATCATCTTCATCTATGGTTCTGGAGCATATCAATTATCTACACCTGAAGGGGACCTGTTTGAAGAGTCGATCAATAGCATTCATCTTAAGAAATTCTCAGTCCGAGCAAAAATAATATAAAATGTCCTTAAAAAAATCCAAAAACAATAATAAAAATCATCATCAAGGTGAAAACCTGGCAAATAGGCAATCCTTTTGACACAAAAAAAACAAAAAAGGCAAAATAGAAAAAAAATCAAAAAAGGAAAAATACAAACAAATACAAAAAAAAGTGAAAAATCAAAAAGATCGTTGCCTTGATGAAAACCTGACAAATAGGTGTCTTGGTAACAACAAAAAAAATCACAAAATTTGAAAAGTGCAATAAATTTTTTTTGTGAAAACTTGGCAATCAGGCGCTATTTGTGAACTAGTTGGCTCTTTCATCTATTAATTTATGTCTTGCATCATTTGTACCTAGCCATTTTTATCAGCATCAAATCCATCCCTTGTCGTCATATCTGCATCATGGACATGATATCCACTCGAGGTGACATGGTTTCATCATGGCTTGGTGATCATTGTACATATTCATGGTAGTAGGTTGTGTCTAAACTAGAGTCAAAGTACAAACTCATTGGGGGCAATCAAATTTTGAGATTTTAACCAAACAAATAAAAAATGCATCAAATATCTAAATAATAGATCAACATTGAATATCCAATCATGCCTGGTCAAAATAGCTATGCGACATATCATAGAATAAAAACTGGAATAAAGTGGATGATCTTAATCTGAATAAAATGATTGGAACACTTAAAGCATAAGTTGAACTGTTATTTTATAATTTTATGACATCATATTTCTAGAGTGGCTCAATGATGTACTAAACTAGAGTAATAGGGAAGGCATATGATTTTTCTTTGTTTGTTGTCTATAAGTTAATCATTATTACTGTGCAAATTTATCACAAGACATTTATCAAAAGCTCAATGATGATAAACAAGCATAAAGTTGGTTCACAGAATGACAACATTATATAGTTCATTTTTCATAGTTAAGTTTGCATGATTAATATAGATTGTATTCATTGTTAATTTTTCATTTTCATAATGGATTTTGGAGGTTGGAAAGATATCAAAAACAATATATCACTTTTGAACAAAGATTGAGTACATTTTGACATTGGCAGATATCATTTTCATTATCATTATCACATCCATTCGTTTTTCATTATCATTTTACTCACATCATTTTTCATGTTCATTTATCATTATCATTTTCATTTTCATATCCTTTATCATTTTCATAATCATTCATTTTTCATGTTCATTTATCATTATCTTTTTCATTTTCATTCATTTTCATATCCTTTATCATTTTCATGATCATTCATTTTTCATTTATCATGTATCATTATCATTATCATATTGTATTTGTTCATTCCTTTTCATTCATCATTTTCATATCCTTTATCATTCATTTATCATTATCATTTTCATTTATCATTCACTTTCATTTATTCATTCATTATCATTTATCATTTTCATTATCATTATCATTATCATATCATTCATCATTCATATCATATATCATAATCATTATCACACCATTCATTTTATCATTTTATCATTGTCATTATCATATCATTCATCTTCATTTATGATTATCATTTTCATTTTCAATCACTCATTCACTTTCATTGTTATATCATTCATTATCTTTATCATTTTTATTTTTGATTTATCATTCACTTTCATATCATTCATTTTAAGATTATCATTATTTATCATTTTCAAATCATTCATTCATTTCCATTCATTATCATTTACATTAACACCGTTGCATCCAGGGATAACTTTAAGAAACCCCCTTCAGCAAAGGTGTAAAATCCTGGTGAATCTTTCCTTTTATTTGAAAAAATTAGTAATTTTCCCTAGCGAATCTTATGCACATTATTAAAAAAATTGTAAAATCCTGGTGAATCTTAATGAATGATTGGTAAAAAAAAATAATTACAGTGGTGAATCTTGGTGAATAATCACTAAAACGATAAATTATAATGGTGAATCTCTCATTTAAAAATTTGTATAGTTGGTTGGCGCAGGTCCCCCATTTTTAAATTTTTTTTTAATATTGAAGTAGGGGCCTGGGGGTGGCAACCACCAGTGGGGTCAAGGGGCAATGCCCCTTGCAGGGGTCAAATTCATTCTGTGAGTAAATATTGATGTGAGTGAACATCATCAATGAGACACTTAGGATGTCCTGCCAATACAACGATGATGATGTATGTCATGAACTATTAGTAACAGTGAATGGTGAAGATCAAATAGAGATTTGATCGGATGTCTTTCCGGGAGCTTGGCGTGAATATTGTAGATTCCCTTCATGATTCTCTAGAATTACACAAGTGGTGTACCTGTGCCTTGGTGGACCCCAGGTGGAGTATGGAAGCCTTATCGGCGTGAGTGAACATCATCGGTGGGACACTTAGGGATGTCATGTTAATACAATGATGATGACGTATGTCATGAACTATTGGCAATAGTGAATGGTCAAGATCAAATTTTGGGCCTCAAAAACCTTTTTAAAAGGCACATGCATATAAAGTCATGGAATTGACTTGCAACCATTCGATTAAAAAGCTAATCAATGGTAATAAATAAAAAACTTATTCAAGGCTAAAATATCCCTAAAATGAAAAGGTAAATTATTATTAGTGGCGATATTTCCCAAAAATTAATTGTAGGAATATAACATTAATGGAAAATATAATTAATATCTATAATTAAAGTATAAAATACTAGCGAATCAGTTCCAATGACGTATAGTTTAAAAAATAATGCATTGGTGAATTAATCGAGACAAATTTATTTTTTTGTAAAAACCTGGCGATTCAACATCCTTTCTAACTTGTATTATTTGCCATTTTTAGAGGTCCTGATTTCAAATATTCGCTAATTGGTGAAGATTCACCACTAAAGTTTTCCCTGATTGCATCATTATACATTATACGCAATCATAAAATGCATCTATTGCATGCATTTCATCACAACATTTTCATTATATTTTTGCATCTATAGGAAATCATTAAATTTTTCCATTACATCATTATACATCATAAAATAATTCATTTGACATTTCAGGTCATCACATCATATCATATGTATAAGCATCATCATGCGATATATCTATTTGCACAGATCATTATCCATAAACATACATCATCATGGTATAATCATAAGCAACATAACATATAGAAATAGAAATGCATACATGAACATCTATCAAAGAATAATATAAGACACATGCATATAGGATTAGAAATCACCACTGCATATCATATAATCTCATCAAATCAATGTCCAAATGTACAATGATATCAAATGTTAAGAGAGATATACATAAACTGTGATAAAAATGAATGTATAAAAATCATCAATTGGTAGCATCAACATCAAGACCATGGTTGTTGTTGCCTCTGGAAGGATCTCATCTGGCTAAACCACTAAAACCTACACCAATTTTATCTCATCTTCCTGGCTATAACACACCCTTGGTCACACTCCTATAATGACTCTTGGATTGAGGATGAGACCTGTTGCCTGACTGGGTGAAGGGTATCCGCTGCTCAGGAGGCACTACCTCATAATATATCATTCGATAGTACTCTGCCTCATGAGCGGTCTCCAACACCTCTACCACAACCTCTCCAATAGAGGTACCCTCCATAGATCTCAGGAGCCTCTCTGCAATACCCTCTACCTACTGACAACATTGTCTCAAACTATCTCGCTCTACCATCAACTACGCTACCTATGGATCGGGAGGTGGTGGTTGTGCCACCTATGTCTGCAGCTATGTGATAAAAATTTGAGCCTATGCTAATTGTCTATGGAGAGGTTGTACCTATGTTTGTAGGTTGTCTATCTAGCTCTGCTACTCTCTAGATGGAGCCTTGATTGTAACATGAGACAAACCTACTATTGGTTGCTTTGTTGTCCTCATGGTCCTTGGTCTCCTCCTAACCTAAAAATCAAAATAGGTGGTCCCTCCCATCATCCCCATCATCCCCATCATCATCATCCTCATCACTTTTATCATCCTCCTCCCCATCATCTCCACCAACATCCTCATCTACTCCAATAGCTTGCTCTACCTATGCCTCATCCCTTCATCGTCTCCTCACATGTTGCAATGTTGGACAATCAAGTAATAGAGCGAGCTCATCGGGACTCATCAACCTTGGAAAAGGATGTGTATGGAAGTACTGAGCATACTCCTATATCATGTTCGCATCTATAATATCTGGTCTATAGTCCTATATCTCTGGTTGTAATCCCAGATACTCTACCCTCACTACCTCATAGGAAATGAATGGGTCCCACTCTATGACATCCTCTCTCTACCTAGCATAATGAGAAACTCCCTACGAAATCACCTGAACCATCCCAAATTACCTCAATACGCACATGACCAAAAATCTCTCTATGATGAAAGGGTTCCTCCCAATCAGATATCTCGACAGGCCACAATAGGGCAACTCAATTTCATCCTTGTCCCAAGCTTCACAGTCTAGGTATGGCCTCCATATAATAGTATCCATGTCATTCAAAACCCTCCTCCAGTACTCCAACTTACCCAGCTTAGGTTGGGCAAGTGGACCTGTGTATGCATATACATATGGGCAGCCAATGGGATAGTCTCTCACTGCAAAGGGGCGGGTAATAGCAATGTGTTCCCACACCCATATTTGTAAAAGGGTAACTTTGGAAGATATACTCTTCCCCCCTGTATATACCACCTGATGCAAGTCATGGTATAGGTGGGCCAACATGCATGAACCCCATGCATACCTCGTCTGAAGAAGGATCATCTTCTCTAGAATCTGACCCCATCCTACCGATAGTCCCTTCGACCTCTGGTCGGGACACAAAAAGCCACCAATCAATCTAGCCAACACTGAGGGGAGTGGGGCATAACTCTCAACCATCTCTCTCCATGGGATCTCATATCCACAAATGGTTGCATCCTGGAATACTCTCTGTAAGGAATGGGTACCCCCAACCTCCTTATGGTCATAGACCACAATCTTACCTATCACGGGAATCCCCAATATCCTATATACGTCCTCAAGAGTCACTGTGATCTCACCAATGGGAAAATGGAAGATATTATGCTCACTATGCCACCACTCAACTAAGGCTATCAGTAACCCCCTGTTGATCCTATACTATGGGATCCTAAGAAATGAGCCCAACCCACATCTGGAAATCACTCCAATCTTAAGTTGTGATAATCTAGGGATCATCTCCCTGGTCCTGGGAAATCTCTCTCTGACCCGGAGGATCTTAAAATCCTCATATACATTATATCATTATAAATCAATCAGATCACAATATCATGGTGATATAATCAGTTCATCAAAAAAGTACATCATGTGTGAAATCATATCATGCAATCAACAAAATCAAAAGCAAACACATCATCAATATCATCAATTTACTATTTGTTTTTCATCAAACATGAAGAAAAATTTATCTACATATCATATCAGCTCATCATTACTATTTAGAAAATTTATCAAATTCATACGTCAAATTAGATCAGCTCATCATACTATTTGTGTTTCATCAGGAAGCCAAATTTATCAACATTCAAGTCAATTAATCATTTTACTATTTGATTTTCATTTCAAATATGGGGATAAATTTATCAAATCATTATAAAAATCAGATCTATTATCCTTGATGCTAATCAATTTTATCAAGTTTGTTGTCTAATATAGCAACAACATCAAGCAACCATGATTAATCTTGAAATAATCATCAAAATAAGGAATTTGTAGCTCAAATAGTCAAAATCATCAAAAAATCCATGGATGTGCTAAAACATACATTCTATGCACCAATTCAGCAAATACGCTAAGAGAATTCATGTATGTGCTAAAACAAAGGGTCAATGTGCTATTTCATCAAATGTGCTAATTTATCCAGTGTATGCGCTAAACTATTGAGCCTATGTGCTAAAGCCCCTAGTGCATGCGCTAATTTATCAATGAAAGCGCTAAATCTACCTATGCGCTAATCTATCAAACCTATGCGCTAGTCTATCATCTATATGAGCCATTTTGGATGCACTAAATAAACTTATCTATGTGCTAAAATAAGGCTCACATGTGCTAAAATAAAATACTATGCGCTAAAACAATAGGAAATATTTCAAAAAATTTAAAGAGTATGAAATTTTGGAAAAAAATCACAAAAGCGGTTTAAAAATCTTACTGGGGGTCCATAAGCATCTGGTCTCTGATGTCGGTGTACCCTCTCGAATCTATGCCTCTCGTAATGGATCACCATCTCATCTGCAGTCTCTCAGAACTCTCTAATCACCAACATGCAATAGTAAAAATGACAATGACTTTTTACCTTTTTACACCTTTTAAGGGGGTAATTAAGGGGGTGTTATTTTTTATTTTTCACCGAGCTGAGAGAAATTTCATTCAGGGAAACCTTTCATACTTTTTCACCGAGAGATAAATTGACAAACCAACATCAAATCAAATATCATCAAAAACTTCAACAAAAGTTCAAACACATGATTTATCTCCCGAGGGGCATATAACATCATTGATCAATTTTTCAAAGTCAAGGGGAAATTTTGCTTTATCATAATTTTCTTTGAAGCAATGCGTAAAACACATCACTTCAAAGAGGGGGAAAATGTATACTTCTAAAAATGGTCACATCATATTAAGTCTCATAATTAATTAAATACGAGTTATTTAATTAATCTTCTAATTTCATCTACATATAAATAAATTTAATTGTTTATTTATATTGTTCATTTTCTAATTCTTCAATTTTAATTAAATAAATTTATTTATTTAATTATTATCATATTTCTATTTTCCTCTTAATTAATTAAGTAAATTTTAAAGTTTATTTAAATTAATTATCCTATTGCTTTAAATTTGAATTAAATTAATTCAAATAAAAGTAAATGTTCTTCATAACTCATCGTCATTTCTTTAAATCCTCTTTTCAAATATAATTAAATATTTTAAATATTTAATTAGAAATTTCTTATCCACTTTTCACACATAATTAAATATTTTTAATATTTAATTATGGAAGCTTCTAAATCCACATGTCACATAAAATTAAATAATTTTATTATTTAATTATGGAATTATCCTCAACTACCAACTAACTTCTCATAGCTAAAAATGACAAATGGCCATCTTCCTTCATTTTTGAATGAAAAGATTTTGTAGGAGGAAACCTCTTCCTTCTTTCCCTCTAGCCTCCATCTTTCTCTCCAAATTCTCGATCTTCCACCATTCATCTTACTTGGCTCAATTTCAACTGTTGATCTTTTCCAACTAAGGTTTTTCCTCCAAAATTCTATAAATAAGACCTCTTTGTGCTTCAAAGATCATCTAGCTACATATCATGAGAATTATAGTTGCATAATCAAGTATTTAGCAATCTTAACATCCTAAATTTCTTGATCATAGCATAGCATCTTAACTTTTATCATCTTTGTTGGAAAAACAAGGATAGACAACTAAGAGGGAGGGTGAATCAGTTGTCATAGAATTTAAAACTTATTTAGCCAAGTATCAACCTTTAATCTCAGATCTGATAAATAATAGTGAAAGCATGAATCAACAACATATCAAAAACACACATAACACCAAGATTTTTGTGTGGAAACCCTGTTAGGGGAAAAACCACGGTGGAGGTTAATCCACAATTTATACCCTGTTAGGCACACTACCTAGAGCTCACTGCTCAAAAGGGAAGACTCATTGTCTTACATAAAACTTTCAAATTAAATCCATTTGAAGAGATTGAACTGAGAAATTAGCTTCTTTACAAGCCTGATTACAGTTCCAATTAGGCATAGAAACACTTCTTCATACTTTGCTCAAACTCCTTCATATTTTTCTCTACAATCGAATGATCTAATATTTATTCACGCATATCTCTCACATTCATCCTTACACACACTCTCCTCAAATGAATAAAACAATCACTCTTATATATCCACTTCATGGAATTACATCAACAACTTTGTCAACCAAAAATAAAGAATAGATGAATACAAACTATCAGCCCAATTCATGAACAAATCTCAATGCACACCAACCGAAGTCAGTCAAAACATAATGAAGACCTAAAACAACATCCTCAAATGTGCCAAGTATACAAAAATTAATCCACAAGGATCCGCAACACGCTACAACCACCATGTCAGCCAAGAACATGAAAACCCGAGCAAACAAAGGAAAAATATTTGATCACGAACACACCGATCAATGTAGACATACAAAAAAGATAGAGCATGATCTAAAAACATCAACGAACATTGTGGGGGAATACACAACAACTCAAACCACCATAATTACATTCTCTTCTTCTAGAACCACCAACTACAGTAACAAAATAATTGTAGAAACACAAAAACTCACAACTTGCTCAATTCTTGATGCGCACCTCTGAAACTTTTGGAGGATGAAATAGATAGACTAAAAAAAAAACCCTTTAATACACAACTTCTGAATACCAACGCACAAAACTTTCCACCACTCTAATCTTCACAGCTTCACAGACAACCTGCAACATATTTATTATAATTTTATCAATATCCTCGACATATACAACCTTGAAGGCGCCAATGCTAATAGTGTTGAAATCAATGACAACCACATATAAAAAACACAACCACAACATCCAACAATCTTAGCATAAATAATCATGGTAGAATAGCTTGCATAATTTGTTTTAGTTTCATTATCTCACATCATTTAGCATAAGAATGCACTTTGCATATCATCTCATTCTCTAGGTTGTCATTCTATTGAGCTTCTCCTTACACAATCTGAGAGCAAGTAGTTTAAAATGAATCCTTGGAAATAGAGGACAATGGGATGACTTTGAAGAATATGCTGAGTTTGGAGTTTGTTTATTTTTAAATTATATTCTTTGATACAATGTTTCATTGGTTTGTTTTTTTAACTTATCAGTTGTTTCCACATATTTCCACACACACCAGGCATTCAAGAAAAGGTGTCCTTGAACTTGAGGTATTTTGGTGTACATGGTTTGACTCAAGTTCTAAAGGTGTTTTTTCTGAAGCTTCAACTAGAGGTTCCTCATCCTCCATCTCTATAATTTGAGGGGATGAAGGTCCAACAATTTGATTTATTGGTCTAAGGTTGACATCACTCACCTCTACCCCATATGTTTGTTATTGCATAGATTCATTAGTTTAAGACTATTGAACAAGCTTATTGTTAGGGTTAGGTGCAAGTTGGGTAGGTATTTGTGGTTTCTTGGGTGGTTGGGATGTAGAATTTGATGAGCTCATAATATCTTGCTACTATTGTGGAGGTGGAAGCATAGGCTATTGATAATTCATATTTTATTGATGTCACTACTAGCCTTTTTGTCATTAAGGTTGTCACTGATTTTGTTGTGTTGGCCATTGGATTGTAATTGGAACCTTGTAAAAAAAATTGTGAAAAATGATTTTGCTATTGTTGGTTCCAATTTTTCTAGGATTGTGGCCATTGTTGAGGGTTTTTCCACTATTTTTGGTTTGCTAGATAGGCTTGAGAGTTCCAAGCAAAAAAAATTCAATTCCCAATGGGAAAGGATGAATTAAAGCTAAGGGTGTCTTGTGGAATATCTTGTCATGGTTTCCATGGCCTCCTTTGTGCTATATAAAAGAGATATCCATCATCTCCTTTAATTGACTAAAAATTAGGTTTCTCAACTTTATCTTGCTGGATACTAGCCACTCGCTTGTATTTACAATTTTATTTTCTTTGCATATAGCTTGGACAATATTTAGTGAGAATAGCCTCACCTTCCACCTACTTCTTAATGTGGAGAGTATCCAAATAACTTGCTAATTTTTTGATAATGTTCTCCTTCACATTGGATAACATGTTGCTTAGTTCTATCTTTGAAACCCCTGTAGATAATTTACCAATAGTGGATATTTTATCTCCTCTTGGTCATTTTGTGAAGGTCTTGGAATAATTCCTACATACCCTACATATTTCTTGAAATGGTATATAATAAGTACCTCCTTGTCCAATGAGGTTTAGGGCATCCATGCAATAATCATTGACTCCCCTCAAAAATACTAACTTGAGGGACTCTTCAAACAAGCTCTTTTATGGGTTCTTCAAAATAAACAAAAATATCTCTATTGGCCTTGTCATTGCACCAAAAGATCGACCTATCAATGCTCAATACAAGTATCAATTAATATCCATGGGAGGCGATTAAGCCATGTCACGAACCTGAAGGGAGATGCTGGCGATTAGTCCAACAATCCCCCCCTCAACGTCACCCGAGGGGTTCAAACCTGTGACTGGCTCTGATACCAATTGTTGGCCTTTCCATTGCACCAAAAGACCAACCTGTCAATGCCCGATACAAGTCTCAGTGAAGATCCACGAGAGGCAGTTAAACCATGTCGTGAACCTGAAGGGTGATGCTGGCGGTTAGTCCAACACTCTCCACATAATATTCTAATGGATCGTCATCCTTTTGTGACATTCTAAAAATGTCATCTTTCCTCCCATTAGGTCCCATGCAATAGTCCTAATACTTCTCTAATAAAAATGTCTTCATAGTATCCCAATCAGGAACAACATCCTTGCCTAATCCCATGAACCATCTTAGGGTTGCATATTTTAGAGTGGAAGGGAAGAGTTTGAGCCTATGAGCATCAAAAGTATAATCATAAATTCTTCATAGGACATCAAATTCAAACAAAAATGTATCTAGATCCTCATTCAGTAACCCATAAAAGATTGGTAAGGCTAAAGGAGGTATATTCTTCATCACTATAGCCATTTCTTGATTAGTGATTGGGAACTCAAATGTTGGATGTTCGGGATCATCATCAACTACATCCCCCGTGGTGCAACATGTTCCCTCTATTTATGTGCTAGATGTTGGTGAAAAGGAAGTTTCTTCCTTAGTGTTACCTTCGCTCTGAGTACTGGATTCACCAATTTTGTTATAGCTTCTTGGCATGAAGAGGGAAGAAATCTTCCCAAGGAGTCTCTCTACCTCCGCATACATGAAATGAGGCTTCATATTCAACAGTCCTTCACAATGGTAGTGTATAATTTGGTGTTGAAAAATATTAAATCTAATACTCCTAATGTTGAAAACAAAATGTAAGCTAGGAAATCTAGAAAAAATAAGTCTATGAAGATACCATCATACCCAAAAATGGTGCTAAAAATGTAGAGTCTAAACTAATGTGTTGTAAACTTGGTAGGTTCTACACAATTCAAAGACACATCTGACTAAACAGTTCACTCAACATTACAAAGACTACATTAAAAATTCCAACCTAGGGTTTGTAAACTTGTGATGGTGCAACATTGTTTATGCCTTCAAAGACTAAAAAATACCTAAGCTATCCTATTCAGATTATTCTACTTACTAGAATTCACAAAATTGTAAAATAATAAAAGACATAAATCAAAACTAGTGGCTATGGTTACCTACCGCTTAGATTGTATTTGTATTGTTCCTAATAAAGCATTACTATGTTAACTCAAAACTGATAAAAATTAATTACTCAACTAAATTAACCTCCAAAGTACTACTAGTTAGCTATTTTATGTGTGTTTGTGAACATTCATTAACAATAAGAAAAGTATGATATTCTAAGTTAACTTGCATAAAGTTCATGAAGTAATGATAAACATGAAACAACTACTAAACAAAAATAAATAATTGGAAAATGAAGTGAAGAATAGTACCTTGAGTGGCCTGCTCAAGTGGTTATTCTCACTTAACTAAAAAAAAATCTAACTGATTCTATGTATCCAATAAAATAAACTCCATTCATTGTATATCATGAAAGATTGCATAAGGTCTTCTCACATATTGTATTCAATCATTCTGAATATCCATCATGTTTTGAAATTAAAAATAACTAATAATGAAAAGACTGAAAACCAACTAACTTATCTATGGATTCAACCATCAGTTATATACAATATGTAGGGAATCTTATTCAAATTAAAAACTAACCACAATCATTACATTTCACTTCTAAATATCAAAGCATATAATTAGACTGAATTGTTCAAACCATAATTGAAAAGAAAGAAGAATCCTATTAGGACTATAACTCTACAAAATAGACTTGCATGTAAACACACAAAAATTTGTCAAAATCCTATTAGTAAAGAAGTCCTTATTTCCCAGTAATTATTAATTTTTCATAATGATGCATGTTCAATCTCCACCAGGTGCCTTTAATTAGTAATCATCACATTCAACTTAATTTGAAACTCTTATGTTTTTCTGTCCCAATCTTCTTTTTGCTGTGGGTTCAACCTACAAGTAATACATGCTATAGTTCCTCTTTGGCCACAAAAAGCTTAATTCACAAAGCATGTACACAAGGCTAACTATCATAATTAAAACATAGAATTCTATCCACATTTCATACATATCTACATAAAAACCATGCAATATTATTATGTCAAAGCTATATTTCCATCATTATATTTCAAGTCAAGGTCTGCATAATAAGTATGAAAAGATAGTATAGCATCAAAGCAGTTTTTAGAAAGTATATCTAAAATTGTCTCTAAGTATGTATGAAAGTATTAGAAAATAAGCTATTATCTAGACCCATCATGAAGATCGATCAATGTCTTCAACACTTCACCATTAATATGAATGAATTGAAACTATCATTTGAGAATAACAAATACGAAACTATAACACTTTCAATATTAACACAAAAAATCACCAAATCTATGACCTATCTATATTAATTTCTCCAGTAATTGCTTAAAAATTTCCAATTCTCTCCTCTCCTAAACTAACTTATTCACTAATTGATCTACTTCTATATCTCCTAAAATATATCTACAAATGAGAAGGCAATGTCCTTTTGATAGATATTACATCAAAAATCAATGGCCATGATTTAATCTATTTCAAGGGCCTAGATTACATCAGTATTTAATATTGGAGGCACATAGGGTTTTGACAAATCATGTATTTTTTACATCCAATTAGGTAAATTTGTTACATGCTTGACCTAAAGAGGAATAAATATCCCCTCAATTTTTATGATTAGATCCTTAATAGAGAAAATAAAAGTAGCCTCCTTGGTTGTCCCTTTTAAAATACTTTTCCAGTTGATAGGCACGGATTCTCATTCATATTTACATTAAATATTGATATTTTCCATTTAATTTCAATTTGAAATCCCCTTTATAGTGAATAAGGCCTTGCACGAATCCATATGTAGGTTCATCTTGACCACTTAATTAAAGTACAAATCCCTCCAATATATGGCATGATTTCGTATGTCGGTCCTTTAATGAATTGATTGTTTATCCCTCTGAGCATCTTAAGAATCACTTGTGTCATAAAATCATAATTTAAACCTCTAGAAATGATAAATTTACCTTATTCAAAATATTTAAATATATCAATTTATAGTAGTCCATCAAGAAAATTTCCTTTTTCAAAAAAACTTTCTATTTTAGGAAATTTTCCAATTCGAAATAATTCCATTTTGAGAAAATTTATATTTAGAGAAACTTTCCTTTTTAGGAAAATTTCCATTTCGAGAAATTAGCTTTTGAGCGGATTTGACTTTTGAGGGCTAGAGCAATGCAGAATCCGATGAGCATGGTGCTGGTAAGACAACATCCCACAAACGAAAGCTCGCATCGAGTTTTCCAAATTTAGTAAAAGCTTAATAATCTTGAATTTGGCACATGAGAAATGATGGCTTTGAGGTATGAAGTATAATAGACATTAGATTTTCAAGAAATAGTCAATGCGGGAAAAGTAAATGTGGAAGCCACTAGGTTGGAATCTAGACAAGTCTATGCCATCAAACAACATGGATGGAATGATATCCTACACCCAACCTTTCACAACCAACTTTTCACAATGTTTTAAGACTCTGTCATTTTAGATCTAACTTATTTAGGCACATGAGGACTTGGATATTAAAGGAACTAAATGCTCAATACTTAAAGTTTCACTCATCTCTTGAGTTGCAAAAAACCCGGCTGTAGAAGCTGGAGGTTTGTGGGTCAGAACAATGTGGAAGTCAGAGGCTTCAACATCATTGCATTGGAAACCTACATGAATTTTTCTACAAAGCCTTAAGAGTTAGAAAATTTGAGTTTTATAAGCACATGGGAGAATGGGTAGGAAGAGTTCCTAGACCTAATAGTTGATTATTTTTCCCACTTTGAGAAATGCGGAAAATGCAACTATGGAAGTTAGAGGCTTGCAGGTCGAAGTAATGCAAAAGCCGAAGGTTTTGACCCCAGTCGACTGTAGTTCCACAAATGACATTTCTTAGCAGAATTTGCATAAAAGGAAAAAACTTAGGCATTTTGATATAAATATTCTTGGTATGCGAGGAAACCATCATGCAAATGAGGCAAATGATCCCAAAACCAAAAATGTAAAGCATAATCACTATCTAGAGGGAAAACCCATGTAGACCTAGTCAACACCAAATATGACCAACCCCTTAAGCAAGAGTGAGAAACCGAAGAGGTTAAAGTAGAAAGAGGGGGTCCCTGGTTTTAGTGGGGCATGTGTGCAAAATGCACAACAAATGGTGACTCTACTGGGGAAATTCTCCAGAGCATTTCAATGACAAGTAGGAATCATGAACCTAGAATCTTTGGTTCTAACCTTCATATTAGGCCAAACAAACTAAAATGCCTGACCAAAGGATCAAAACCACTAGTGAATCCAACCTTCTATATGTTGAAAATCCAAGTGTGTGCAAATGTATTCATTTCCTTCCCTAAGTGAATACAAGAACATATGCTCCATCATGTTAAGCTACATGAATGATAAGCTATGTGGGTGACTCAATTTTTGGATGTGTTTGATGTTGTTGATGATGAACATGCAAACTTTAGGAGTAGACTTATGATTCCAAAGTAAGTTTGTCCACAATGATGTTTTCTAATTCAACTAAATACTTGAAAAATATATTTTTTCCATCTATGGAGCTAAATTAGTTGATTCAATAAAAATGCAAGTCTAAATGATTTGTGTCAAGATATTAAGTTGTTGTTTCAAGTGAAAATTTTTGATGGTTTTATGTTGGATATGAATTTGGTGTTTTATATGAGTTGATCCTAATGACAACCTAGGAAATGTTTGACAAGATCAAAGTGATAATGATCAAAGGTTTTTTTGTTCTTTTTTTGAATAATCCAAATAACCACAAGTTTTATTTTCATGAAATTCAAGTCTATTAAAGTTTGTTGATCAAAAGTAATATTTTGAAAAAATATTATGCTTGTTGTATTTTCCAAACAAACAATGTTTCCTACAAAAAGTGAGGTGATGTGCACAAAAACATAGAGATGTCTACAAGGACACATTGATTACCACATAAGTGTCAAACTATAAAAAAAACATAGATTTATAGTTGCCTAAGTTTACTCTAGAATAAAAATCATGATGATGTCTAGATAGTAGTGTTATGATGTTGTAAAAGTGTTGTTTTGATAAAATAAAATCATTGAGATGCATAAAAAAAAGTGACACTTTTAGTCAAAAGCATTGTAGCTTGTTCAGAGGTTAAAATTTTGCAAATTTATCAACATGTTTGATATTTTTATAGTGTTTGATTGTTTTGCAATTTATAAAAGCACAGTAAATAATATATTCAACTGAATTAATTGGTTTTATATGCTTATTTTTATGTGTCCTTCCATAAGGCCACACTAAAGAGTGTCGCAAGGTCTCAACAAGAAAACACACCATGACGTACAACCTAATTAGTCGCATTACAAGGATTATCCAGCCATAGTAGGATCATCACACTTACGTGTTAATCTAAATCTAGGGAGTGGGTAAATAGGTTATGCTAAGGTCATGCACCACCTTAACACCCATCACCTTGAAAGAGCTAGTAAGACACCTTATCACCTCAACCAAGGACCAGACATGGTGAGTAACTTCTTTGATGATGCTATCATGATGCACTACAATAGTGGATGTTTTATAGGTCTTAAGGCTTCTAAAATAGATTGGTTCTTAGTGGGTGAATCATCTGTGAACATCATTGGCTAGATAGACATCTCCTCGGGGTCTGAAAAGTTGTAGTCCCTTAGTGAAATTCTAGTATGTTACATACATGAATCGAACTAAAAATTTCACTCTCATCTAATTTCTATAGTGCATCAAAAAAAATTTCTTGATGTAGATCCCTTGGGTTCTCATTAAATATGTATCCCAAGGAAGGCATCTTATAAATAAATAGAAATATTCATAATGCTATTTCTCATCACCCAATATCGCACTAGGCGCAAGGGGAGAAATATGTACACAACTCCTTTGGCCAAAATGAAAATATAAAATGTAAGTTAAAGATGTTTCTCTTCACCCAAGACCACACTAGGCAAATAGAGGAGGATACACATCTAAAATCTACCAATAATAATAGACAAAGCAAGCATTTGTTCATTTTACGTGCACCGAGATGTAAGTGCTTGATTCATTTTAAGTCCAAAGGAAAGGTGTCGATTGTTTATTCATTTTAAAACCAAAGGAAATATTTAACTTTTGTTGTTCAATTTTAAGCACAAAATTGAAAAGTGAAGATTGTAGTTTCAATTTTAGATCACTAAAGTAAACATGGATTCATTTTAATGCACCAAATTAAAAAATGTGTCCTAGATTAGCTCTTTAAACAAGTATTGATAAATGATTTTCCAAGTGCCGCATGTTGCAAACCAATTAATTTTTTTAAACACAATCAACAAATAATGAGTGATTAAGGTTAGGTCAGCTCCAAATCTCAAATAAATTTGAAAAACTAAATTAGATGAAAGCACAATTTTTTTTTGAGAGAGGTGATGAGATTCTAGTAGAGGCATGATGCTATGAGGACAAAAGCACAAACCTTTGACAAAGGTGTGGACCTTTGAAAAAGGTGGGGGACTATTATTTGAGATGGAAGTGTAAATATTTAGACAATAGCATGGAAAAATTATAAAGGCACAAAACATTGCACTTACAGAGGAGTGAACCTTTAACAAGAGTGGGTGACTATCAAAATAAATGCACACTAAAGAATTAAAATAATAACAAGAAGAAATGATCAATTTAAAAACCATATTGAGATTAATCTACAACATCAGAAAGATTCATTCAAAATAAATTAACCATTGAATGAAGCTAAATGAAACTAGCTAAGATGCAAACCAATGAAAACCCATTGTGGATTGAGTACAATCGGGTGAAGGTATGGTGTGGATTACTCAAATTGTTTTATCCATAGTTGAACTGATGCAAAAGCTTAATGAATTTATAATGGTGGATTTATATTCACAAAATATCTTTAAAGCTCAAGTATGAAACTGGGTAGAGTTTGGTTACTTGAATTATTGTGAATGAATTCTCATGTAAAATGATGACTATTTATAGATTTTTAAGACATGGATCAATGGTCATGATTTGAAATAATAATCAGTGGATGAAATTGAATGAAAGATGAAGCCATGGATCAAGGGTTGATAATCCATGAGACATGTATCAAATATTAGATCAAGGGTTCATAATCCTTCAAAAATTTAACAATGTCCCTAAATTTTAGGAAATATAATTAAAATTTGAAAAGGGAATATTCTAGATGTGGAATATTATTTATCCAAGTTGGATAGTTGGAGGAATATTCTATTGAATTAAATAATTCATAAAAAATCATTTAATTGTGCAAGTTGGAAGAATTAGGACTTTAATTAAACAATCAAGAATTATTTAATCAAAGAGGGTGAATTACATTTAATTAAATAATATTGCATTATTTAATCTAAAAGGGAGAAAATGATGAATTAATCAAATAGCCTTAGTTATTTGATTAATAAGAGGATAAAATGAATTTAAATAAATAATTGGGAATTATTTAATTTAAATAGAGGGTTTACATGAATTATGCGAGAAATGGTGTAAATAAGAAAAATTAGGTGTGTGATATACTCATAAATTTTTTAGGTGTTTATAGTAACATAGTAATTAAAAAGGTGATTTCATATCCATATGATGCAAATTTTAGCCTCAAGTTGAAGCGTACTAAATAATGAAATTTAATCAAGTTTATGAAAAATAAAACCCTAGTAATTCCTAGAACACTCCCCTATAAACTTGGGTTGACCACAGAGACATCCTATTCCCAAGGAATTATGACATTCTCACTTCAAATTGGATTGAAGTCCCATATAGTTCTCCCCATCTTAATATATTAAGGAACATACATAGATTCTTATCCCCAAGTTTTCATAACCACTCAAGTAATTTTCCTCATGCTAGTGAAATAGAAAGAATAATATAGAATGAAAACCATAGAAACATTTAAGAACAAATAATATAAAAATTACTCTTTACCAATTCCCATTCAAAAAGAAAGCCATAACTCACATTGTTTACTAATTCATAAAAATCTATAAATTCTTAGATTACTATTTCATACCTTGACATGATTCCTTTTAATGATTCCTAACAATTAATATTGCTTAACAATATATAGGAAAACCCAACCAAATTCCTAATTTAGCAAACCTATCCTAGAGAAATACTATCCAAGGGAAACAAGATCTAAAATTAAACCTCACTTAAATATTATTCATTATTCAACATGGAAATCCTAGAATCCCTTATAGTCTCGTTTCATTATTTAACATAGGCTAGGCTAACTGCTTATAAAAAAATATTTATTTGCACAAACATATTATGGCTATTACGATATAACTCATAATATTTACAAAAATAGTCTCCAATTCAAGTATTTCAATAGAACCATTAGAATAAATAGAGAGTCAAACTAGATCTCTATAACCCTATTCAAATTTCCCATAAGACCTACAGAATGGCACATTTATTAATTTTAAAATATATGATAATTATGCAATTATTCTATGCTAATATAAAGGGTTGTATGCATACACACACATTTAACTTTTCTTAATTCCCACATTATTTATAATTTATCAAATAAAAGTCAAGTTTTATTTCAACCAATTTCATACCAAAACTTACTAAAATTTCTAGAATAAAATCCATACATAAAAACATAATTAACATAAAATAAATCATCATAAATGAGTACAAGATAGTGGTAGTCAAAATATCTTTACAATACAATAGTTATGCATAGACTCGATATGGCTTCAAGTGGTATCCTACTATAATATGATTCAATAATATCAAATATCATAATCATATTATAATCAAACATCCTTTGTAATTGGGAATCAACATACCAAGATACCAAACCATATCATCTAAGTTCTTTCATAAATAATTACCAAATACAAGGAACTAGTGTTTAAGAACTCATTCACTAATATTATACTTCTCCTCATGAAATATAACTCCATATCATATATCCTTGTCCTTTAACTATTGTTAGTAATCATGGTAAAAAAATCATTTTATTCCATAGAACTATCTTCTTCAAGTTGAATATACCATATAAAGTATAGTGCATTATTTATCTATAAGGAAGCATTCCTATAGTCATGTAAACCATAGTGGCAACACAAACAAGAAGTTGCATTATTCTAATCATAGAAAAATTCACATCCAAAAGCTACATCCAAATACAAAGCTATGTAATGCTTTATCCTTCTAGTACAAAAAGATTGAACAACACCCTTAGGAACAATGTTACATGGTTTCGTACCCTACAAATCTCATTAATAATATCTTTGGTGTACTTGAAGGTATCCTTTACACCATGTCACTATGCATTCACAATCTATTCCTAGAAAATGTATTAAAGATCTAGTGTGTAGATGATGCTATGAAATGCTAATCTTATTTCAACAAGTATAAATCTCAAACTAATTTATAGTATCCATATAAAAAAATTAATTCATAACTTTCTAAAACACAATAAACATCATCTTAAACATGGACCACATAGTAGGTTCGATTATCAAATAAATCTACTATCACATCTCAAATTTTTCTTACATTAAATAATGATAAGTTATTTAAATATTTTTAGAAAAATGAAATTTATCAGTATTGACTTGTGATAAATTTAAAAATTTCTACATCATTTGAAATGTTTATCCAAGTAAGCTTTATGATTGAATATGAAGAATGAATGTTATGAAGTAGTGATGGAATCATTTTGTTTTGAGCATTAGTTAATCGTTACTAATGAAAGTCTGCAAGTGCAAATATTTGAATGTAGGAACATGTTGAACAACAAGAACATGGTTGAGGTAGGAGTATTTAATTAGATGGCAATCGTTAAGCTTGTTGGAATTTGGATCACACACCACTAAAGAATCATAGTATTTGCAAATGAAATATAAATTTGATGTGAATATTTTGTTCTTGCTTAAAATACAAGGGAAGTTGTGTTGATGATTAAATATGTTTGATGATTAAATATGTAAATTAATAAACAATAAAATTTATTAGTTCATTTGTTTTAACTTGTATATTTAATGCTCATTTTCGCCTCTAAATTCAAAAAGAAAAGATGAATATATAAACATAAACATGTATATAGATATATGCGTACAAGTAAATATGTGAGTATACTTAAGAATTATATACATATATATACATATATGTATAGAGAGAGATATATTAGAATGAGAAGGAAAAATTAATGATTTTAATAAAAATATCTTTTAAAAAAAATTTACTTTGCACCACGATAGGTTGTTCAATAGATTGCTCTATTATCAAATTTTTAAAATCAAAAGTAAACATGGAGGGGGCCGCCATAATCCTACACAATAAATATTTTGTAATATATCCAATCAAGGCAGCTCATGGAGATGAGAAAGTGGGAAATTAAACACAAACCAAAAATAGAAAAAATGCAAATTTTTGGAAATGAAGGGAATCACACACACAAGTGTAGGGGGCTCAGCGAAAAATCAAGAAGGGAGGTGATTTTTCATGGAAAAAGCAGAGGAGGTGGTCAACTTCCAATTCAAAGGGATAGAGGGTTGAATCATTAAGGAAAAAGCTTTGATTCCTTTGTTTCACCAATCTTTCTAGTCAAAGATCTAGCAAAGGCTCAAGGTATGAACTGTTGATGTTTTGGAAACTTTACTTGAATTAATTGATGGCTGATTTCTTTATTGATTCTTGCTTATGAGCCTTTAGTTTAGCTGTACTGTGCAATCCACCTTATGTTTCAATAGTCATTATATTGCACTATGTATCGGTGAAGGACGAGCATGTTTTAGAATCATAACGTATCTCTTTTTCCTTTCCTTTCACAATGGATTTTATCATTTCTCTATTGTTGAACTGGGGGAAACCCCATTTTCTTTCTTTTTTGCAGCCTCTATACCGATTGAATTTTTCTAATCGATAATATATATTGATCTCATGCATCTCTAACTATGTTAAAACAATAAATCTTATGAATATAATGTGGGTTTGATGATCATAAACCCTCTTATTCTTGGGGTTTACATGCATTAAAAAACTTATTTCATTATGTTAAGATAACGGCTCACTGTTATTGCGAACCCTATTCATTGTATTATGTTATGTAATGCCCCGCCACACAACCCTAGAGGATGAAGCAAACAACTACTTAAACAGGCTAATTTTTTTTTTGTTTAAGTACAATTAATAAACAAGTTCGCTTCCCAATGCAACCATCCCCTAAGGTTACGAGATTGAATCTACTTAACAACCCACAACAACAACATAAATGAAACCATAACATTTATCTACTCAAGATAATAAGTACACATACATTCCATACAAGATAAATTACATCCAAACATAATAGATAACTTTCAAACTCATTTATCCATAATTAAATATTACAATTACAACTCTCATTCCCCGAATGAGGCAAGTCCAATAAACATAATTACAAATTACATCTTTCCACCTCGATAACATAGAGGGGTAAAATAATACAAGATCCATTGAAAAGAATAAAGCAATAACTGAAACTGAAACCATGAGCTCTCCAACTGGAAGTCTCATCCACATGAACATGAAGATAGCCCAATGGATTTAGGTGCATGCCACCCAACCAAGTGGAACCCAAAGGCCCACCCCCCATGCTAGGAGATAGTAACTAGGATTCCTAGCCGAGACCATCTACCTCTAAACACCGGCTAAATCACCACTGAACCAAATTGACACATCCAATCACACGTACCACACAATCCCATCACAAGTACAACCCAAGTACCACATACATACAACAAAAGTACAACTCAAGTACAACTCAAGAGCATCACGAGTAACACACAAGGACAACTCTACAAGGTCACATTGCTTCCAAAAATAAAGCAGAACAAGTATGTTAAGAGAACCATACAAATAATAATCGAATACCAACTATGGTCACATCAGGTATGTTAAGGAAACCATACCCACAATAAACAAGAACCAACTATTGTCCTAGACAAAGTGTCATCACACAACTCATCATGGGTTATCCTTGGGATTCTTCCTAGGCTCTGACCGCCACAAGAAAAGGTTATCCTGGTGACCTTACCAAATCCCGGCCCCCATACTCACTCATGCAGAGCCAAATACCTTTTGTACAAACAAGATAGATGACCTTGCCAGTACAATCCTTCCCACCCATCCCAAGCCTAACCGAGCACTTGGGTCCATGAGTGAGGCATAAATATCTTGATTAGTGAGAAGTTAGTCCTAAGCTTCTAAGTATTGTTTTAGTCATCACTTGATTAACTAACTTATAGTGAGTTATCCTATCACCACTTCGTGTGCCGACCCCCGTTACAAGCCACTCTTCTACTTGACAACACACACACACCATCTAATTTTGTGGGTTTTGGCTTGGAGTTGTGAAATTCAGTGGAGCTGAAGTAGGAAGCTGAGCACCACCTGGATCTCCTCACAAACTCAGGGAATTAGGTTCATGTTCTAGAAATTGGTTGTTTTGAGTGTTTTAAATTGTATATGTTTTGGTTGTTGAGTATTATGTTGGAATATTCAAGAAAATAGGATGGTGTTCTTGGCTGTAAATAAATATTTCAGTTTCTTTTCCTCAATTTATTTCTTCCATGAGGATTTTGGAATCATAATATATATATATATATATATATATATATATATATATATATATATATATATATATATATATATAATATGATATATATATTTATTTATATATTTTAATGTGTTATTTGTTTGAAATTGCATCCTTGGAGAGATGTGGGTTTCCTTTTCTAAAAAAATTTGCCCAGAGCACGATTTCAAAATCCAGGATTGTGTTTTTAAAAAAATAAAAAAAATAATAAAGAAAAAAAAATCAAGTTTGTTGGGGGACTAGGAGCTCACCCCCATCGCACCCCCATGGGAGGCACGTGGGGGGAGCCGCGCCCAGCGCGACCCCTGCGGCCACTCACCCCAGTGGGGTGGATGTTTACACAACTACCACCACCACCCCCGGTGATCCGCTGTGCTGTGCACAGTGCCACCGAAGGTGGTGGCCGGCTGTGTAAACAGCCCCACCACCAGCGGTGGTGCCCTATCCACAGCGTCGATTGTGTAAACACAGTCGACGGTGGTAAAACCACGCCCGTGGCTGACTAACTAATCTGGCCAGCCATCCTTAGCGCACAGCCCGAGGCGCGAGTTAGGGTTGTTTTAATTCAAAACAAAATAAAATAAATTATAATATCTCTTATTTTTATTTTATTTATTTATTTAATATTATTTATATAAATAATATTAAAATATTATTATATAAATATATATTAAGTGGATGAGTAAAATAAAGGTATGATTTAAACTTAATTGTTTTAATTTTAATTGAGTAAATTTTGGAGCAATATGCTATAGTCAATTAATGGATTTATTTTATCATATTTCAATAAAACAATTATGGGAGTTGGAAGTATTATGTTTAAATAAGCATTATTAATGGATTTTTTAGATGATTCAATTTGCAAGGAGAAATAATGACTATTTTAAGCTGAAGAATCTATAATTATTTTTAAACTAATGTATTTTGCCATGTGAAATTAACTGGTTAATTTAGTATAATTTTAAATGCAAGTAGGGAAATTAGATTATTAGAGTTAATTTCTCCTCTTCTTGAAAAGACGTTATTTAATTCAAATTTTCTCAAGGCAGGTGAGTACTGAATGTTAGCATCGGAAATGGATTTAATATATCCAAATTAGTTTAATTCCTCGCAACTTGCCTTCGTGAATGTTCCTCTGAGATCATGTGTTTGGGAAAGGGGTTAAGTGTATTTTAATCTGTAAGTCTTCTAGAAGACCCTAGAGGTTGGGGTTTGTCGTCTTGTGATGTCAACTTGTTGTGAATTCTCTTGGATAGTGCATGAGGATTGTGTCTATGTTAGTACCCGGTTTTCATGAATGGGGACATTTCTGCTTCCTGAGAAAGGAGTGGATTTTTTAATGTGTGCCTCCTTGTCAGGAGCGGTCAGGAGTGGTTTTGTTATTGTTGTTACCTCCAGTGTTTGGAGTGGTTTTATCTTTGTCACCTCCTGAGAAAGGAGTGGGTGTGTTATCTTGTTTGTTGCACCTTGGTTCCATTGATGTTTGGATGGTGTGTGTGTGTTATCAAGTAGAAGAGTGGCTTGTAATGGGGGCCGACACATGAAGTGGTGCTAAGATAACTTGTTGTAAGTTAGTTAATCAAGTGATAACTAAAACAATACTTAGAAGCTTAGGACTAACTTTTCACTAATCAAGATATTAATTCCTCACTCATGGACCCAAGTGCTTGGTTAGGCTTGGGATGGGTGGGAAGGCTTGTAATGGCAAGGTCATCTATCTTGTCTATACAAAAGGTATTTGGCTCCGCATGAGTGAGTATGGGGGCCGAGATTCGGTAAAGGTCACCAGGATAACCTTTTCTTGTGGGGGCCAAAGCCTAGGAAGAATACCAAGGATAACCCATGATGAGCTATGTGATGACACTTTGTCTAGGACAACAGTTGGTTCTTGTTTATTGTGGGTATGGTTTCCTTAACATACCTGATGTGACCATAGTTGGTATTCGATTATTATTTGTATGGTTCTCTTAACATACTTGTTCTGCTTTATTTTTGGAAGCAATGTGACCTTGTAGAGTTGTCCTTGTGTGTTACTTGTGATGCTCTTGAGTTGTACTTTTGTTGTACATATGTGGTACTTGGGTTGTACTTGTGATGTGCTTGTGTGGTACGTGTGATTGGATGTGTCAGTTTGGTTCAGTGGTGATTTAGCCGGTGTCTAGAGGTAGATGGTCTTGGCTAGGAATCCTGGTTACTATCCCCTAGCACGAGGGGTGGGCCTTTGGGTTCCACTTGGTTGGGTGGCGTGCACCTAAATCCATTGGGCTATCTTCATGTTCATGTGGACGAGACTTCCAGTTGGAGAGCTCGTGGTTTCAGTTTCATTTATTGCTTTATTCTTTTTAGTGGATCTTGTATTATTTTACCCCTCTATGTTATCGAGGTGGAAAGATGTAATTTGTAATTATCTTTATTGGACTTACCTCATTCGGGGAATGAGAGTTGTAATTGTAATATTTAATTATGGATAAATGAGTTTGAAAGTTATCTATTATGTTTGGATGTAATTTATCTTGTATGGAATGTATGTGTACTTATTATCTTGAGTAGATAAATGTTATGGTTTCATTTATGTTGTTGTTGTGGGTTGTTAAGTAGATTCAGTCTCGTAACCTTAGGGGATGGTTGCATTGGGAAGTGAACTTGTTTATTAATTGTACTTAAACAAAAAAAAAAATTAGCCTGTTTAAGTAGTTGTTTGCTTCATCCTCTAGGGTTGTGTGGCGGGGCGTTACATGTTACCTTTTTGATGTTAGTGAAAACCCAAATCATTGTATTATATTATCGTTTCATTGTTAAGGTAAAATTGATTCATTATATTATGGTATCATGTCACTCTTAGTATGAACCCAATTCAATGTATTATGTTATTAGATCAATTTTATCGGTTCATTGTTAATATAACTCGATTCATTGTGATATATAATTGTTTCATTGACAATGTGAAACCCGATTACATAATGTTATGGTATCATTTCACTATTAATGTGAACTCAATATCATAATGTTATGTTATTGCTTCTTTGATAATATGAAACCCAATTTCATAGTGTTATTCTATTGTTCAATGTTAATGTGAACCCAATCTCATTGTATATGTTACCATTTCATTATGGTTGTCAAACTCGATTACATAATAGAATGATATCATTTCATTGTTAATGTGAAACCAAATATCATTATGTTATGTTTTCATTTTTTTTAATGAGAAACTAGATCCATTGTGATATATAATCATTTCATTGTTAATGTGAAAAAAAACCCATTGTAATAAGACATTATTTCACTGTTAATATGAAACCCAATTTCATTATGAGATGTTATCATTTCAATTTTAATGTAAACCTGATTCTTGGTATTATGTTATCATTTTTCTATTGCTCATGAGAAGCTTGAACCCATCAGTTGTTTGACACCAAAATTTATTGCCTACGAAGAATCTGAAATCAATTCTATATATGAATCACAAGTATATATTAAGCGCAACCCAATTTCTTATTTACTGTGAAGTTGACTCTATTTCATTAAAAATTCTTCTTTCGAGGAGTTAGAAAACTCTTGACAGGCCTATATGAATAAACACTTTGTATCAAAATTTTGAAACACTACAAAATGTAGTATTTTTCCAATCATTATATGCTAGAGTATAGTGTTGTTATAAGAATAATCTTATGAATTCTCTATGAATTTTTTTATGATAATCCTATTAGTACTTTTGAAATAGAGTATTACTTGTTGAATCCATTAAACTACATGTTTGATTCAAATCTTTTTGTTTGGAAAATGGTTTTCTGGTAAAAGATATTGCATCTTCCTATACTTTACAAGGTGATGGAATTTGTAATGAATTGGATGCAAAGGAAATGGATTTCTATTCTTATTTTAAAAGAATGTATGCACATACTTATTACTACAATGAAGGCCATACATTTGTATATATAAAACCAATAATGTATATACACATACATATGATATACCTTATTTAAACAATTTATTTATTTTCCTCAACTGAATATCATAAGTTTATTTTCATGTGGGAAGAAGGAAATATTTTTAATCTATATGTTGATGCATGTGTCAAGAAATGTGAATAAAAGTATCTTTCAATTTATAAATGTAGAAAATGTTACAATGGCTGAGTGTCTAATGTATAATGTACAAAAGAAATAAATCTGGTTAGTTTACTTTCCAATAAAATGTTGAACCCAAGATAGTCCAAGTGAAACATACGTAGATTAAGTTCATAAAATGTTTTTGATTCAATATCTTAAGGTTAGTTAGAATAGCTTGTTATAAATTAGATTGTATAATTACAAACTTGTTGAGAAGAAGGGAAGGTTGTTTTCTTTTGCATGTAGAAAGTTACCTTTCAAGACGGGTGTTGAAAATGGATTAACAAAGAGTATAGGTTTTTCTTTTTCCAAAATCTATTACTTTTTAGTTGTATACAACTTATGCTTGGTCAAGAATTGGTAGCCCATAACATTGAATGGACTATTTTTTATGATTTAACTCTCTACCATTTCCTAACATTGATCTTGCATGTTTTGATTTTGTTTAGAAATGCTTGTAGTTATGTTAGGCACACACCAGATTCCACCTTGTATATCATTTTCTCTTGCTAAGTATTTCATGCAGGGTCAGGTATTCTTCAAGTTATGAAGAATTTCAAGGAAGTCTAGCTTCATGGTTGGGTAGAAAAGTGTCTGAATCATGTTCTCGTCCACTAGATGTAGTGAGCATTAAAGAGGAATTACATGGAATTCCATCTTTTGACTATTGCACTTGTACTATATGATGTAAAACTTGAGCTGACTATGTGGCAATGTAGCACCCCTCCGATTTGCTCATATTTTTAAACAGTGTTTTAATTTGATTTTCTTATGTTTCCAGATAGTGTCTTTTACTTTGATAGACCATGATACTATGTTGTTATTTGATCGCTGACTTTGGAGTGATGATAGTTTTCATATTTAGATGTGATGGTACACTCTATTGATGTTTATTGTTATGACATGCTTTCTGGTTAGCATAGTTGTTTATTTGAGTAGATATTGATATATTCTCATCTGTAGTTAATTGGTGTTTAGTTTCATCAGTTTTGATGTGAAACTATATTGGTGAAGGGAATGGGATTGCATCACTCACTTGCAAGCACCTTGCGATTCCATAATTTTCTCTTCACAGTGTGATTGATTATGATATATATACATGTTCAACATTAGTTTTGGTTGTAGGTTTATAGGTACAAGAAATTGAGTCCACCTGGATTCACAGGTTTGAGTGTGCCCATTTCCCAATGGTATAGTTGATTGGGAGATAGTAACAGGGTTTCCTTGCCAAACCACAACCCTAGTCATAGTGTTTCATCAGTCTTTGTTGATTATGTTGTGTTGTCATGTTGCTCCTATTTGCCTTGTTTATTTATTTTGTAAGGTTTTCTTTATGGGAAATTAATGTTTTTAACATTTTTAAGTGATTATTTAATTAATCTTGATTTATGTGATAGAAGCTTTGTATTTAATTTAATTAATTAAATTAAATTTATTTTGTAAAGTGATTTAATCTTTAAGATTAAATTTATTTTATAAAGTAATTAAATTAATTAGATTAAATTTAATTAAAAATTAATATGTGAAATTTGAATTATTAAATTCTTAAATAGCTTGTAAATATCTAAAGGAATTATCTATGAATTGGTTGAGAAGATATTTTATTTTTGACATGTGTTGGAAAAATTTAAACACTGTTGTTGGGAAATTATTTCTTAGAGAGAATATTTGTTCTATCTGAAAGAGGAAAGAGGCTACTTCACGACAATGAAAAAATATATTTTGGAAAGTTTTTGAAAATTGAAGAAGGTTGTTGAAATTGGTTGTTGAAAATTTTAGAAAGAAGTTCTCAGGAGGATTTGGCTCTGGTTTTGTTTTTTCATCTTTCTGGAAAAGTGAATAATTTGGAAGAAGCTTTGATTTTGTTGTTAGAAGCTTTGGTAAATTGGAATCTAAAGGCGAAGCTTTACTTCGAACATCATTTCTTCAAGCATCTAGAAACAGGTTCTTTAATTGTTTTATTTAATTTCAAATTGGAAAGGCTATTAGAATAATTTGTTGTTTTGGAAAATATTGCCTTTACAAGAAGAATATGTTATTTGTGTAGAAGCTTTAATATATTTTGTGAATTTAAAATATTGTCTTGTTGGGAAAATTTTCGTGAAAGCTAAGAGCTTTTGTGGAATGTGTTTTAAGCTTTGATTTGTTGGGAATTGGAAATTGTCATAAAATTTTTAGAGCCTCTATAGGAAATTATTTTTAAACAAAAGAAATTCCCAGAAGAAAATAATAGAAGTTTTGGAATTTTTTTGTTGAAATGGATGTAAATCTTCCTATGAAATTTGTAGGAAACCTCTAGAGGATTTTGTAAAAAATTCTTGTACAAGATTAGTGCTCTTGTTCCAATTAGATTTGTTTATCTGGAAGAAATTGAAAACCTCTAGATGAATTGTAAACCTCTATAAAATTTTGCAATTTAGTTCCTGTAGAAAATTATTGTGAAAATAATTTGCTCAACTGGAGCAATTGTTTGATAAATATATATATATATATATATATATATTCATAAATTATTTGTGAAGTTCCTCATAATTTTTCTATTATGAAAACCTTGTGAGTACGTCGTACGATGATTTTTATCTTCTCGAAACTGAATGAAATTTTGTTTGAAGAAATTTAAATGAAAATAGTTATTTGTGGGGAGCGTTGGGATACCCCACAAATGCCCCTTACTTAGGGGAGCCGACATTGTGTGGGAATTCAACGTTGCCCCCATAGAGGTCGTGCCCCCCATAAATGGGCTCAGTTGTTTATACAACCGTTGTTGGCTTGAGTTTGTTTCGTCTATCAATATTCTTTGGAATATATGTGATTTGAATTTTTTAATGATTTTTAAAGTTATATAAATATTATATATATATATGTAAGTATATATGTATATATATATATATAATTAAATATATATTTGTTATTGTTTGTTTTTTAATATTATAATTATTTTTTTTAAGAAAATTTAAATAATATATTATTATATGTATAATTATGTATTTTTTAATATATATTTAAATGATATTTTTATGAGATGCATGTAATGCATGAGTCAGGTAATTTTAAAATGAAATAATTTAATAGAGGAAATTGATTTTTTATTCAGAAGTAATTGAGAAATTGAAATATTTTTTTAGTTTTAATTCCTCTATTGTCTATAAATGAAATTGTAATAAGTTGATTTATTTCAAGAAATGTATTATTGTGTTTTATTGAAATGGGAATTGGATTTAGGAAATCCTAATGGTAGATGTATTTCTTGCCTGAATTGCCTTTATATTTGTGATTTCTTTTGTTCACGTTAGTTGGGGAAATTTGTTAGATATGTAAGTCTTCTAGATGATGTTATTTTATGAGGGGGTTGTTATGATTTGTGGTTTAGTCCTTTGATTTCCCTTGGGTAGTGCACTTGGTTGTTATTCAATTTAATCACCTGGTTACTACGAACGGGGATGTGTTGCCTCCTATATTTTGGATTGGGATTTATTATCCGGTTTTGTGTAGTAGTTTACTCTTGGGTTATGGATTAGATCCATGTGTTGTCTATAGGGGAGTAGCTCTCAATGGGGGTCGACGCACAAAGTGGTGCCAGGGTGACTCATGTGAGAGTTATTTAACTTAGTGGAAATTAAATAAATGTATTATGGGAAAGGGTAGCTTTTTAACACTTAACAAGATAATTGTGCCTCACTCATGGGCTCAAGGGATTTTTTAGACTTGGGATGAGATGAGAAGGCCTGGAATGGAAAGATCATTATCTCTTTCCCTTGAAAGATAATTTATTTCGCATCGGTTTTCATGTGGGTTCGGGGGTCGTGAGAGTCTACCAAGGTAACCCAAGATGGGGGTCGGGGCCTAGGAAAATCTATTAGGGTAACCCATGCAACTTTGTGATGAAAATCCTCCTATGACAACAATTTTTATGGTTTAGTTGGTGTACATGATTATTTTACTCTGGAAGCAATGTAACCTTAATGTTAAGTATTGTACTTGTTTAAGTTTAGTTTTGTGATTTTCTTGTGTCTAGAGGTTGTTGGTTTTGCCTAAGAAGCCCTTTTACTATCTCCTAGCATGGGGGGTGGGCCTTCAGGTACCAATTGGTTGGGTGGAATGTGCACCTTTCACTGATGGGTTCCCACTTTATGTCTGTGATGGCGGGATCTTCCAAATAGGAGAGTTCGCGTGTACCAATTATTATGTTCCATTCTTATGATTTATTGTATTAGTTGGATACTTTGTATATACATACTAATCCTCAATTATATTCGAGGAGAATTCTTGTAATTGTAACATTGTTGTATGATCTACCTCATTTTGGAAATGAGCTTTGTAAATTCTTTATGGAATGAATGTAATTTATGAATGGTTCTTTTATGTACCTTGTATCTTATGGAATGTATTTAGTGCTTTGGATATATGATCTTTATTTCATGAGTATTATTTTTATGCTATGGTTAGTTTATTTTTATATGTTATGGGATTCAGATGTAAGTGTTGCCACATACCTTAGATGATGTATTCGTTAGTGTAGTTCACTTTACTGTTAGTTAATTACACTTTAAAAAAAAAAGTTGTTACTCTTTCGTTGTAGTTACATCTTCCTCTAGGGTTATGTGGTGGGGCGTTACACATGGTATTAGAGCTAGGTTTAAACACTGGGTGCTCTAGGATAATGTTGAACCCATTAAGTTGTTAGTTGTGTAGGATTTAATTTTGCATACCTTGTCTCATATCTTGGTGTGTTTGTGTAGGATCATGCCACCTAGACGAGGTCATGGATGCGGAGTCGGTGGTGGAGGTAGTCAATAGGATTCAAATCCCCATGTTCCCCATGACTCTGATTGTGAAGAACATCAGGCTTCCCAGAATGCTCCGGGAGGCGGTGATCAACATTAGGATCCACCAGGGATCGAGGGTGCTCAATTACGTCATTTGTTAGAGGAGACACTGGCTCACCTTAGGTCGAGGCAGGGTGGAGATCAAATTAATATTGGTGAGAGAGAGGTACCAACATATTCAAAGGCAGTCATAGCCACTCACATGAGAGATCTACATAGAGCTCATCTTCCCACCTTTGATGGTTTTGGCAGTGGGTTTGAGGTCGAGACCTAGTTGATTGACCTGAACCAATGTTTTTTTATGCACCCTTAGTAGCAACACCAAATCCAGATGTGCAATCATGCACCTAAGATATTTTGCATCTACCTGGTGGAGTTTGGAGGAGAAAAAGATCCGAATTGATATTAATTTTATTTCGTGGGATATGTTTATTGAGAGGTTCAGAGCCAGATTCCTTTTTTATCATTGGCAACAACGTCATGGTGGTGAGTTTGATGCCTTGTGATGGATGGCCATGTCGGTGTAACAATCTAAATGTCATTTTTCTTGGAATATGGTGTGTAAGTTTTGTCATTGATGGAAACCATGGCAACCTTGGCACCCTAGGCAACTTTAATGGCATCTGGTTTGCAGTACAGTTGTAGCATCTACCAACACAATAGGGCATCTAGTTACAGGTGTAAAATTTGATCTGAACACCTCATTGGACAGATATTTTTGGTTGTGGATCTCTGAGGAAGGTTTGTTGATGTTTGGAGAAGGATTGTTTTGATGCGCATTCACTGGTACATGATCTAGGAGACCCGGTGTACTAATTTGTTAGTTATTTGTCCTAGAAGGCTGACTCGGTGAATTTAGTAATCGTAGATGTATAAGGAGTAATTAATTAAATATATTATGCTCGATTATGTTTTTCTTGGTCCTCTCTTTGTCTTAACTAACTTTGGAGGATACGCATAAAGAATTAATGATGGATCTGGACAACAAGATGAAGGTAACTTAATATTTTATGAAGTCGGTTGATGAATAAGTAAATCATTGTTAGCAGATATATATGAGATTGGTTCTATCATTTTGAGGTATGAAGAAGGTGTGATTAGAAGCGAAAAAATATGAAAACATGCGAATATGGGTATAGTGCGAGATTCAACAAAGTAATAGTGTGAATTTTCCTATGTGTGATGCAAAGAGCAAAAAAGAGCAAAAAAGAGCAAAGAAGAGTAGAGTGAAGAGAAGAATAAGTTTAAAGATCCAAATTTCAATCTATGAGCTTCACCGGAACTATCACGTAGCATAAATAGATTCTATTATATTAGTTCAACCTTTAGATGGTCTTAATATGAACTTTTGTATGGCAGTGAGCCTTTTTCTTTCGAGCAATGAGCTCTAGGCAGTGTGCCTGAATGCAAGTGAATTCCTTTTGTAAAAAATTATATTTGAGTACTCAAATTGTGAATTAACCTCCACCGTGGTTTTTCCCCTAATAGGGTTTCCACAAAAAAATCTATGTTATGGTGTCATGAATGATTACTTTGAATGCACACATCTTTTCTTTAATGCAATATTGAAAGGGTTTCAAGTTTTAGATTGATGAAGTTTAAAATATGTTAAACACTGATTCACCCCCCTCTCGGTGTTCCCTTGAGTCCAATAGTTTCTACGAGCTCAAGCAATTCGCTAACATTGGTGATGATGAGGGCATGCTTGTCCAACACTTTGTTAGGGGCTTAAATTCCTAGACTAGTGGTGGTGTTCGGATTTTCAAACCCAAGACCATGGAAATAGCGATGGAGAAGGCTAGGTTAGTTGAGTGGAACATGGTGATGGTATTGGGTGTCCATATTGGAGTGTAGATAGGTAGTGTTTCAGCTGCAGGGCCTAGTTCGTGTAGTGGACAAACTCATGGAGTTGGACCACCTAGGACTCAACAGGTGCCTACACAAAGTGGTTAGCAGCAGAGTGCATAGGGGAAACAAAAGAATTTCCAGCAGAGGCAAGGAAACAAGTATCAGTCTAGTGGTGATAGGAACTAGAGGCAAAACAAACACCCCAAATATGAGCAACTGACATAGAGCACAAATTCTACCTATAGGGGTTGCATTCAGCAGTCGAGCGCACCTCCTGGAGGTAGAGAATTTGGTAGGGTTACTAGATGTTATGTTTGTGGCCAACAAGGTCACATAGCTCGACTATGTCCTAATAAGGGCACATCAGGTTACACTCAGAGGACAACAACGTCAGAGTTGACTATTGGTGATACACACATAGGTCATCAGGTGTTTGTTGCAATTGAAAATCACCAAGCTGAGCATCAAGGCACAATGGTTGAGACTTTTGGTATGTTACAGGGTAACAGGGTTACCATATTATTTGATTTAGGAGCATCAAATTCATTTATTTATTCATCTGTCATGGCACAATGTAGACTAAGGATAGTAAAGTAGGATGATAAGTGGCGGGTCTAATTGGCCTCTAGTGCTAAAGTTTCAATGCACTCCCTAATACATGACTGTAGATTGGAGATTGGATCCTTTCACACTATAGTAGATCTCCACATTATACCATTGGGGTTGTATGACCTTATCTTAGGGATGGATTGGCTTGAGGAACACAGAGCTATCATTTATTGTCAATGCAAGTCAATTCAATGCATTGATATATCTGGTAGAGAGGTTGAGATAGTGGGAGTTCAGAGACCTATATCTTTGAGGATGATCTCAACTATGCAGCTGAGAAGGTGTGTACATTAGGGATTTCAGTTGTTTGTAGTGACTATAGATGGCTTGTATTTAGGAGATGGTGAGGAGAAGGTTTCTCTTGATAGCCACCCCATACTTCAGGAGTATGCATATGTGTTTCTAGATGAATTTCCAGGGATGCCACCTCAGTGTGATATTGATTTCAAGATTGATTTTATACCTGGTTTTGAGCCTATTTCACGAGCTCTATACCATATGACTACTCAAGAGCTGAAGGAGATCCACTTGCAGTTGGAGGAGTTGCTGGAAAAGGGTTTCATCCGCCTGAGTGTTTCACCTTGGGGAGCGCCAGTTATTTTTGTGAAGAAGAAGGATGGTTCTCTCCATTTGTGCATAGACTACTGATAGTTGAATAAAGTGACAATCAGGAACTGATATCCCTTACCTATGATCGATGATTTTTTTAATCAGATCAAAGGTGCTACAGTCTTTTCAAAGATCGATCTTAAGTCGGGATACCATCAACTATGCATTTTTTGATTCTGGCATTCATAAGATGACATTTCACACACAATACAATCACTACGAGTTTATAGTGGTACTGTTTGGGTTGACGAACACGCCATATGTTTTCACGAGTTTGATGAACATATTCTTTCATACATATCTAGATATATTCGTACTTGTGTTCCTTGATGATATATTGATATATTTTAGGACAACAGAGGAGCATGAGGAGCATATGAGGCATGTTTTGTAGTGTTTGAGAGATAATCAATTGTATGCTACCCTGTCCAAATGAAATTTCTTTAAGATTGAGGTTAAGTACCTTGGACATGTGATAGCAGGAGAGGGTATTACAGTGGATCCTATGAAGATCCAAGTGATCATTGATTGTCATGTGCCCACTAATGTGGCAAAGATACATAGTTTCATGGGGTTAGCAATTTACTATAGGCGCTTTATTCAGGGTTTCTCGAGGATAGGACATCCTATCACTTTTCTTCAGAGTAAAGGGAAGAGGTTCATTTGGTCATATTAGTGTGAGGAAACATTTCAAACTTTGAAGGAGAGGTTGACCAATGCACTGATTATTGTGATCCTGATCCTACTAGACATTTTTTTGTCTGTACAGATGCATCTTTAGAGGGATTAGGAGCAGTCTTGATGTAGGATGGTTGAGTTATTGTGTATGGGTTGCACAAACTCAAGGATCATGAGTTGAACTAACCCACACATAATATTGAGTTGGAAGCAGTTGTACATGCTTTGACGAGATGGAGGCATTTCCTTTTGGGGCATAGATTTGAGTTGCATAGTGATCATCGAAGCCTACAATAAATCTTCACATAGCCTAATATTAATGACAGACATAGGTGATGGATGGAGTTCCTTTGTAAGTATGAATTCAAGGTGAAGTTCATCCAAGGGAAGGAGAATGTAGTTGTTGATTCTCTCAGCAGACAGAGACACGAGTTGTCAGAGTTGACTCTTGGTGTGGATTTTAGGAGTCAGATTCTTTCTACACTTCTTGCAGATAGTTGGTATGAGGAGGTGATTTTAGAGATAAAGGCAAGCAGAACATTTGAGGGAAGATTCTCAGGTTATTCCCTAGAGTCAGATGGTTTGTTGAGGCACATGGGACGCATTTATGTTCCATCTTTTGAAGATCTTCCTACCTTGGTTATGACAACGACACATCATGCACCCTATTCAGCTCATCTAGGAGTGAAGAAGATGCATGCCAATTTGTGACATCTTTACTTTTGTGCAAGTATGAAGCGAGATATCACTAACTTTGTGTCGAGGTGTTTGGAGTGTTAGCGGGTTAAGGCTAAACACCAACATCCGATAGGACTTCTGTAGCCACATTTGGTGCTAGAGTGGAAATGGGATATAATCTCATTTGATTTCATTGTTAGGCTACCCAACTCTTCGTGATGACATGATGCCATTATGGTGATGGTGGATAGGTTGATGAAGGTAGCACACTTCTCTCCTATGCTTACCTCAGCTATTTGGACATCATTGTAGCATGCCATGGGGACATAATTTAACTTTAGTTCAATATATCACCCTAAGACAAATGGACAGATCGAGAGGGTCAACCAGATCCTTGAGGATATGTTGCACATGTATGTGATGGATCCGCAGACACGATGGGAGGATTATCTCCATTTAGTGGAGATTGCTTATAACAATAGTTATCAGAGTTCGATTGGTATGCCTCCTTTCTAAGCATTGCATGGACGATTGTGTCAGACTCCTTTGAGTTGGGATCAATTAGAGGATAGATTTCTATTGGGGCATAAGATGCTTCACGATATGTAGTAGCAGGTGATTCGGATCAGGGAGCATTTGGTTGCTGCATAGGATAGGCAGAAGAAGTATGCAAATGCACATTGGGTAGATCATCATTTTGTAGTAGGAGACAAAGTCTTTTTGTGAGTACGTATGTGAAAGAGTCCAATTTATTATGGAAAGGGTTCTAATCTCACACCTCGCTTTGTCGGGCCATTCGAGATTCTTGAGAAGATTGGTTCAGTAGCTTATCGACATGCTTTTCCACCCAATCTCTTGCACATTCAAGATGTATTTCATGTTTCAGTACTCAGGCCTTATCATCCTGATATTTATCATATCCTTGATTGGAATGCCTTACAGGTAGAGGACAAGAAACTGGCTATGGAGACCATGGTCACCACTTAGTACAAGAGACTTGCCCTCAGAGATCGAGATATTAAGCAGGTTAGGGTTTAGTGGGATCCTAGAGATGATACTTCAGCTACCTAGGAGGATGTACCAAGGATGAGGGAGCTATATCCCTATTTTTTCACAAGCTTCTAGGAGTAAGCCTGTCCCTAGGGGGAAGATGTAGCACCCCTCTGATTTGCTCATATTTTTAGACTATTTTACTCTTCTTTGTTTATGTTTCTAGATAGTGTCTTTTACTTTGATAGACCATGATACTATGTTGTTATTTGATCACTGAAATTGGAGCGATGATGGTTTTCATATTTAGATGTGATGGTACACTTTATTGATGTTTATTGTTATGACATGCTTTCTGGTTAGCATAGTTGTTTAAATGAGTTGATATTGATATATTCTCATCTGTAGTTAATTGAAGATTTATTTTTTCAGTTTTGATGTGACACTATATTGGTGAAGGGAACGGGATTGCATCACTCGCTTGCGAGCGCCCTGTAATTCCATGATTTTCTCTTCATGGTGTGATTGATTATGATATATCTAAATGTTCGACATGTGTTTTGATTGTAGGATTGTAGGTATAGGATGCCGACTCCACCTAGATTCATAGGTTTTAACGTGTCAATTACCCAATGTTATAGTTGATTGGGAGATAGTAACATGGTTTCCTTGTCAAACCACAACCCTACTCACAATGTGTCATCAGTCTTTGTTGGTCATACTTTGTTGTCATGTTGACCCTGCTTTCCTTGTTTATTTATTTCACAAGGTTTGCTTTATGAGAAATTAATGTTTTTATTTTTTTTAAGTGATTATTTAATTAATCTTGATTTATGTGATATAAGCTTTGTATTAAATTTAATTAATTAAATTTAATTTATTTTGTAAAGTGATTTGATCTGTAAGATTAAATTTATTTCATAAAGTAATTAAATTAATTAGATTAAATTTAATTAGAAATTAATATGTGAAATTTGAATAATTAAATGCTTAAATATCTTGTAAATATCTAGAGGAATTATCTATGAATTGGTTGAGAAGATATTTTATTTTTGACATGTGTTGGGAAAATTTAAACACTGTTGTTGGGAAATTATTTCTTAGAGAGAATATTTGTTCTATTTGAAAGAGGAAAGAGGCTACTTCACGACAATGAAAAAGGATATTTTGGGAAGTTTTTGAAAATTGAAGGATGTTGTTGAAATTGGTTGTTGAAAATTTGGGAAAGAAGTTCTCGGGAGGATTTGGCTCTGGTTTTTTTTTTTTCATCTTTCTGGAAAATGAATAATTTGGAAGCTTTGATTTTGTTGGAAGAAGCTTTGATTTTGTTGGTAGAAGCTTTGGTAAATTGGAATATGAGGTGAAGCTCTACTTTGAACATCATTTCCTCAAGCATCTAGAGATAGGTTCTTTAATTGTTTTATTTAATTTTAAATTCTAAAGGCTATTAGAATAATTTGTTGTTCTGGAAAAGACTGCCTGTATAAGAAGAATATGTTATTTGTGTAGAATTTTTAACATATTTTGTGAATTTGAAAGATTGTCATGTTGGGAAAATTGTCATGAAAGCTAAGAGATTTAATAGAATTTGTTTTAAGCTTTGATTTATTTGGAACTGGAAATTGTCATAAAAATTTTAGAGCCTTTGTAGGAAATTGTTTTTAAACAAAATAAATTCCCAGAAGAAAACAACAGAAGTTTTAGAAAATTTGCGTTGAAATGGATGTAAATCTTCTGGTGAAATTTGTAGGAAACCTCTGAAGGATTTTGTAAAAATTTATTTTAGAAGATTAGTGCTATTCTTCCTATTAGATTTGTTTATCTGGAAGAAATTGTAAACCTCTGTAAAATTTTGCAATTTAGTTCCTATAGAAAATTATTGTGAAAATAATTTACTCAACTCGAGCAATTGTTTGATAAATATAAATATATATATATATATATATATTGAAATATATAGATATTCATATATTATTTGTGAAGTTCTTATTAATTTTTCTATTCTGAAAACCCTATGAATATGTTGTACGACGATTTTTATCTTCTAGAAACTGAATGAAATTTTGTTTGAAGAAATTTAAATGAATATAGTTATTTGTGGGGAGCGTTGGGCTGCCCCACAGTCGCCCCCCACTTGGGGGAGCCGGTGCTATGTGGGAAGCCAGTGCTCCCCTAGAGAGGTCGCCCCCCCCAATAAGTGGGCTCGGTTGTTTATACAGCCACCGCTGGCCTGAGTTTGTTTCATCCACCGATATTCTTTGGAATATATGTGATTTGAAGTTTTTAATGATTTTTAAAGTTATATAAATATATATTTTATATATATATGTAAGTATATGTATATATATAATTAAATATATATTTATTATTGTTTGTTTTTTATTTTTATAATTAATTTTTTAAAGAAAATTTAAATAATATATTATTATATGTATAACTATATATAATTATATATATATTAATATATATTAATATATATTTAATTGAGATTGTTTATGAGATGCATGTAATGCATGAGTTAGGTAATTTTAAAATTAAATAATTTAATAGAGGAAATTGATTTATTTTTTTTGATTGGTAAGGAAATTGATTTTTTATTTAGAAGTAATTGAGAAATTGAAATAAATTATTAGTTTTGTTTTGTTTCCTCTGTTGTCTATAAATGAAATTGTAATAATTTAATTTATTTCAAGCAATGTATTATTGTGTTTTATTGAAATGGGAATTGGATTTAGGAAACCCTAATGGAAGAATTATTTCTTGCCTAAATTGCCTTTATATTTGTGATTTCTTCTATTCACGTCAGTTGGGGAAATTGGTTAGATATGTATGTAAGTCTTTTAGATGATGTTATTATATGAATGGGTTGTTATGGTTTGTGGTTAAGCCCTTTGATTTCCATTGGGTAGTGTACTAGGTTGTTATTCATTTTAATCACCCCGTTACTATGAACGGGGATGTGTTTCCTCCTATATTTTGGATTGGGATTTATTATCCGATTTTGTGCACTAGTTTACTCTTGGGTTATGGATTAGATCCATGTGTTGTTTATAGGGGAGTAGCTCTCAATGGGGTCCGATGCACAAAATGGTGTCAGGGTAACTCATTTGAGAGTTAGTTAACTCAGTGGAAATTAAATAAATGTATTATGGGAAAGGGTAGCTTTTTAACACTTAACAAGATCATTGTGCCTCACTTGTGGGCTCAAGGGCTTGCTTAGACTTGGGATGAGATGAGAAGATTTGGAATGGCAAGATAATTATCTTGTCCCTTTGAAAGATAATTGATTCTGCATCGGTTTTCATGTGGGCTTGAGGATCATGAGAGGCTACCAGGGTAACCTAAGATGGGGGTCGGGGCCTAGGAAAATTTTCTAGGGTAACCCATGTAGCTTTGTGATGACACTCCTATGAAAAATTTTTGTATGGTTTAGTTGGTGTACTTGATTATTTTACTCTAGAAGCTATGTAACCTTAATTTTAAGTATTGTACTTGTTTATGTTTAGTTTTGTGATTTTCTTGTGTCTAGAGGTTGTTGGTTTCTCCTAGGAAGCCCTTTTACTATCTCCTAGCATGGGGGTGGGACTTCAGGCACCACTTGGTTGGGTGGAACGTGCACCTTTCACCATTGGGTTCCCACTTTATGTTCCTGATGGTGGGATCTTCCAGATAGGAGACCTCACACGTACCATTTATTATGTTCTATTCTTATGATTTATTGTATCAGTTAGATAGTTTGTGTATGTAATACTCCTTAATTATATTTGAGGAGGATTCTTATAATTATAATTGTTGTGTCTACCACACATGCCCCATTCGGAATGGGGACCCTCTCTTTCTTTTTGGCTTGTCGGGTCCTTTTTGCTTTGCCTCATTTTGCGTGCCCCATTTTGGGGTCCTTGATGGTCAACACATTCTCAAAAGTCCCATTTTAGGGTTGACCTGGTTTTTCCCTTGTGGAATCTACTAAATCTAAAGCCCTTTCAAGTTTCCCTATCTGTCGACCTTTCTAGCATCCGTGGCGCCTTCCGAGCCCAGATCCCCGGGTTTCTATTTGTGGGTTTCCATGTTGGTTTTTCCATTTTGTGTGGCCAGCGCCTGGCGTCTTCCCAGTCCCTGGACCCCAGCTATCGGATTTCCTTCTTCGAAATTCCCTCCATCTTTCACCATTCCATGCAGTCATGGCTCGACGTCCTTCTGGGACTCTGACCCTGGGTCCTTGATTGCCGTTTGACTTAACACTTCATAGATTTTGAAACGGTCATGGCTCGACATCTTCCTAGCCACCAGACCCTAGTCCTCCCGCCACCGTCCTGAAATTTGAACTTAGCTATCGTAACTACCACCGTACCAAGAATTTAATTATGACATTAATGGCACTGGGGGTTATATAAACAATTTTTCAATTGTCATTTTCATATGTCAAAATTGATCGAAGATCTGAACACCGCTCCAGCAATTTCCGCCACTATGCCCAAGCCCCTGCTTCATCGTTCCTCGTGACTTCAGCATAAATATTCTTTAGGATTTTTAGGTATGTCCGCTGTCTGCATGCCTTGTCTTCTTTCCCTCAAAATCATGGTCTAAATCAAGTAAAAAACCTAAAATGAACTCGAAACCTAGTAGAATAGTACCTTAGCCTAAAAACCCACAAATTCAAAATCAAAAAATCGATCATTTCAAGGATGAAATTCAGAACCAGAGTTTGACCTCCCCGTCGCAATTTTCAGGAATAGGAGACCGCCTCCTTCAGGCTCGGACCTCTCCGCGGCCATGCACAAAGTTTAAACTTAGGAAGTTGATAGTGACCAAACTCATCCCGAGTCCCAACCTCCGAATTTCCCCTTTCAGGATTCCGTTACTGCTCTGTCATTCCAAATGGCAACTGTGCTCTTTCCTTCTAGCCCTTGGACCCCGAGCCTGCAAAGTCCGTTGCAATTTGCAATGAAAATTGAATAGAAAATGTGGTCTTCGAGCCCCAGACTCTGAAATTTCATCTTTGGGATTCCGTTTTGTTTTCACCATTCTCAACGGCTGTCAATGGGCGTCTTTCCGAGTCCCAGACCCCGATCACCCTTTTGTCATGCACTAGTTCAAACAGAAAAAAAATGAAACGTCCAAATGCTATCCGAACTCCAGACTCCGGTATTCCATCTCTGGGATTCCGCTCTGGTTTCACCGTTCCAAACGGCCAAACATAACCATCTTTCTGACCTCTCGGCCTCAACCCTTGGTCCATCACTTAGCTTTTCTTAGCTGATAAGTTCGCCTCAGGTGTAACCTCCCAGACTTTCATCCCTAGAATTCTGTGGCACTTTTGTGGTTTCGCACGACTATCCCACAATAGCTTCCCAACCCCGACAACCCAGACTCCAGAACCCAACTTCCAGAATGTTGTCCTCCTTGGGCCGTTCCAAATGACCTTCTTGCAACTAAAACCCGAGTGCCTAAATGGTGACTGAAATGGACTCCAAATAAAAAACAAACTTTGACCCACTTACTAAAAATGAGCCTTCTTTCATGCCAAACCTTTGTTTGATCAAATCCAAAATTGAAAAAGTCATTAGGAGTGCCTTGCCTTGTTTACCCTTCCAAATGGAATTCTACCAAGGGAATTTTGGCCCTTCGAGCTTGGGTCATTCGTTTTCCTCCCAGAATTATTATAATCTAGTGTTGAAATTTTCTAGAATAATGATTGTGGATCTAACCTTGATTTGTAGGGATTTTTCCAAGACTACATCTACATGTTTGATGTTGCTAACTCCCATCTCTTTGTGCAAGATTTATGGAACCGGTGCAGAAGCCTCTGGTGCCACCAAGGAAAAGGGGTAAGGAACTACCAAACTACCTCGAAGCAAGGAGGACAAGGATCAAATGAGGTACAAATTTTAGGGGGTGACATTACACTCTAGAGTCACCAATCTTTAGAGGGACATCATAGAAACCAATATTAGGCATGTCGATATTGATGAGTTTACATAGAGAGTCAGGGTGGACCTAAAACTAGACAATGCAAAATTAATCAGAAGCAGTGGACTTGCCAAGGCTGTAGGTTTCCCGCCAGCATTGGTGGCCCCTGAGTTGGTAATGGCATGCCGGGAGGCATATCAACTTGAAATCAGAACCATAGTGGACAAAGATGGAAATATCCTCGCTGATATGTCCCCTCTCAGGATAACTAAAACTTTCCACATCCCCGCCTTTGAAAGAATGGAGACCCCAACCATTGAGGAGTGCAAAGAATTATGGGATCAGGATCCCATGAGATGCAAGAAGTTGATCAACCAATATTGGTTGAAAGTCAGGTGGGGTAGTGTTGACAAATTTCCCCAAGAGCTCTTTTGCAATGATTTCTTCGAGGATTATCATGATCTGGTCACCCTACTGAGTAGGGTAATGGGCCTTCCTACTGCGGCCTTCTTCCAAGAGTGGATTCTATACTTTGTCAAATAGATTCTTCATGGGAGTGACACTGCATTCAACTGGTGGGACATAATCAACAATTGCTTCCATGAGCAATTTGTTAGTGTGAAGAAGACATAAAAATTCTATATGGAATCCTACCTGGTTTATTTTCTTTTCGATCGGCGGCATTATAATGGATTGACTGCAATGCCCAATGGGGCACCGGGGAGGGAACTTAAACCCTATGAAAAATATCCTCAGCTGCAATACAGGAATTTCAAGAAGGACTACTATAGGGTAAATGATGCCTTCATTGCCTACGTCATCTGATTGCTTGGAGGTGATTTCAAGAGAAGAGTCTCCCATAGTGCCAGAGCCCTCCTCAAGCATTACACCTTCCTATTTATTTAGTTTCCAAAATTCACCTGCATTAGCGCCCAAGGATTCACGGAAATGCCAAATAAGTTGCCTTGGTACCCCAATGACCAAATCATACTATTAGAACTGAGTTGGCAACTATGACACATCCACAATATTCTAAGTAGCAAACATCTAGTAGGGATGCCTTATCCTATCGGGCTTGGCTAGGGAATGTATAAAATTCATACTTCCCAATGTGCGGGTAATTCAGAAAAGGAGTTGGCCAAGTACCACTTCAGGCAGCATACAACTAGGCCACGAATGGACCCATACGGTCACATCAGAAAGGCCTTGAGAAAAGAATACTCCCACCTCAACCACATTGAGGACTTTTAGGCAAATTGCAAGGATGATTTTGAAGTGTGGATATGACATTACATGTTTATGACTACATACTTTGTAAAAAGAGAAAAATTATGTCGAATTTTGGATCAGCTGGAAGAAGATGAGAGCATGCTGATAGACCCTAGGTATAATGCTATCACAAATATGCCACTATCTTTGATTGATTGGGATGAGCAAGAGGTTGATGACCTCGATATTCTCACCAAGCCTATTGAGGCTCATATAAAGGCATGGATCAGTGGGTAGGTCACTTGGTTAAAACAACAAGGAGTCACCTTGACATTCAAGGGACTCGAGAATGAGCCAAGTGGCTCTGACAGTGGAGTAGCTACTGCTACTGCAACTGGAGAAACCTCTAAGTCTCTACCATCTGTCAAATCAAGGAAGAGGAAGGAGGTTGACGAGCAACAATCCAATCCGAAGGTGTATGCCAGAAAGGTCTCAAAGGGAAAGCCTCCCAAGAAACATAGAAGAACAGGCAGCATCACGAAGATGCCTATGATACCTAAGGATACACTCCATGAGGGTGAGGAGTTGGAAGCTAATCCACCCAGGTCCCCAACTACTTCATCGTCTGTTGCAACCGTTGGTGCCATTGCTACCATTCCATCCACTCCATTTGTAATGGTTGCTTCCTTTCCACCTATGGTGGACATCTATGTCCAACTTACCTCCACTTATCTGATCGTGTAGGTTGTATTGGTAGATTCATCCTCCACCATGACATCACCCATCTCATCATCCTCCATGTCTCCTTCCCTTCCACCTGCTTCACCTGCTATTGCAATGCCTACCCTCTCTCTCCTAAAGTCCTTTCTTAAATACATGCAAAATGTGCCTTCTGAACTTTCAGGGATGCTTGCAAATCCAATGGTGCAAGATTCAATAGCTCAAGAAATGGTCAATTCCCCAACTCTCCCTCCTCCTATAGATCCACCTAGGATGGAGGCCACAATGAAAATCTCGGATGAGCTTGAACGATGAGAACAAGAGGCAGTCATGAGATCGAAAGATGAAGAATTTGTACATCATGAGCATCCCATCTATGAGCATCAGGTGATCAATGAGGTGGTGTATGAATCTTCTAGTGAGGATAGCGAGAATCTGGGAATGGAAATTCTACAAGAGATAGCTGATCCAAAGCTCGAAATAGAGTGGAACAAACAACTCAAGGAAATTGAGGATAAAGAGGCTGAAGGATAGCTTACAATTGAAGAAAGAGTTGTTGTTCCAGGGACTAAAGGCAGTAGGTATCCTATGGAAAGGCATAATTAAACCCTGAGGTGTGAGGAATAAGCATCCCTCCCTGAGGATGAACAAGAAGACAAGCCCGAGGGAAGTGAGCACGAAGAAGTAGAAGAAAAGGGTACTGAGAAGGAAGACAACCCTAGAGAGTAGCTGCTCACCTAGTCTCCCACCAAGTGCATTTTTTTCATACAAGATTCTAATGAAGAGAAGGAGGATGTGGGGGCTGAGTAGGAGACCGTTAATGTCAAAGCCATTGAGATTAGGTTGGAGAATAGCAAAGGTCAACATGAATCACCCAAGGCGTGGCCTCAGATGCTTGACTAGCTACAAAAGTAGCTCAAAAAGAGAACTCCCGCCCTGAAGGATTCGAAAGCAAGGCTGGAGGCAATACTGGAAAGAGCTCAAATTATGACAAAGAAGGAGAAGAAGCCAAAGGTTATGCCTAAGATAATGATGGATGCCTCCAGATCCAAGGCAGTGCAGATAGCTACACTAGTGGTTGGAGAACAGGGAGTAAGTTATAACATCTCCACCATCGAATTGGGAGTAGCCACATAGGAATAGAAGGATGATCACCTCCAAGAATCAGTCACCACATTGGTGCACCTTATCCAACAGAATAAGGTTTCAAAGGAAGAGATTAGCACAGGTGGCTGATTTGATAGCCTACATCTAGCAATGGTCATCTCCAGATGAACATCCCACCATTTCATCAGCCCCACCATAGTTGCTATCCCAGGAATAGATCCACAAGCTGGAGAGAAGAAGAAACTTGGACAAGACCACAAAAAATTGGTTCCAGCAGGTCTTGGACATCGGGAACACGAGCATCAAATTGGCTATCCAAACAACAAATAGGTTCTTAGAGGTACAAACATCTCTTGAAGGCACAAGGAAAATTTGCGAGGAATTCCCAAAGAAGTACAAGGCTGCCTATCCAAATATTGAGGCTATCCTCACACTACCGAGCGAAGTTTAGGAAAAGGACCTCGCCTTCAAGGATGATGACCACTAGCTGATGAATGTATGGAAGCGTGATTTTGATAACCGAAAGGGGCAGCTAGAACAAATCTTGGAAAGAATAATTTCGGATATAGAATGGGCCAAAGGGGCTAGAGGAGATAGTATCAGATATCTCAAGTTGATGACAAGGTATGAAATGCCTTTCGATAAGATCAACCCGAAAGGCATAAATCCCCACTTCTGGAGAAGGATGGAGAAGGAAACGATAGCCAAGATTACCAAGGACTTCATGAGCTTTGCTGCTCAAGATTTCACCCAGTCCGAGCTTTTCAGGGACAACGCTGCCAAATATGACGAGGACTGGGAGAAGCTCGTTAACAAATCCAAGGAGTGGAGTTACTAGGTGTTAAGTTCCGATATCATTGAGGTCAACAAGCTCCGATCGGTAATCTTGAGATTCGTAGAATATGAAACTTTGAAGAAGCAGGAAGGTAATCTTGTTATTGATGAAGAACTTCTGAAATAGTAGCTACAACAAAGACCAATCAACAAAAGACAAAACTGCTACAGTGCTGCCACTAGAAGACAAAATAGGAAAAAGATAAAAGATATTTTCAAAATGTAATATATTTGGGGGTAGGTGAGACCCTACTGTAAAGTGCATCTTGGCCACACAATAGAATTGAATCTTGGCCATTCATTTTTCTTTTTGAAAACTATAAATAGAGGTCCCCTCCTCTCATTTTAGGAGAGTTGAGTTGTTGTAAAGGCATGCTGCAGAAATTGAAATAGAAAATGCAATGATTTATTGGTGTATTTTTGATTTCTTCACATGTTTCATGATTCTTCTCCAATTAGTTAAAATTCTATTTTAAGTTATTTTGTTGTTCTACTGTCCTTTTAG